>JAODXP020000031.1:15654521-15780572 GCA_027497455.2 Sardinella longiceps
TTAGCAGAGTGTGAACGCACGAGACCCGTGCATACCCAGGAGGATTAAATAACTTACACTACTATTAACTATAGCTAAACTTGACAGAGGGACACAACACATAGTTGCCATTGTGGGATGACTGGTCCAAGGGAATTTATTACAGGATGCACACAGCTTATATATCCACACATCACGTGCCCTTGACAATGCACACCATTGGCTCTTCCATAATAGCAAAATAAAAGTTCCTTAAAACAAATTAAAGATCACTTAGTACAATTGAGGGCATACTCTTTTTATACATGTTAACACCCCCACTTGCACTCACATTGTCAGCTTAACAACTCAAAACATTGTTCTCACTGTGTGCTATATGACTTGCAGTATATCACTTACTGTCACTTATCACTTAGGCTACTGTCCAAACATAAATTTCCCAAATTTCACCAACTTAAACTTGGTTGCAGGCTTGGTCATTACATCTGCTACCATCTCTTCACTTGGACAGTACTCCAGATTCACTTTGCCATCATTAACACATGACCTCACAAAATGGTACTTTATGTCAACATGCTTTGAACGCTGTCTGCTTACAGGGTTCTTTGATAAAGCAATAGCGCCTTGATTATCCTCATAAACCCTTGGTGGCACACATTGACATCCATCAATACCTTCAAGCAATTGTACCAGATACATGCATTCTTGTACAGTTGCGGCCAATGCCATATATTCTGCTTCACAAGTAGACAGTGCGACAGTGGGCTGCTTTTTAGATTTCCAAGATATGAGGGGTCCGCACTCACTTAAACTCACACAATAACCTGTAGTGCTTCGCCTGTCAGTTTTATCAGCGGCCCAGTCTGCATCACTGTACGCTTGTATCCGCAGTTCCATTTTGTCAGATCTCCTGTAACACAACTCTTTGTCACATGAACCCTTAAGGTATCTCAACACATGTTTCACAGTTACCCACTGTTCTTCAGTTGGATCACTAAAGTACTGGGAGAGTTTGCTAACTATGAAACTCAGATCTGGTCTTGTGCATGTAGTTAGATAGATTAAACTACCCACCACTTCTCTGTATCTCTTAGCATCTGTCATTTTCTCTGCATCATCAGTGTAATCAAGTTTTTGTTCACAGGGTGTGGCTCTAGGTTTGCAATCCTGCATATTAAACCTCTCCAACATTTTCACAACATACCCTTTCTGTGACATTTTTATGCATCCATCACACTGGTCAAAATCAATGCCAAGAAAATGTTTCAAAAGACCCAAATCTTTCATTTTGAACTTTGCTGTGAGCATTTGCTTCACAACGGTAAGTGCATTTACATCACTCGCTGCAATTATGACATCATCCACCCATATGATCATTATCACCTTTTCATTTCCACTTTCCCTTGTGTAAACACAATGATCAGATGGATTCTGTCTGAATCCGTTCTCAATCAGGTATTCATCAAACATTTTATTCCAATTTCTGCCTGACTGTTTTAATCCATATAGTGACTTGTTCAACTTGTACACTAATTTCTCACTGGTTCTGACCTCATAGCCTTCAGGCTGTTCCATGAATATCTCACAGTCTATCGGTGCATGAAGATACGCTGTTTTGACGTCCATCTGATGTAAAATCAGGTTTTCTTGTGCTGCTTTCTGCATTAACACCCTGATACTTGTCAAGTTTGCAGTAGGAGAAAAAGTCTCCTCGTAATCAACTCCCATCTTTTGACTGTATCCTTTGGCTACATAACGTGCCTTGTATTTGTTTGACCCATCAACATCACTCTTGATTGCAAAAACCCACCTACCCCCCACTGCTTCCTTTCCCTCTGGTAAGCTAGTCAGGGTAAATGTATCATTCTCTCTTAATGACTGCATCTCTTCGTCCATAGCACTAATCCACTCTTTGGACTTGTTAGAGGTTACTGCATCCCTAAATGTAAGGGGTACGTTACACACAAGTCTGTAACAGTAATCTATGTTCGTCAGTAACTGGTCTTTCTTACCGTCAGTAACAAACTCACTTAACCAACCTGGCTGTTTCCTCTCTCTAGGAGGGTTTCGCCTCTCATCAGTCTCAACTGGCTCTTCTTGGCTATCTACCTCAAGCTCTGTCACTGGATTGGTTACTGGCTCTTTAACATTAGTCTGTCCCTCATCAGTCTGTCTGGCTTTGTTAATCCTTCTCTGCACCCCGAAGTCATCATCGTCAGGTGTCACGTCAGTCTGCGTCTCTTGTTCTACTCCCACCCTGGCTACAAACTTCACCAACCTGTGCTTCTGCACTTTCCTGCTGTCTGGGTAGTAGACCATGTACGCTGGGCTATTTTTATCATACCCGACAAAAATTCCCTTCTCTGACCTTGGAGTCAAGCTTTTTCTTGTCTTGCTTGTAAGTGTAACACTCCACCCCAAATTTCTGCATTCGTGAGATATTGGGCTGTTTCCCAGTTAACATGAAATATGGTGTCTGCTTTGTGCGATTATTAAAGCACCTGTTCCTCACTATAGCTGCAGTCTGTACTGCGTAGGTCCACAAGCTTTTAGGAAGCTCGCTCTCAATAAGCATACACCTGGCCATGTCAAACAACGTCCTCCAACTCCGTTCTGCCGTCCCATTCTGATGGGGCGAGTACGGCGCAGACGTCTCATGCCTAATCCCATTCTTGCTAAGTAGCGCCTGGTATTCTCTCCCCATGAACTCTGTCCCATTGTCTGACCTAACACACTTTACTTTCCCATAAGGAGCTGTATCAGCCAGAAATTTCTCAGTTGCTTGCACTGTGTCGCTCTTATTTTTCAAAAAGTAAACAAATAATGCACCAGAATAATCATCAGTGAATGACACTGCCCACCTATATCCATCACATGACATAGGGTCTATTGGCCCGGCTAGATCCGTATGGACCAACTGTAACACTGCTTTAGCTCTAGCATCAGGCTCCCTGCTCCTAGTTTGAACAAATTTTCCTTGTGTACAAACATCACATCTCAATGTAGACTTGTCTACTTTCCCCTTAATTGTCATACCATCAACAACATGTTGCAATTTCTGTACATCATCGTAATTACAATGTCCCAGAATTTCATGCCATGTTTGCATGTCAAAACACCCATTACACTGGTCATCACACTCACCATTCAAAGTCTGCAAGTAGTAAAGTCTGTTCAGTTCGTGAATGTGGAATGTAGTACCGTCTCTGTCCTGTAACAGGCTGTTCTTCTCCTTGAAAATCACCGTCGCTCCGTTCGCTGTAGCAGCCTTAACGGAAAAGATGTCCTGCGGGTAGGAAGGGATGTAGAGTGCCTGCCTCAGCGTTGCGTTGTGTCGGCGGCCTCCACTGTCTATCAAGCACACCTCCGCATCTCCCCTCAGCTCCGCGATTCCGTTGCTCCGCGTACCATCAGCTAATTCCACGCAGTGCGTCTCAGACTGGAAACTCCGGTCGATTTTCTTGAACTTGGCGATATCCGTCACAATATGCGAAGTAGCCCCAGTATCCACCATTAGGCCTTTCTCCTTCACACCACGACCTAGCTGGTAGGCCCTCGCTGATTCGACTTCTCTGTCGCTTGTCAGGAACGCATACGCCTTGTTCTCCGGTTCCTCGGAGGCTTGTCGTGCATCATCTCCGCGCTGTTTCTTTCTGCAGTTGCCATCTCGGTGCGTGTTGCTTCTACAGTGACTGCACCACTGTTTGCGTTGACAGGATCTCGCAATGTGTCCTTTCTGCCCGCACTTGAAGCACACAATATCCGCGTTCACTTCAGCTCCCCGGTCACTGGCTGCGGCTGTGCTGGTTCTCACACCCCGCTGAACTCGCGCCTTCATAACGTTGTCATCGGTGGCTGTAGTGCGCATTTTCTCGGTATCC
The DNA here is from genome assembly GCA_027497455.2 of Sardinella longiceps. NCBI lineage: Eukaryota > Metazoa > Chordata > Actinopteri > Clupeiformes > Clupeidae > Sardinella > Sardinella longiceps. The sequence continues at coordinate 15,658,382 of JAODXP020000031.1, forward strand.
TCGTAACTTCTTAACTTTGTTTTAAACTCGGCAAAAGCCATGGTTTCTTCACTTTGGGTAACGTGAATGGTAAATGGTCTAAAAGAATCTGGCAATCCTTTCAACACCATAGCTACAAGCAGGCCATCACTCAGCGTCTCACCAGCATTTCTCAAAGCGGTTATAACAGTCTCTGCGCGTATCACATACTCGGTGACACTTTCGCTACTCAACTTCAGTAATGAAGTCAGCTCAGTATAAAGGCTAACTATTCGCGGCTTTCCTTTACCTGCATAATAGTCCCTTAATATCTGCAATGCTTTCCGGCCATCATCAGCCGCATCTCGCATGACAAGCGAGAGGCTCTTGTCATCCAGAAACTGTATGAGCTCAGCATATGCCTCCGCATTTCTCGCTCCATCTACCGTCCAGTCGCTGTCTTCGCTGGGTTCTTCTAGGATCGTGTCTCTCAGCCCTTGGAGTCTTAAATGCCCTAAAAACTTCGTTTCCCACAGCTCAAAATTCTTTTCATCTCCGTCGAAAACTAGTCGAGACCATCGGCTGCTGCTCGATCTATCCATGATCTTCCTATCGCTTCGGCTAGCCATCTTGGTTCTCCTCGCTAGCTTGCTAGCACACAAAACTTTCTTCTTTACTTTCGATATCCTTCTTCTCGCTGAGTAACTCTGGGCCCATAACCTGTTAGCAGAGTGTGAACGCACGAGACCCGTGCATACCCAGGAGGATTAAATAACTTACACTACTATTAACTATAGCTAAACTTGACAGAGGGACACAACACATAGTTGCCATTGTGGGATGACTGGTCCAAGAGAATTTATTACAGGATGCACACAGCTTATATATCCACACATCACGTGCCCTTGACAATGCACACCATTGGCTCTTCCATAATAGCAAAATAAAAGTTCCTTAAAACAAATTAAAGATCACTTAGTACAATTGAGGGCATACTCTTTTTATACATGTTAACACCCAGACAGCAAGATGCTGGCGATTGGCTGCTGTTTTGGCTTGTTGTTTCTCCCACAGCCTGCCAGCAACTTGCAGCTATTTCGCCATATATGACTTTCATAGAAAAATCATGGCAAAATGACATGTTACCAGCAGACGGCCGGGGCAAAAGGCCAGTGGACCGCCAGCGGCTTGCTATTATAGTTATTATAGTTAATAAAGTTAATGCTGCTATCTATTGCCAGGTTAAACGAAGGTCAGGACAAGATCAAACATACACTGATGCTGGTGGTGGTGGCATAGGAGTTAAGGAACATGGCTATCGTACTACTAGTAGCCTGGAAATTGTGGGTTTGAATCTGCCACCCATGAGTAAGGCACATCAGTTAGTGCTTCCAAAAAAAACCCTGGACTGTCCTGAGCTGATTGTGTTGTGCAAGGGAAAGCGGAGAGCGCATCAAGCAAAACCAAGCAGCTGCCCTCTTTTTTTATTATTCTTCAATCATTACATTACATTTATTCATTTAGCAGGTACTTTTATCCAAAGCGACTTGCATTTTGTCAACTATGAATATCAACTGGCCTTTTCTTCATAGCCTTTTATGAGCCTTGGGTTTTTTTTGTTTCTTTCTAAGAACAGGCCATCTTCGTAGCACTGAGTATGCATTCGATTAGGCTTACCATTAGATGAAAAAACCCAACACTGACAACTGTTAATGTGAAAAGATCATGATCAATTTATTCCAGATGGTGTTTGCAACCCGCCTGAGAAGCCATACTATAACATTAACATAGTCTTGCCACAACTCAATCCTGGACAGAATCATTTGACCACCCCTGTCTTCATTAGTCTATAACAAACTGTGATGACTGGAAGACCGTCTGGAAGAATAGGGTGCGGAAGAGAATGAAATAGTTATGGAGGCTCCAACAATGTAGAGGACATAGAGAGAAGCTGACGACTGACTTAAGAATAATCAGCACAGAAGTACCTCTGACTGAGAGATGTGCAATCAGGCTTGGCAGCTCCAGTGTAATTGTTTGAAACAGGGAGATGGGGAAGGCGGGAGAGAAAGAGAAATCAGTTCAGGGGTTGAAAGAAAGACAAATTGCAGGAAAGCAGTGAGAAAGAGATAACAGACAGGAAGAGGCAGGGGTGAAGGAAAGAAGGGAGGTAGAAATAGCTAAGACGTAAAAGAGAGAGAGAGAGAGAGAGAGAGAGAGAGAGGAAGGGAATTGAAGAAGTGAGAACAGAAAGAGAGATGAATGAAGTAAAAGTGATAGATGGATAGAGACCCATGCAGCAAGATAGAGAGAGAGAGAGATAGACCGAGACAGTGAGGTCTTTGACCAGTCAACTGAGAGAGGCATTATGCAGAGTGTATGGTAATGAATGGGTTGTGAGGAACAGGCATCCCTTCTTTCTTCTTCACGCCTGAGACAGGCTTCTTTAGCTTGCCTTTCTCCTGTTTTAGGCTCCCCGTCAGTGGGAATGGCAGACAACTGTAAGCCAGACAAGTCTAATTGGTCTTTTGTCACTGATTCTTTGATCCAATGTCCCCTTCAACAAGAGCCACCTTTACGCAAAAGAGTCCTGTGTTTGACTCCTTTAAAGAAATATGTTTATTTTAGAAACATGCCACTATGGCTGTCTTTATTTATCAAATTAATAGTATTTTCATCTCTGAAGACCTTAATCTTAGGGGAACCGAGGGATGCAACGTTTAGAATCTATTGGATAAATGGAGTATTATCATATGAAAGATCTTTGGTATTATGTTCTCTTTTATACTATTTGTGTACTGTAAAGGGTATTTAAACGTATGAGGACTGTAAGTTTTAGGTCACATGACGTTATGGTTACAGACATAATTCTAATGATTTCAGTGTTTCCTTTGTTTTTTCCCCCTCAAGATGGTTATGACCAAAAAACACATGGCCACTATACATCACTCCCTGTTGCTAGAATCAATTGATTCATTGATTGAATGTTAACATATTGCTAAAAAAATGCAAATTTCTATTCTGTTTATTGGTTCTTTCTTACATTCTTATCAATGTGTAGCCCTGTAAGACTTAGTCTGTCAGCCAATTCTGTTGATATCAAGCTAATTTTATTGATCTCAAGGCAATAACTTCATTTTGTAAAATTGACTGATTGCAAAACATCACAAGCAAGCAACAATTTCATTATCAATTAGCTTTTCCAGTGTTACCTAGATAACATGCATTTAGGCTACAAGAAATGATTTCAGAACCATGGACAGCAGTAAGTAGGCCTAAGTGCAGTATGCCAAGGCTGACAGAAAGAGTGTAGAAGCCTTATCACACACAAGGAGGTAATGGATGACTATGTTTCATTAAAAGCTTATACCTGAGCTTATACTCGGGCTTATACCTTATATTTGAGGGTTACGCACACAGCATAATTTTAAAAATGTATTTCAATGGAATTAAAAGGCTTTGGAATTTACTCAACAGATCCATATAAAATACTGCCGATAACAAACCACTGTTTTCAACATATTCCCAATGGCAAGGGCTTAGATAGGCCTATACTGTGGTTATGGTGGCCAAAAAAACAGCGCCTACTTCCCAAGCTTTCCAATAAATCAATATTAAATTATCATCAACACTAGAGGTGAGATATGTACTGTCTCTGCAAAACTCTATTACAGTCTTCCCCCCTCAGTCTGAAAAGACAATTAGAACACATGAATAAATCATTTTTGGGTGGCTTTTGCTCAAAAGCATTGAGTGGTGTGCAGCATACAATGTTTAGTAAATCTAAAAATAGTGGCCTTAGTGCCGTCGGGTTGACCTTCACTATTATTTCAAAGACCTCCTTCCTTTTGAAGCTATTTGAGGCTTTTGAAGTGCACCAGCTCAAATAGAGGCTTCATCTTCACAACGCAGGGCAAATACAATAATAATGCCTGAATGACAAGGTTATGACATCATCTACATCACTTTAAATATAACCAATGAGGGATTTAAAATAGACTTGAAGGTAGATCAAAGGTGTTTTCCATTTTGTTCATGAAAATTATGGTCCAATTTGTGGGTCTATAAACAAATCAATTTAATGGTTCAGAAAAGGAGGGATCGACTGTCTGCGTCAATCCCTGACTTGCGTTGAACGACAGTAAAAATTAGTCATCTCTTAACACTTTTCTTCATCACTTTTTCTTCATCTCTGTAATGTCTTTATCTTTGTCATATTCAGCCATAACTCAGCCATAATTTTACTGCTGACATTTTTATATACATTCATAAGGGCTGATCATGCACTATTTTTGATAGTTGTAGTTTAGAAAGTTGTAAAGAGAGATGTAATTTGGGACTTTGAGTATGGTATCATAGTATGTAATTCCTTTGTTTCTCCTATTTCGTTTCGTCTTTCCAACCCTAAAAGTAAACTCAAAAAGTGCAATGTGAGAGCACCCTGTTTGTCATTTCACATCTGACTCTGATACATAAAGCATCCACGGCACTTACTTTCACATCTCTGTCCACACCCCTCAGTGTAGTGGGATACAGCTGCAATTTTACACTATTAATTACATCTTCATAGCAGCCTTGGACTAGAGACTGGCAGACAGTGCTACAGCATATGAACAGGCCTGCAGAAGGTCTTGTTTCTTTTTTTTCCCCTAGAAAAAAAGGTGCAAACAGGAAGATGATGTCATCCTCCTCCACAGCTCTCGCCTTCTGTTTGCCAGAGCAGGTGGGGATCCCAGTGAGAAGGCGATGCGATGTCTGGCAGCCTGAGGACCGCCACAGATTGGGGAGAGCGGGGCCGGGGCTGGCTTAGACATGGGAAGGGGGTCTCCTTCTCAGTCTTGTCATTCATGTTTTGGTCTGCTGACTAACACTGTGCGCAGTGCACAAGCTGCTTGTATCATTCATTTACTTCAGCTCTGATTACGCTCCTACTTCATTCTAGATGAGCATAGATACATTATGTGTCATTTGTGTGTGCCAATTACCTGCATTTTTCTTTGAATGTGTGTCTTATTTATGCCTTGTGTGTGTGTGTCTGTGTGTGTCTGTGTTTGTTTGAATCTTCATGTTTGTGTATCTACTGAATGCTGTTGATTACAGCCAACAGGCCAACTGATCACAAAAACCTCTCACTGCCCAATTTAGCACACGGCTGAGTTGTTCTGTCCCTTTTAACAGCAAGAGGCCAGGCTGTGATCTCTGACAACAACACCTCAGAAACAACCCCTGCACTCCAGTCATGCGAACACAGGTACACAATACAAGACATCCAGTCTCTCTGCAGAGGATACATGGTTACAGTGGGAGGGGAAGGGAGGAGGGCATCTGGGATGGAGGTCTCTGACTGTGCATTTGAGTTGGCAGGATGCACAAGCAGTGTAATGAATCCACAGGTACCTCGTTTCCCAATCTTGGCCAGACCTGTCTGTCATGATTCTTATTAAAAACAAAACAAATGAATCACTCAGGCCATCGAAAAGGGACTGCATCAATAAAGGTTTTTTTTAAAGGTCCAGCATAAACAAAGACCGCAAGCATTATTGAATTACGGCCAAATGTCATATTTGACCAATTTAGCTTGAATATTCTAGAACAGATGATTAAATCTCTCTAGCAGACATGGTTAGCTGGTGGCATTAAGCATAATCAATAGAAAACTGCCCATTAGTGTGTTCATTGTGTTACCCTGTGCCGTCATTACAGGCACACAGAGCACTCGCTGTGTGTAGCTCGCTCAATGGTGTTTTTTGCCCCCAACGGCATCTTCCAGGCAGCACAGCCTAAAAGGCACTACCTCAACCCTATTCCTAACCCTAACCCCCTAAACCCTCATCCTAACCCTAAACTGAGTGGAGTAGTGCCTTGAAGGCAGCGCTGACTGGAAGGCACCGTTGAGGGCAAAAAATACCAAAGACCGTGTAGCTCACCAAATTGCTGAATAGGCACCAAACTTTTCCAAACTTCTTCCACATGTTAAAAATAAATATCGCAATTAATCACGGATGAGGCCATTTTTGCTTCATTCTCCTTCAGAAGTCTTAGTATGGGTAAATCTACTCTTAAATGTTTCTGATTCAACCAGAGGCTCAAAGGAACAAGCAGGCACATTCCCTGGTAGCCTACTCTTAGCTACTTGACAGAAAAAGTATGAAATTCTGCTCCAAAAACTGCCCAAGGCAAAGGAAATATCTTCATTTGGTGGGCTAGCTCTGCTCAGCTCTCCTAGCTCGCTTCTGAAATGCTTTCTGATGCTAAATATTCAGTCATTCTACATAACACTGATAGGCTTGGAAGACCTGATATCACCAAGTAATTAAGAGTCCAGGATCAATGTCAAACTTGTGGCCCTGGATCAATGGGTTAGGTTTAGGGCTAGGGTTAAGGTTAGGGTTAGGCTTAGGGTTAGGGTTAGAGTACATTGATCCAGGACAAACAAGTTTAACATTGATCCTGGACTCTTAATTACTTGGTGATATCAGATCTTGCGGCTAGATGTATGTTCAGTCTGACAGCCATTTTTTTTGGCAAGTCAAAGATACTACATAGGCAGCAGCAAGATAATTCATAGTTCATTGTTCTGTACAGCACTTTGGTCAGTGATAACTAATGTGCTCTATAAATAAATTTCACTCATTCACTCAGTTAGCCTGACAAGACAGACTATAAAATGTATAGTCTGGCCACGATGGATAGAGCCTATGGGTGGAATCTTTCAAACTGCCTATAGTGCTATGACCAGATAGCGTTATCGCCAGAGACATAAAAAGCTTTTGTAGCCTATGGCTCTAGCTACGACCAATTCTAGCAACGAACAAGCCTATTCAAACAATGCTAAGCCTGTCCAATGACTGCCCGTCCAAATGATTGGATAGACACTGCCAATGTCTGAAGTGGAAGCTTTAGCGTTAGTTCTTCCAGGGAGTCTCAGACGTTTCGTCATTCATTGCTCGACCAATCATATTCTCTCTCCTGTTTTATAGACCAGCCCTTCCTCTCTGCTCTTGCTGCTCTAGACACCGGTTTCCCGAAACCCCCACCTCCCTCCCCACCACCGCCAGTTGGGTCCCTGTCCTTCTGTCCGGGGGTAGGCTCCGCCCCTGCCAGATTACGATTCGGCAGGATCTGCTGGGCCAAGCTTCTCGTTTGCCCGGACCTCGAACGGCCCTACGCCAAAGACTTTATCACTTTATTGTCACATTTTGTTCTCATTAAATATTTGTTTTCTTCAAACATTCCTCTGAGTCTTTCTGGAAGAACTACTGTTCCGTATGACTGCCAGACATACCTGCTGAGCAAATCAATTTGCTACCGCTATAGAGTACGTCCAGAGTTCTAGGCTATGAGAAAGTGGGGGTCAACTCCAATCTGCAAAAATGGGCTGAAAGACACTTGGTACTGCATGCCTACTGTCTATGGTAGATAACAGTAGATACCAGCCTTATTTTGCTTATAGGGCACCCAAATGGCTAGCATTGGCCCTGGCTTGCATTGGCCCTACAGTACATGCATGTGAATGTACATTAGTGGTTACTGAATTGGATAGCCTAGTAGCTTAGTGAACAGATATAACCCTGACAACAGTAAAGCTGTTATGTATGGTTTATTCTAAAATAGAGCACGCCCAGAACACTCTTCTGTTCAGTAGATCAAAATGTATTTGCACAGGAACTTCTGAATGAGTACAGGCTGTATATCCAGGAAGTTGTCACACTCACCGCCTCCATTCAGCCTCCCATCAGCTGTGGTGCATCCCCCCCATCAGGAAGACCCCCGTGGGCCATCTGCTCCTTCTGCCAGGCCCAGCAGCACTGCAAGTCTCTATCTCTAGCTATCAGTCATGGCTAAAGCAGCTAGCAGCAATGACCAGGCATGAGATGCTTCTCTCTCCCCAAGGAGCCATACAGCTAGTCCATAGCACACATGTCAGCATCCCTAAGTCAGGGGGTGGAATGAAAGACAGAAGGAAATGATGAATGTGTGCTTAGAAAAAAGGGGAAGTGGGAGAGGATGGATAAATTAATTAAGAAATTAATTAACACTTCCACAAATAGATGCACCCACAAGCGACTTTCCTCTCTGAAAACATTAGTAGCACATTTCATGCCTAGTCTGGGCTCTGCCATAGACTCCAATTATCTACAACTTCCATGAACAGTGGATGAAAGTGGCTTTTGGACAACTAGTCTGTTGCATTTTTTATACGATTTGTAAACATGTGAAGTGAAATCTGAAACATTGGGTACTGTATGCTGATACAATACATGCAATCCAGCCATGCAAACTCTTACAGACTCTACAAACTATTTTTTATACAGTTGTGCTTATCATCCACATGTAAAAAGAGGTTTCACTGAAATCAACTGCTTTTTAAGCTTGCTGCCTTTGCTATTTATTGGTTTTCCAGATTTCCTGGAAACTGACTTCAGTGACTAAATATAGAAAGGGAATATTGAGGTTTTGCATTGGTTTGGTTTCCAGATCTCCAGTTGAATACCTGATCAATTGTTTTTAGAGACAGAGTTTGAAAATACTGTACATCTGTTTTCATATACTGGCAACCCGTGTCCACAACTCTGTACACAGAGTTTTGCACAAACACATCCAGACACAAACATTCTGACAATTAAGACTCTCTCTCTCTCTCTCTCGTCTCTCTCTCTCTCTCTCTCTCTCTCTCTCTCTCTCTCTCTCTCATACATACACACACACACACACACACACACACACACACACGTGTGTGTGTGTGTGTGTGTGTGTGAGACAATAATGAGCATTAGTCCCCTGTGAATGGTTTGTTCTCAGCTGCTGCATCTCAGCTGAGATAACACTAGTATACTGTCTCAGATGTCACACACTCGGTGGGAATCTTTTGGCAGTATGACACTAAACACACACCAGGCCCAAACACTCAAGTCCACAGAGCCATAACCCCAGGGGAATAACACCTAACAGCACCGCCATCATCTCCACCATTCTGCCCTTATTGGCACAGTGCCACTGAGGATAAAATTACCTTCTGCTGCCCCTCAATATACAGACATTTGGCATCAAACACACACCGGCTTTTTCACAGTGAACTTTGTTTTGAAGAGACACTTATGGTCAAGTGGCAGAGGCCACTCTCATTGAAGGGGTAAGGGTGGATACCCGAGCTACTTTTCAGATATAACGGAAGGAAAAAGAAAATCGACGTCAATTGATGAGTTCTTTTCAGAACACTACACAATTATTAAAGGTGCAATATGAGTCCCTGCAGGGTTTTCCAAGCAATTTCACTTTTATCTCAAATCTGTCTGGCTGTCCAACTCCTAAATACACTTTGAAAAAAACTGGTCTCGGGAGACAACATAGGGGCTGTAATCGTCAAACAAACAAAACAAAATATAACAACCCCCATTCTAGCAAATCACTCACAAGATTGGTTGGGAGTCACAAACTTACTCCCGTCCTTCCCACAACCGTCTTTACGTGGAACCTGGTTTGTTTTATTTTGGTGTACAACCCGACCCCATATGTTTGTTTGAGTTTTACAGCTTCTGTGTTGTCCCCTGAGACTGGACTTTTTCACAGTGTATTCAGGAGGCAGACAGCTAACGAATCAAGGGGAGATCCCTGCAATTTGAGATAAAAAATGTAATCACTCAGAAAACCATGCAGGAACTCATATTGCACCTTTAATACAGAAATAAACATGCAAATGTAGATCTGCACATGTGCAAATATTAATGGCCAATTTCTGTAGGCTATGATCAGGCGTACATTTTACAGTTTCACAGTTACAATGTAAATCATGTTTTTGTCAATAAACACTGTCCAAACAAACAACTGATATGTAGAGTCAAAAGCACTGCAGAAATACGTGAAGACTGTTGCAGCTGCTTCCCAAAGCAACACTGGATCATATTCGCTTCTGGAGGCGTGTCAGGCCCTGCTCTAAGCATTTCACTCGCCTCAAATTTGTTACGGATGACACTAAATGTGGCGGACCCTCACGTGAGGCTAATTTCAGAAAGGCCAACAACACGCTCACACACACTTGTTTTGCCACTGCATGCTTCTGCTTCCTCTTCATCACACACAGTGACCTCACAGGGCAGCACAATATGAAGTGTGGTTTCTCACGTTTGAATTATTATATGCATGTGTATACATGTATACATGTCTTTGTATACTGTATATTTATAGAAATACATGCCATATGTGCTGCTAACCTATCAAAATGTACTAAAGCATTTTTATGTGGGAGTTTTAGCCCATGGTACTTTTATAACATCACCCACAGACCAGCCATCCAGTTGCTATACCAACTGTACACTTGTGAGCTGGTTGTCTCAGAACAAGTAGAAACACTATTTGAAAACCATGAAGGCCACATACAACCAACCGAGTGACAATACCCCATGGTGTACACATACAGTACAGTATACTTCACAGGAGCAGAGAGCTACTTTGGCCAGTCCTTAAAGCCATAGGGGAGTCCAGTGGAGGAGAAGTAAGCTACTGTGTGAGTGTTAATGACCTCCCCGAGAGGCATCTGGCATCTTTGAGACAGAGAATAGAAGACAAGAAGACATAGAGAAAAGAAGACAAATAGGGTGATGTTTAGGGTTTTTTTTAATGTTCTTATGCAAGGGGAGACTACAAAACTAGACAGATACATAGTCTTGGTTTTATAGTTTAGGGTGACGTTTTTTATGGAGAGACTGCGCCATAAAACATCTCAGTTTGTTCAGTTAGAATATTCTGTTGTTGATGAAATAAATACTGTAGCTATTCAATTCTCAATTTCACTCGAGTCTCGAGATAGAGGGCCTACTATCCGCACAGCTTTGCGAAAATATCTTTTAAATGCTGGCATCTTAACTCAAAAACACACATAAAGTAGGCTAATAATTCTGGAGCTTTACAAGGACCGATACTTTCTGAGGAGAATGCCTTCACCTTCTTCACTTCAATGCTGAAAGGGTTTTTATTCACAAGGATCAAAATAACTCTGGCTTTGGATAGAAAGCCTTGGGAACCAGACATCAGCAATAAACACATATTACATTGTGGAGACATTTCAACTTCAAGGTTCAGACCATATTGAATTAATTTGATTCATTTATGATTAGTTCATGTTCTATGCTCTGCTGGGTCATACTCCAGAACCAAATAAATAGCAAAGGCAGCAGGAGAAGGTGTGCCAACTATGACTAACCTCGGGCAGTCAGTGGGATCCAGTAAATTCAAAATAAATGTATGCTGTTTTTGCATCTAAATATCAGATAACAAAGGATACAAACTAACTATGAAACCTATTGAGAGCCACAGCATGTTGGGTACTTGGGGTAACTTTTTGAACAATGCTGCAGGGCAATCTATAACTGGCTACAAGTGGCTACAGCTAAATTAGAATAATAAGAAAGTTCCAGTGCCAAAATAATGAGAAACACTGCCCATCAAATACAGATGTTTTGCAATGTAGGTATATCTCATTATTTATTTGACATACCACCATGTCCAATGCAGACGCGTTTCGGCCTATCAGTGCGTGCGTGATACACGCACTGATGATGGCTTAGGCAGAAAGGCGTCTGCATTGGACATGGTGATATGTCAAATAAATAATGAGATATAGCTCGTGAGTGCGGATTTTTCTTTAAGATTATAGCTTTCTTTTTCACGCACCCAAAGTTTTTTATTTTACTTTTGAAGTTGAGCGCGCCCTCCCGACACATTGCAATGTAGGTACAAATGTACACACCAATGGGATGATTCAATCCAACAAAAGACATATTAATTTTTTAAAATATAGGTTATCATAGATTATCACCCGGTGGAATGAAATACTGTTTTCTGATTGGCTGTCAGGGTGTCTGTTAAGTAAGGGATAACGGCCGCCGAGGTGTCCCGATATCAGAATAATGGACGACGAAGGCAAAGAACAGCCCGACGGCGAGCCAGCTGATATCGGGACACCTCGAAGGCCGTTATCCCGCTTATCACCCGGTTGCAACTAAAACGTATAGATGGTAAGCAAGTGTTTAAAACATAAAAGAAACACGTGGCTCCGTTTAGAAAGAAGTTATTCTGTTCGGTTGGGGTACTATTTTCATATGAAAGAAGATCCGCAAGGCTGCATTCTAAAGAGCATTGATATAGAACGCTGGTGAGACTTTTTTAACCCAACAATGCCTCAGGTGTCCTGTTATCTAGAAATAACGGACACCCTGACAGCCAATCAGAAAACAGTAGTCCATTCCACCGGGTGATAATTCTTGATAACAGGACACCTGAGGCATTGTTGGGTAAAAAAGTTTAACCAGCATTCTTTATCAATGCTCTTTAGAATGCAGCCTTGTGGATCTTCTTTCATTTTCATTTCGTACCCCAACCGAACCGAGGTTAACTTCTTTCAAAACGGAGCCAGATATTTCTTTTATGTTTTAAACACTTGCTTACCGTCTATACGTTTTAGTTGCAACCAGGTGATAGGCGGGATACCGGCCTTCAAGGTGTCCCGATATCAGAAAAATAATGGACTTGGCGTAGGCTGCGCCGTCGGGCTGTTCTTCACCTTCGCTTCGCTGCTCTCTGGTGACATTCCTAGATCCTCACAAAGTTTGAGGCTAAGTTCTGCATATATTCAGATCTTGGTTAGGCCCCTGAGCAGGTCGATTAACATACCTTCAATGGACATGCAAAATTCAAAAGGGATTTTGAAAATATTCAGTAAGCATGCTGACCTCAACCTTCAGCAATTTTTGAAACAAACTTCTGATTAATGCCACAGTCAAGTAACAAAACAATTTTACCCATTAAAAAGTACCTACCCCTTATCAAACGTTAGAACTCATCGACTCATCGACTTGGATCATAAAACATAAAATTGGATCGTAAAATACTCATCGACTTGGATCATAAAACCTCCACAATTACACACTATCAATCACGTTTGTTTCAGCTCTTTTGTATTTACAATATTTCCTGTCACCCGTGAAGACAGTATTATTTTTGTCTCATGAGAGACAGAAGCCACAGCCTGACTGGAGGGCCATCTGGTTCTTACTTCACTTCAATGGTGTGAGGCTAATGCAACCAGTAAACTGTTAATTATAATTGTCTAAAATACATTCCTAAAATAAATTGGTTAAATCAATAGCTCAATTGTCTTTGAGAACCTCTTCTATTCTTACATTTTATAAGCCCTTTATTTTTCAAGGTAGCCCTATCCCTCAGAATCTGCATGCATATATCCTCTGCATCACTCTGGAATTGCATGGTAGTGTAGCTAGCATACATCAGCCTGTGCTTTGCTACGGCTCTGATGCCTCGCAGGAGTTTGTAGACTTTTGCAAGGCTTATCCTGCATGGTAAATATTCATCACCACCACTACATCACACCATGTTTATCCATCACCCAAGATCAGAAAGGGCACTAGATCATTTTTTCCCTTCAAAGTACTGCAGGTGGAGACAGGCCCTTCCCCGCTGTCGCACATCACTCCTTCACAGCGGAAACATCTAGAAACAAGTTTACTCATTGCTATTTTCACCAGCTGTGATCTGTCCTGCTGCCTTAGGAAAGCTTCCAGACGTACAGGTATATGTGTTCTTTACATGTAAGGTGAGTACAAACACAGTGTCCTCTGGACGGTCATCTCTGGTTTAATTTGGAACTTAAGCTTAATTTTCTTTTGCTCTCTCTCTCTCTCTCTCTCTACTTTGTTCTTACTCTCTATCTAGCTCTCTCTTTTTACTCTCAATTTCTCCTGTTTGAGGTCTGCAAATAGCCTTGTCTGTCCCTGGATGTGAGGGTGAAAGTGCTCATATGCTCCCGACAAAACCATTAAGGTAAAAACACATCATTTGAGCACATTACCAGCCCTTTGGATCTGGCCTGAGAAAGGGGGCAGGAAATGAGAGAGAGAGAGAGAGAGAGAGAGAGAGAGAGAGAGAGAGAGAGAGAGAGAGAGAGAGGAGGGAGGGGGGGTAGATAAAAAAAAGGTTGAAAGGAACAAAGTGAGTGGAGTATTATGGACCAACAGACAGACAGACAGACAGACACAGACGGACAGACAAAAAGAGAGAACAGGTGTATATGAGAAAGAAAATTGAAGTGTTGAGACGCTTCAACACTTGGACAATTCAACCTATAATATTTTTATATATTTTTCAATCCATGTGTATGTCATTCACTCAGCATTGCAATCATAGTCTCTAACAAGGAAATGTCTTTCGTTTTTACAATTCTTTCCAACCAATAGGAAGTTTTGCAGGCAGTTTAAATGAGTCTGACACTCTCCTCTTATAGTGCAGTAGTGTATACTGACTCTCCGTTTCCTATCCTCCACTGAGGGCTTTTACCATAGTGGTCCTAGGACAGAGACCTGTGCCAGAACACATCCAACACAACACATTTCAGTGTCCCATGCTGTATTTTGTACCCTCTCAGCGATTAAAACTGTTGTTAGTTATATTGCCTACTGAGTCTTCAGAAATTGATTTGGATGCCGCACAAGAAGGTACAGATGTTTGCACACTGCATCCAACACAATATTGTTATCATTCAAAGATTTTGTGTGTGTGTGTGTTGCTGTGGAGGTTTTACCAGGGCCGGTTCTAGGCATAGACAAACGAGGCCGTCGCCTAGGGCACCAAATATCAGGGGGCATCACAATACATTTCTTCCTTTTTTTTCTTCAATTTTTCTCTATATTCTTAGAAAAGGGGGCAAAACTCATATATGGCCTAGGGCACCAAAAAGGCTAGAACCGGTCCTGGGTTTTACAGTGTGTGTATGTGTGTTTGGGGGCGGGGGGCAGAGTGTGTGTGTGTGTGTGTGTGTGTGTGTGTGTGTGTGTGTGTGTGTGTGTGTGTGTGCGTGCTAGTGTTTGTGTGTGTGTGTGTGTGTGTGTGTGTCTGTGTGTGTGTTTGTTATGTAGTCTATGTCTAGCAGCAGTGGTAAGCCTCAGGCCATCAGTGTTTGCTCAACTGCAGCAGAGCCATGACATGCTGTATGACATCTCCAACTCCATCCATACTTAATGGCTGTCTATACATATGGTAAATGGACTGTATTTATATAGCGCTTTTCTACTCCTACGAGCACTCAAAGCGCTTTACAATGTATACCTCACATTCACCCATTCACACAGGCAACCATGCAAGGCACCAACCTGCTCACCGGGAGCAATCTGGGGTTAGGCATCTTGCTCAAGCACATCTCGATGGGGTCAGGCGGAGTGGGGCTCGAATCTGCAACCGTCCGGTTGCCGAACGACACCTCTACCAACTGTGCCAGCCCTCTCGTACTCAAAGACAGACCAGAGGTCTGAAGATGGGCTGGGGCAGAGACATGACTGCAGTTGGTGCTCAGTCTGCTAGGTTTTTAATTTACCCTACTTTCAGAGTCTATTTATCTTTTTTTTCAAGTGTCGTCTTTCATCTGGGTAGACAGTAAGACGTACATGGGGGAAGCACTCAGGTTGAAAGGTTTTATGACTTCATTTCCAAATGATGTATTTGGGTCAGAACCTTCATCTGCAACCCAGTGGTAGATAAAAAAAATAGTCATTTCGTACTATGATGCCATATCCAGAAATTACTATAAATATGTCATTGTTTAATTACCAACCCAAGCTACTATTCCCATGGGTTATACAACCATGACAGAAAAAAAATAACAGTTATCTTTGAGTAGAATGATCAGTTATCCTAACATTCCTGGTTTTGACCACACTTGGCATTGTAACCTTGACCACAATGCCAAAGAGCCACTACAAAACTACATGTATAGCAAGCGCACACTGTCACACTGCCTTCCTGCATACTGGTATCCCTGCATACCTGGACCCACTAGCCGTGTTCACTCAATGCTGTTTTCTGCCATCAACAGCACCTTCCAGGCAGCACAGCCTAAAAGGCCCTACCTTACCCTAAACCTAATCCCCTCAACCTTTATCCTAACCTAAACTGGGGGGAGTTGTGCCTTGAGGGCAGCACTGCCTTGAAGGCACAGTTGAGGACAAAAATCAAAAATGACCAAACACCCTGTATTTCTGGCATGCAAGGGTGCCCCACACACTATTAATATTACAAGTATTTGTTAATTGTTATTACTTTTTTTTCTCCTTTATCCTTTTTGAGCACATTGAATGACAGCTATGTATGAAAATGCGCTATATAAATAAACTTGAACTTGAACTTGAACTAGTGCTTCACCCATCTCTGCGTTCCCTCACACAGGAGTCAACCTACCCGGTAGGTCCCTTATACGGCTCATAACTTATGTGTGTGCGTTTGGCATACATACGGTATCTTAAGTGTGTGTTTGCCATACAGTAGGCTATATAATGCGTGTTTTGCCATACGGTATCTTAAGTGTGTGTTTGCCATACGGTATCTTATGAATGTGTTTGCCATTTTTATTGGTTATTATGTAGGTCATGTACACCCATACACATGACCACACAGAAACCTCTGGCCATTTACATCTTTACTGTTAGAAATCCTATGTTTTTCTGCACTGTACTGTAGAACTGTAGAAGCAAGCAAAATCATGTACTATGTAGTATTTTGTCGTTTTTTCTTGATGCTGGAATTTTATCTCATTTATGCAAGCAGATAAACAGGAAGAGAGAGAGAGGAGAGAGAGAGAGAGAGAGAGAGAGAGAGAGAGAGAGAGAGAGAGAGAAATAAACTGTAGATTCTCTTCTTGGCCACCGCGGGAGCCTGATCTTATCTGGTGAGGCAGAGGCATCGTCCCCATCTGGGCTCCTGCCCCTCAGCATCTGGGGCAAATCTGCTGCCTCAGCTCCATCACTCTGATGCCTCGGGACCTTTCATCTTTACTCCGGACGTGTGTGTGTGTGTGTGTGTGTGTGTGTGTGTGTGTGTGTGTGTGTGTGTGTGTGTGGGAGGGGGGGGGGACTGGTGGACTGCTGACTGGAAGAAAAGACAGGGAACTGGTGGGCTGCTAACCCAAAGGACTGTTAGATCAGCAGAGATGATGTATCTGTGAGAGACGGAATACATCATTGACCAGCATGGTGGGTGACCGTTGTCTTGGAATTTTTCTTTGGAATCACTTCTGTGTTTATTCATCCACTCTGTATATTTACATGACTCTGTAGTAGATCCTTAACCTTTTTAACCAGTCTACTGTAGATACCTAGATGCACACAGGAGTCAAACTGATTTTACCGCCCAACTTTCCTTGTGTATATTCCCTGTAATAATAGGCGAGTTTACATGGACACTTCTAATCTGGTTAGAAATATTCCATGTGCATTCTATAGAACAGTATCCAAGGAGATGCATTCATAAATGCAATCTAAAATGGAATATTGGGTTAAATAATCAGATTAGAAGTGTCCATGTAAACCGGGCTATTGTCATGCTTTTATGTTAGGCAGCCATATACTTTTTTTTTTTGTTGTTGGTTACAGTATGTGTTTGTGGATTAAACATGCTCTTAGTGTTCTTAGTGTTTCATGACGCAGTCAAGAGTAGCTCAGAAAGTCATGGCATGGAATATTCTGTCAGTGAATAACCAAGTGACTTTAAAGGAGCACTATGCAAGTTTTGCTCTTTTTGCTGTTGATCTAGCTCCCTCCTTAACTCCTAATTATGATTACTCACATCTGAATTTACTTTCTATTGATACTTTACAATGTAAAGGGGCCACATTAGGAGAAGAAGGAGAAAAAGACAGTCAATGTACCAGACAGGGAACCTTATCCAGCTTCAGTCTAACGTTCACATTTGATCATGATTCATGATGATGTATCAACCGGACTCAGAATCAGTCCAGGCCAATTACTGACTTCCTCACCTTCCTCCAGAACAGCTGGTATAGATTGCATGTTTACTTGTACTAACCCCAACACTAATGGAGCAGCACCTGTGTATGGAGACAGCATGCGTGAGTGCACCATACAAGCCTGCCTCATTACCACCCACAGACTGATTGACTCTTTTATGTTTTGTCTACGTCTTTTGTGTTTGTCTACGTCTTCAGCGCTTTGAGTGCTTTTGGTTGATAAATGCGCTATACAAATACAATTAGCTAAATACTTACTTGCTTACTAACACAGACATTTCCCAAAAGCTAAAGTTAGCAGCTTTGTTGGTTGCAATGTAATTTCCTAATGCCAACCAACAAAGCTGCTATCTGGTTAGCAACTATGCTTTTGGGAGACAGATGCCAGTTTCTGGCTCCATGCAGATGAAGGCTCTGTGTTAGTTATAGTTTGATGAGGGTTTGCCCATGTGGATCTCAGCTGCTAATTGTCTTGTTCTTCATTACTTTTTTTTGGGAAGACCACCTCTCCGGTTTCCATAGAATCTGCAATAGTAAAAACAAAAACAATGGCTCAATATTTAATCTCATTCCACTATGTTTATATCACATCAATCTTATGGAATGGACACCTGTGGGAACAAGTCTGATGCTAATAATTGAACTATTGTATTTCTGTGCTAAAACTATTTTCATATAAAGTGAATCCAGTCTACAGGAAGTCCTTTTTGTACCCCTCTTTACACCAAGCCACAAATGTAGGAAAAAGGGGATGTATCCATGAAACTAAACTGTAAAAGTTTTTTTTTTTTTTTGCATGGTTATTTCATTATATTTTACATGGCTATATCGTTATACAGTATTATACATGGCTATATCTTTAATTATTAAGTTAAAATTAAATTATTAATTATTTAAATCATTTTTAAAAGGGAGGTAGGGAGTTCCCCGGTGTCCTGGCTAAAGTCCCAACCTGGCTCATCCAATCTGGCCCCCTAATCATCCCCCCACTGTAATTGGCTCATTCATCCCTTCTCTCCTGTCCATTCCCTCACTCTCCACCTCAAGCTGGTGTGTGGTGAGCGTTCTGGCGCCCAGGTGGGTGCTACACATTGGTGGTGGTTAGTGAGGTCCCCCCTTCCACTGTAAAGCGCTTTGGATCAACTGAGTTGTGTTAAAATGCGCTATATAAATACACTTGACTTGACTTGACTTGACTAAAAAGGTGAGTTGGGCAGCATAAGAGCCTTCTTCTAGGGTGCCAGTGGTTTTTACTGTAAAGTGTGGTTTGTATGTGGTAGTGGTATGCCCTTTCAGCTAGTTCAGCTGTAAAGCCCAGGCTCCCAATTCAGCAGTTAGAAGCAGTTCTTGAATCATTGGGTTGTGAGGATTTACATGTAACTGCCGCCAGTATGCAGTTTATTCTCTATTGAACAAAACTGTAGGTCTATGTCTGCAGTACCTTTGAGATACACATGTAGCCTACTGTAGCTTGCAAAAGCAGTAGATTCACTGAACCCTATTTAACGCCCCCATTTCAGGGGTTTTGAACGTCCAGAGAATGTTTATATTAGTGCTGCTCCATAAGCTTTTGTTTGTGCGTGCCAAAATATTGTGTGTGTGTGTGTGTGTGTGTGTGTGTGTGTGTGTGTGTGTGTGTGTGTGTGTGTGTGTGTGTGTGTATCTGTGTGTGTGTATGTGTGTCTGTGTGTGCGCATGTGTTTCCTTATGGAAGTCATCGTCTGTGTAATGTTGAACTCATATGCTCTATTGATTTGTTTCTGTGTGTGTAATGCAGTTTTGTGTGCAGTAACACTATGTTGCCATAAAGCTGTGTGTGTGTGCGTGTGTGTGTGTGTGTGTGTGTGTGTGTGTGTGTGTGTGTGTAGTCTAATGAATAATCCCTTGCAGATACGAAGTGCTCAAGCACTTCCAGAGTCAACAGCGTAGCCATTGGACTAACCTGCGCCTTCAGGGAAAACTGGCTTGCCTCCAATGCGCGGACCATTCAGTTTCTCACACTGCATTGCAAAACCCATCCATTGACGATAGTATCCTCAAGTTTGTCGTTAAAGCTCGTCTACAGACACTACCCACCAAGTACAACTTGTCTCTGTGGTTCCCGAAACGTCATGACCCATTCTGTTTGCTGCACAACGATAGGACTGCGGAGTCAACCGCTCATATAATGAATGGCTGCCCTGCGTTCAAAGGCCTATACATTGCGCGCCACGATCGCATTGTGAACATTTTAGCAAAGGAGCTACGCAAAATCAATTTGCAAAGCGCAATACATATCAACAAGACTGTACAACTGAACTGGTTTTTATCTCTGAACAGTAATGCAGATATTTTAAGTGCTGTCATTAGAGATTCTCCTAATACCCCTGACATTGTTGTATTGGATGAAGTATCAAAAAACATTCTGATATTGGAAATAGGGTGTTGTTTTGACTTGTACTTAGACTTGTGCTTTTCAGAAAAAATGTTAAAATACCAACCATTAACAAATGCTTTAACATTATGTGGTTATAAGACCAAACTGATTGTTCTGATTTTTGGTAGCCTAGGACATGTCCACAGGCTGTGTGTCAGAGGCCTACAAATATCTGGACTGAGAAAGAAGGACTCTAAACAAATAGCCAAATACTGCTCCATATCTGCAATAATAGGTAGCTTGCATGTTTGGAGAAGAAGGTGTCATCTCTATCCTTAAGGAACAAAAAAAAAAAAAAAAAAAATGATGAAATGATAATGTACTGCTATGTTTTCACCATGCACTAGAACATTGTTTTTGTACTGTAAAACAGAATAGGCTCTTTTCAACTATTTGGATGCTGTGTTGTTATAATCAGTATTAGCCATTCCAAATAAATAATCAAACTGTGTAGTCTAATGAATAATCCCTTGAGGGAATGGTCTAACGTGGAACACTCCAGCACTGAGCAGTCACACAGGAATAACTAATCACTTACCCCCTTCTCGCCTCACTCTGCTTTTCTCTCCCACGCACCAACAAACACACACACACACACACACACACACACACACACACACACACACACACACACGCACAGCAAAGCACAGCACAGCTCTCACTCACTCTCCATCTCTCTCTCTCTCAGACCAGTTCACACACACAAACCCTGATTTATACACATTCAAACAGAAAAACGAAAGACTCAAGGGAGCATACATGGCTGTAAGAGGAAATACGATATATAATACAGAGTATAATATTCATCACCACACACACACACACACACACACACTTATATGCACTACACAGGAGGCCCAGGGGAGTGTGAGTGTGGAAGAGCCAGCATACGGGCTAATACTAGGAGGGTGCCTTGGAAGGCGAGGAGTCTTGTCTCCTGGGAAAATGAATAAGTCTGCATAACTCTTGCAGCCTAGTGAGAAACACATATGCTTCTTGCAGACGTTTCCTGACACCTCCATCAGCCTCTTGCACACAGCCGCTGCTGGACTAATAATCATGCAGAAATTCCACTGCTCCCCATGATGCTAATGGATAACATGGACCTCTGGATTGCATAGAATATGCATTAAGAAACTGTTTATCTTTTGTAATAGCCTAAAGGCCTAATCAAAAACCTTTCATCATTTATAAGAAATTTAAGAGGTATTGTGGACAGAGGATTATTTGTCTGCAATTTCAGGAATTACTGGCTTTATTGGTTCTGTTATTACATGAATCCATTTGAATATCTAGTTTCTAATAATTCCATGCATGCTGTTGTTGTTGAGTGATACAGTACTGTGAAGGAAGGCAAGATAGAGAGAGAGAGAGAGAGAGAGAGAGAGAGAGAGAGAGAGAGTGTGTGTGTGTGTGTGTGTGTGTGTGTGTGTGTGTGTGTGTGTGTGTGTGTGTGAGGGAGAGAGAGAGAGAGAGAGAGAGAGAGAGAGAGAGAGAGAGAGAGAGAGTTTGTGTCAGTGTAGGTCCAGTGAGGACCCTGGGCATGTCACTAATAAGGGAGAGTGATTCAGCCCTTTACCCAGAATGAAGCCTAATGGGGCTTTAATGAGGGCCAGTGTGATGAGCCCCTGACAGGCAGTATGAGTGTGAGCAGAGGGGAAGTCTCCAGATTAACAAGGGCAGAGAGGCCACACAGGAGACACGTCTCATTATTAAGGAGAGGAGCAGGTCTTTGTGCTAAGAGAAACCAGGATATGCCACCTGGAAGTTTGCCATCATCTTTTTTTCTTATTATGTGACAGTTTCTTATCATTGCACTATGACAAGCAAGAATGTTTTCTTTGATGTTTTTGTATTTTCCTAGCTACAGTGTAATTACATTGAATCAGATTCATTAAGTGTGTAAGAAGTTTATGATTATTTATTATAGCTCTATCTTATGCCTCAAGAGCCTGAAAAGGACATCTCATGTAACAAATGTGTAAAAGTAATTTGGTTGAAAAAAAAACTAACAAAAACTACATGCTATTATAATAAAAAGTAGTAGTGCTGGCTAAATTTACAGATTAGCTCAAATGATTAATCTTTTTTTTTTACTCAGATTTTAAAAATTAACTCAGATTAATCAATTAAGTCAAACTTTACAATGATAATGGCCTAGCTTCTACAATGTAAGCGGTTTGATGTTTGGGGAATCTGTGGGGGTAGGGGATAGGTGTGAATTTCCCCATTTGAGAAGAACAAGGCCAACTATTTAGCATCAGGGTCTTACCAGGGCAAAATAAGGATCCAACATACCCTAGCATCCAAATTGTTACTGGAGGAAATGAGTATTAAAAGTGATTAATCACGATTAATTGTTGGACTGCACTAATTTATAGTAATTATGATGAAAGGGTGAAGTTATTTGTTATTACAGACATGTAATTATTACATGTTATGACCAATTCCTAAGACTTTTTGGGCACAACTGTATATAAAAGAAAGAAAGTTTTGGATGATATCACCAAAGTGTCAGAGAAAAGAGACAAAAATACTGATTAGTGTTATGTCAAAACAAAATAACTTTTGTCAGAGTTTGTGTGTGTGTGTGTGTGTCGGCTTGGTTTTCAGAAAGGTGGCTGCTTTGACAAAAGTTAAAAATCAATGGATGCTTACACTTTTGTTTTTCTCTGAAGCGACATGTAGTCAGCTGCCAGGAATCAATAGGCCACGGGGTTGTTAGTCAGTGACAGGACCAAAACACACACAAATGATCATTGGTAGGAGCAATGTGAGAGAATACTGATGCAAAGAGAGAAAAAAGGAGAAAAATCACACTTTCTTTATGTGCTGGATCCAGGCTGGATCACATCAGCTGCCATATGAGCTTAATTGTGTTTTCTATAGCGCTGTCTTTTGGGTTGAATATCAACAATCTGTTTTTCCTCTGATGTATCTACATTAAACATCAATTGGTTTCTTTGTTGTCCATGTTATGAACCGATCCCTTTTTTAATGATATGCTTGCTGATGCCTGTCTGTGAGCGCCCTTGTGGGTCTGCTGTAATCAACATAGACATTATTTTCTGATCAAAGGTTTCATGCTATATACAGTATGTCTCTTGTCTCATGAATGTTGTTTTTGATTGATTATATTAATTATTTATTTGTGTGTATGTAGCTGTCATGTGTGTAATCTTTATTTCTTTATTTAAAAAGAAACATAAAGATAGACGCATAAAGACACATTTGCACCTGTCCATCACACCCTACTGCCCATCAGGGCCGGACTGGGACCAAAAAATGGCCCGGGCATTTCCGGCCATGGCGGCCCACCATCATTTTATTCAATAATAACAACGTTGTGGCTAGCTAAAATAACACTCTAAGTAGGACATATTGCATGAATATGAGAAATTTAATCAAACTAGCCCAATATCCTTCATGAAAATTATGAGTAAATGATAGCCCCGGCCCAAAAATGACCGTCGGCCCACCGGGCATTGCCCTGTATGCCCTATGGCCAGTCCATGCCTGCTGCCCATATCTCTATCCCATGCACACTAGTTAGACGTGCCCCACCCATTGAGCTGCTGAGTTGGGTAATCTTTGCTTTAGATGTTACCTCTGCATGCGCTCATCTCTAATTATATATTCCATTATTCACTGTTCACTTTGCCTTTATCTTTGTAAAGCACATGGAGCTGCCTCTGTGGATTTAATGCACTGTATAAATAAATGTACCTTGCTTCAACTCTCTGGGTGCCCACTATGAACAAATTATATATGAGCATAGCCACTTTATGCTTGTTACTGTTGATCAGGAAACTGTTTCAGTATTTATGTTTCTGTGCCCTCTTAGGATTGATGAGTTTTCAATTTTTTTCATGATAGATAGATAGATTAGGGCAATGTGCAGTAGCTCACAGGAACCTTTTTCAACCTCACAGATCCTTCTTCATTTGTTTCAGTATTTATAACAAATAGCAAAAGCTGTCAATTGGCTGTTAAGTTATCCCTTAGAAGAGCCATAGCTTTGCTTGAAGGCTCCTGGCTGTGTTGCCCTGTAGATAATGCATGGCTTAACAGCCGTTCAGATGGAGCGCTCAGCTCAAAGCTGCATGAGGGAACCTGATGAAATAGGGTCTTTTCTAGTGAAAGAGAGGCCTGCACTTGAAAAGAATTTGTGTTGTGGTACAGCTTCTGAATTCCAGCTTACATGCACACATACACACACACACACACACACACACACACACACACACACACACACACACACACACACACACACACACACACGAGAGATGGGGACTCAAGTCTTGGACTTGGACTTGAGTTGCCCATCCAGAGACTTGACTTACTTGAGGTTTAAAGACTTGGACGACTTGGGAAATAAGATGTCTTATTTATTCATTCATTCATTCATTCATTCACCTTCCCTATCATCATGTGACTGTGTGCTCACACACAAGCGGCAACAGAGTGTAAACAATTAACGCCACACGAGCTACACCTCCACCTCCATTGACATCACCTGCATAAGCCATGCATAGACAAGTTGGCAGGGTCTATGCAAATTACAACGTATGCTGTATATGGGGGCTTGTGGCACTTGCTGTGCATTTACACCACCATACAGTAACTACAAAAAGACAACAACAACAAAAGTAAAGCAGCACAACTTTAAGGCAATTAGCTATGATGTGCTTTGGCTGTAAATGACATGACAATGGTGATGTCATTAGAATAAATTGTAGCAGGGAGCAGGCTTCACTCAGGGTTCAGTATTACTTTTAAGGGTGCTGGCCCAAATGAAAACTTCAAATTAAACAGAAAAAGGGGTGCACCTTGCGCAACAACATTGTTGCACACTGAAGA
This sequence comes from Sardinella longiceps, assembly GCA_027497455.2. NCBI lineage: Eukaryota > Metazoa > Chordata > Actinopteri > Clupeiformes > Clupeidae > Sardinella > Sardinella longiceps. Next base: position 15,683,422 of record JAODXP020000031.1, read on the forward strand.
AGGCACACGCCTAAACGCGTCTGTGCACAAATTAAGGACGTTTGATGCAAGGTGCGCCCCTTTTTCTGTTGAATTTGATGTCATTAGAATACCATGAGTGAACAGATAGTTTGTGAGTACATTTTTATGAGCATCTTTACTGCTTTGGCTTTAGCTTTATAGCTCCGAGAGTACAGTTACATTATTCTATTAGGAAAGATAACAGTTGGACATTCCTCTTTGGGAACATTCATTATGGTTAGAATTAGCTCATGCAGAATAACAGTTGTTGGCTGATATGTGGTCTACCCTAATCTACAGCGTTATCAAATTTGCATACTGTATATAAACGGCAAAAAAATGTATACCCAAAATAAAATGCACCGCATTATGTATTTTCCACCAGTGAACTTGAAAATGGTTTGTAGAAGTAATTTACTGCACCAGTTAGTATGAAAAAAACAATGATTTTTTACTTTGTTTGAACAAGTTCTGATGATAAAAGGGCAACATTAACATTTTGTACAGTATAGCTTGCATACACACAGTTTTAACCACTTTTTCAGCCATTTGTAGACATGCACACTACAGTTCTGTGTTGAAAGGTGTCTGTTGATGTTTCATAGTTTTTGTGGTGTCATTTGGAGTATGTTAAGATGTTAAATACAGTTCAAGATTCTGCCCCCATGGACTAGTTGTTAGTGTTTATTCTCTGTTCAAGGAAACCTATATGGTTGAACCAAAATGTCTTGCGTCTTCAGTATTGGCTATCCTCAAGTAGCTTGAGAAATAGAGCTCTTGTTGAAATTGACTGAAGTTGCCCTTTAACAATGGCTCTCTGCAGATGATGTATTATGTGGGCACTTTATTTGTTCTTTGTGTCGGAGGAAAGGGGAAAGTTTGATTAAGGAAAGCCCTTGGAGGGGTCAAGGACTATTTAAACGTTCTGGAAGAGATTTCCAGGCACTCAGCCAAATAGGAGTGAGGTATCCTCTCCCTGTACTCCATGAACTGGCTCTACCCTATAGAAACTGCTAGCATTGCTATCTCTAAACACTGCAAATCAGTGTAAATAATGATGGCACTGTCATAGTAGAGAATGTTTGGGTGATGAAAGTTGTATGCTGAAGTGTTCTTCTATGTTTTAGTGGACTTAACAGCTTTTTACAACTCTTGCATAACTGCATATTGAATCTCTCAGAGGTCATGAGAAAATATATCACATCCATGTCACAAAAAAAAAAAAAAAAAAACCCAACTTTATTTAGTATGAACTTTGTTAGTCTGCAAAGGCAGACCTCCACAGACACAGTTTAACACACATACATATATTTACATGTATGGCAGAGACACAATGCATTCCCCTGTACTGCCATCTACACACTCACCGAGGGAACCTGACCACTGTCTACATTACAACGTCCATCACTGCTCCAGTGTGTACCTATTATATAAACCTTCCGCTGCTCACTGACACACCATTCCAACTCGTATGCTCATTACAGGACGTAAAGGTAAATGTTTGTGTCATTGCTTTTAATACCTCGCTATGAATCACCTTATCTGTCTGCAGAGCGTAATCGTAAATGTACCAGGCGACGACAAAGGCACACAAGCTTCCTTTTACCCAAAGTGGGAGACGATGAAGCAGTAAATGGGTCTTAGTGTTTATAATGGCAGACGAGTGCTTGTCATTGCAAGCCCTGCTGAGAAGTGTCACAGAGACTTAATAGCACGATCACAGGCACACACCTAAAGAATCCCAAAAGGGATGTTAGAAGGGTTCACAGTGGGTAAGAGAATGAGGAGAATATTGACTTATCTACTTTGACATGGCAACTTTTCATTTAGCAAAGCCAAAAGCCATTCTGCACTTACATCAAATGATTTCCTTTAAAAAATTCATTCACATGATTATTGAATCATAAATAAAAAATATGGGTTCTGGCATCTGGATTCATCTTTTCTTTTTTCTTTTTTTTCTTATTTTCTTTTTCTAGCAACAAGAGGCACAGGAAATGAGGATCAGTTTGCCCTTCAGATATTAAGAAAAGACATGACAATGTGGCCCATATGTCTATAGTGATTAAACTAAAGTTATCAGAGACCTCTGCGGCTTACTGTAAATACACAAAAAATGCAGTTGCTCAGAACTGCACATCACACACACACACACACACACACACACACACACACACACACACACACACACACACACACACACACACACACACAACATACAAGTATTCACTCTCAGTTAAGGCTATGGTGGCCTTGAGACTGTGATGATAAAAAGTACTTCCTTTCACATTCTCTTAGTGTTTTCTGTGGGAGCTATCAATAGATACAAAAAATGATTTAAAAAATGAACATGGCAAATGTTATGTCCTTGGTAGGTGTGGTATGGAATTTAACAATCCATTAGACATGGCCTTCAGACTGCACAACACGACTACATACACTAAAGGGTCTGCCACACAAGAAAGAATTTCACTACGCAAAAACTTCATCAACTACATTTGAACATATAAACACAACACAATATTACACAGTTAAATAGTACTTACATTTCAGAAAAAAAACATTCCTTACATTTAAGGAAAACAACACTTAGCTTTATGGTTTTTAAGCATGCTTTTTTCCTTTAGCATGGCACATTCCATGGACATAGCTAATTAGCTAATGGAGGGTCTATAGAGCTAATAATTGGCTCATCTTGAAGTGTTGCTCTCAGAGTCACATCCTTGATCTAATAATGTTGCCTGTGTTGCATCTCCCTCTTGAGAGAGCTCAACCTGTCCATTCTAGAGCCCACAAGCGAGGCTAAAAACAGCCGGTCTCTACTTGAATGCAATGAAATGGAAGACAAAGGGGCCATTTGGGGCCAACAGGTAATTAGGGGGCTGCAAAACAAGAAAATATTATTTACTGTCGTTGCTTGAAGTCAATGCAGCACAAGAACACACACATCATTCCTATTGTCTTTGGTTGTTATGAAAGAAGTTTCAATTAAACGTAATAGCTACCCCAGCTGATATTAGGCCCATGGATCAAAGCAGAGCGTGATTGGATTGAACGCGTAAAAGCCTTGTTAAAAGTGTCCCTGGAAACTTTGGTGTCTCAGGCAGTTCATCCACTTGTCCATGGCTAGACACTGATTGAGCAGGGCTGTCGAGACCGTAAAAGGAGTTACAGCCAGGGATTATTGCCAGGATAGGAGGCAATTTCAGGTTCACTGTAAAAGACTCAAGGAATTTGACATGTCCAAAAAAAAAAAAAAAAAATAGACAAGATTGATCCAAACCTGACAACTTCCATTTCTGTAACAAAGCTATCACTTCAAAAGGGCGACTTTAAAGATAGACACGCAAGCGCATGCAAGCAAAAGCACACACACACACACACACACACAAGAAGTGAAAAGTAGAACAGGAATTAGAAGGAACTTCCTGTAAACATGGCATGGATAACATGAATAATGCACACACATCCACACTGAGGAACACATACATACCAAGGCGGGCATAGCGGACGTGAGGGACATATTGACTTTCTGGCAGGCAGGCAGGCAGGAGCTCTAGCAGTGTGCTTAAGGTGGGAACATGGCAGCAGTGTCCACAGCTCAGGCACCACCATCAGCAATACAGCATTAAAACTGCATGACTGCACAGCAAATAGATTACAGCCATTCATCTTGTTGTTACACTTTACACTGTACTTTCGTGTTTCGCTCCATTCCTGCTAGCCAAAGGCAGAACTCCAAAACAAACACTATCAATTCCCATCTGTCCAGGTCCTCTCACTTCCGCTGTGGTTGCCACTTCGTTTTACGTCTGATTCAATCACTGTTATTCCGTAACGCAATGGAGAGCAACAGATGAATGCACTGGCGATGGTGGAGTGACGTTCATTTTAAGGACCTAGAATTGGAGATATGGGCCCCGTGTGAAGTGGACTTATGCCTGCTGCCAACAGTTCTACAGAATTATAATCATTTTGTAAAGATCCTCCAAGTCCTTTTTTACAGCCTTAATATAGTTGATGTAAGACGTGCCATTAGAGTTCTTTTCTCTTGGTCTTTCTCTGGTCTGGCAAAGCAAATGAGACTGAATAGCAAAGCAGCTATTGATGTTCGCAGGTTATTAGGAGAAAATGAGGGGACATAGGATACTTAAGGCTGGAACAGAGGTACTGTAGGTGACTGATCACACAGAGGATAATGTGAAAGCGAATAAGAAAAAAACTAATCTGAAATGATGAAAGACTACATTATTAAAACTCTATGCCCATTTCTTTATCCACATAGTACACATGCTAGGCTCTCTGATGAATGGCAGTCAGATTAGATGTTGGTGTCATCAAATCCATCTTCACTGGTAAACAAAAATTGATAAATTGGCTGGAATAAGAACATCTGACGAATTCTGTGCTTTCAAAAAAGTACAAAAATGTGAAGTGCATCACAAATGTGAAAAAAAAGTGTTACTTGTTTTGACCATACACAAGTCTACCTTGAATAAAGCATTATGAGTAATACAACAGCGTTATGGGTATCAGAAGTTCCACAGTTGTCATGGTGAGGGTTTTCTTTTCTTTTTTTACAGGTTCAAAGTGTTTTTTGTTCCTCAATAAATGGCACGCATACCTGTGTGTGTAGGTGTGTGTGTGTGTGTGTGTGTGTGTGTGTGTGTCAGTATGAGAAACTATCCCTCCTCACTCTTTTATAATTTCCGCAGCAGGCCTCTCTCGTCCTGTGCAGACCGGCTTTCCAGTGGGACTGGCCCCAATGACATTAGACATGCGCAGGGCTGGGGAGTCACAGGAGTGGGTTAATTAGATCAGAGTGAATACAACAGCAGCGCTGCCCTCCACAGCAAACACCATCTGTAGTCACGGCACAGCCAGCGGGAGTTACAGTAGCTCGCTTCACGCTCTCTGGGGTTAGTCAAGGCTGGCCATGCACAGTGCTCATTGGGTACTGAAGTCGTCATATACAGCTTGATATGCAAGTCATATACAGCTTGATATGCAAAAGTCTACATTTAGGGCTTGGATATCTGTGTTGAAGTGAATGTAGGCTTCATGGTCTGTCAGAATACCTTTTTGATTGATGAATTTCACATTATTTTTACAGTCCACAAAAATCGTTCATATGATTTGTCATGTAGCTGTTTGTTTTGGCACAGCGATCACATTAAACAACATTGAAACAAGAAATATTGACTCAAGGCCAATTCTTATAGGGTTGAATCAGTCACGAAGAGAAATAAACAACAACAACAACAACAACAAAAAAACGAACAGCGAGAACATACAGAAAAAAGTGCACAGTTACTAACATTCATCAACAACCATTTGGCACATTCATTTAGACTGAAATCCACTAAAGAAAACAAAGCCAACACTCCAAGCATGGACATGAGCCTAACCCGAGGAGCACAGTTAGAAAAAGTAGTGACAGCACATTATATAAATAAACAAACAGACAAATAGAACACTGAAGGCAAACTGCTGGGGTGGCTTCATTTAGGGAGGGGGGGTGGCTACTCTTTTCCCCTCCCCTTTTGCCCCCCCAAAATTAGGGCGGCATGACGGTGCTGACAGACATGTAGCTTATCTTGGACACGCCTGTGGTCATGGCTGTGACATCGTCATCAGCCCCATCACGCCCGCGGCCCTTCCTGCTGGCGCCACGGCCAGGACACGGCAAAGCCTGCCGACAGAAGCACCCGCTGCAGGTGCTGAGCAGAGCCTTCCGGAAGCGCTTGTTCATGAAGCAGTAGATGATGGGGTTGACGCAGGCCGACGTGTACGAGAGCAGTTGGATGAGTGAGATCGGAGCGCCGGAGAGGGCACGATGTGCAGAGCGCTGGTCGAACGCCCTCCACGTGTTGGCGAAGTAGAGCGGCATCCAGCAGATGAAGAACATGGCCACGATGACCAGCAGCATGCGGATCACACGCTTCTTGGCCAGCAGCTTGGCCTCTGACGAGTTGGAGCGCGGGAACTCGGACGGAGTAGCGCGAGGAGGAGCGGTCAGCGGCGACAGCTTCATGGAGCAGCCTGATGCCCCACCCTTCTTGGCCACCTGGATGTAGCAGCCATCGCTTTCGTCACTGCCACTGCCACTGCCGCTGCCACCACCGCTCGGAGAGGAAACACCATTCAGGCTGTTCTTCATCTTCACCTCTAAGCCAAGAACAGGAAGAGAAAGGAGAGTTGTTGAATATCTGACAGGCACAGAGCATTACATTGTTAGGCATAATGCTGGTTGTGTGTGTGTGTGTGTGTGTGTGTGTGTGTGTGTGTGTGTGTGTGTGTGTGTGTGTGTGTGTGTGTGTGTGTGTGTGTGCGTGTGTGTGTGTGGGTGGGTGTGTGTGGGTTTGGAAAGGAAACAAGTATTTGCTCTCTTTATTGGAAATTATCTTTTTGCATTCTGTGATCTATTAATAGGTAGAAGTGACATTTTGGTTGTTGGAGAAAAAACAAAAGTCTTAACTTTGAACACATACAGTGTAGCAGTTAGAGCCAGAAGGGTGTAAAAGATATATCATTATTCATTAAGCATTGTGTCATCCATCTCTGTCAATAAATGTGCAATAAAAGGGTAAAATCAGTCCAGAAAGTCACCTAGGAGCAAACCGTAGTCATTTTAGTTTTGGCTCTCCCCTTTAAAGTCACTCACTTGTGCCCTTTAAGCTCTCCACCCTCAATATTTACTCATTTAAAGGCTCTGATCTTTGATGCTCTAGATATGCTAATGCCCCATGCTGTGCCTTTAGCCTAGCGGGTACTGTAGCAGCTTCATCCATCCGAGCCCTTATGCTTCCATCCCTCACACTCCTCACTCCCCCGTGGGGATAAGTGGGTTATGTAAATACTCCCGCCCCCTATAGATCTGGCCCCACAGACCCACAGACCTCCACTCCAACCTCTGGCCTCTGGGGGACTGGTGGGGCGGGCAGGGCTGCACACACACCACTATGGGCATGTGGTTCTGACCACTGAGCAAGCCCTGCTCCCTCTGGACGGAGCCGGAGAGTGTAAAGCCATGTACAAATCACACTGTTGAGCCAAAGGGGATGGCCTCCAGGGCTAGTCTTTCTCTCCACCCCTCTCGCTTTCTTTTTCCTCCCACATATCTGTCTCTCTCTCTCTCTCTCTCTCTCTCTCTCTCTCTCTCTCTCTGTCTCTCTGTGCGTTTTGTTTCATCTCATTCTCTCTCTCGCTCCATCTCTTCCCTCTCACAAAACTCTCTCTCTTTCTCTATCTCTATACACACACAGCCTTGCTCATACTACACACACACACACACACACTCTCACACACATATATGTATATAAATATATATGTAGGCAGGGGTCCTACCCTTCTGCATGTGAACAAGTACAACAGCCAATCAGAGAAGCTCTCTGCATCCTCAGAGTAATCTCCCCTCTGATATTCTGACAGGCGCCCGGAGGCTGTCATTCACAGGCAGAGGCCGAGGAGTGTAGGGGAATTCTAAAGGCTCCATTGAGCTACATGATGCAGTCTGCAATGCCTTTACCACTTGGAGAGAGGTTTCTTTTTCAATATTTTATTCAGTGAGTCACAATAAACGTAATGCAACTTGTTTATATAATTTAATAGATGGAATAACTTACTGTACATGTGTTACAATCATAAGCAAGCATAAATCTCAGAACACAGTTTTCCACTTTTGACATCTATCGTGGGATTGGCAAATCTTTGATTTAGCTGTGTCCAACTGAAGGAGCTCTCAAGACATAGTTTTTGACCTCTTGAGATGTTATAACTGAAAAACAACCTGGGTCCTGCCTTTGTTGAAATAGGTTTGCTTTTCCCCATTTTCCAGCAGTGTTTTCAAAATGGAATCTGTCTCTCAACAAGTGTCATACTCTGAAGAAAGAAAACTTCCTATCAAATCAGACACCCGTGACCAAAATGACCTTTCAAACGCCATCACAAAACACACTCCATGACAATTACTGCCTTCAAGTGTCTCGCTATGATTGCAAAGATCTACACGAGGGGTTTTTATCTCAACCCCTCTTTATCTCAGTCGGTACAGGCAATCCAGCTTCAGATGCCCTTGTGTTTGGAGACAGATGGCTCTCATTACAGGTGCAATTTAGCTCAGCGAGATGCTGCCTCTGTCCCAAGGAGCAGTGATGGAGCTGTCCGCAGACCGAGCTACAAATCAGCCCCTCCGGTCCCGGGCGGCCCTCCAAGTGGGCATTCCTTCATGCAGTTGGCACCGCGGTGCGACGGGCAATAACCCTGCACGGGGAAACATAAAGTATTGTGCCCAAGCAGACGGGAGGCTGGCCCAGCGATGGCAGGAAGGCGGAGGATGTCCTGTTCTCTCCACGCCCAGAGCAAAGCAGCTCACATCCTCAGAGCCACCCACAGTCAGTCTGCCCCAAACACACAAACATCCAGGCCAGGGATGGAGAGCACCCACAGCATGTCTACTGGTGAGGAGGACGGGTAGAGAGCATGGGTGGGTGCATCTGCCAGTTCGGTCCATCTGCTGTCCATCTACTCTTGGCTGGACAGTGGGAGTCACTAGAGGCCTGGTTGTCAACATGGTTTTGTGCATGGGGGTCATCAGTCTACCAATTCATTTTGTGACAATCTGGAACATGGCGATTGGAATTACAGGGCGATTTGGCTTTTGTACCAGACAATTTGTCTCCAGACCAATTCATTCGGATAAGGCTTTTCCAGCAATCTTGCGACCTTATGATTCTCTTAGTGTCATTCCAAAATATTCATAAATGACATTACTTCATAAAAGACCTAAAATATTAAATAAATGTGATCAAAAATCATGACTATGTACTGCACGGATTTGGATGAAATTTTCGGACAATGTCTATATTGGGACAAGCAAGAACTGATTCGATTTTGGTGGCGATCGGTGATCCAGAACATGATCTGGAACTTATATTGTGTCTGTGACCACATTGCCTTGGCGGAGGTCTCTGAGCGCTTTTCTAGTTCCAAATACTTTCATTTCACTAGTGCCGGCAGCAGGCATGTACTCATGCTCAGTGGTGTTTTTTGCCCTCAATGGCACATTCCAGGCAGCATAGCATAAAAAGCACTACCATACCCTAAACCTAACCCCCTCAACCCTCATCCTAACCCTAAATTGGGGGGAGTAGTGCGTTGAGGTCAGCGCTGCCTGGAAGGCACCATTGAGGGCAAAAAATACCTTGTACAAAAAAGACCTTGTACAACAGGACTATGCTTTAAGTACACCGAACTTTCACTTTAATACCCCAAACATATTTGGGATAATTAATTACATGTAAATGTAGCCAGGGAGAACATTGGAGATCCTACTGTATATCTTCAGTGACTCTTTAGTCTAGCTGCACGACAAATTTCAGATTGATCTGGCGACCTGCCTGTCATAAATTCTGTGTGTCAGCATCAGTATGTGTGCTACTCAATCTTGTTTTAAGTACTGAAAATTAAACAATATACAATATACTGTATGTAACATGGCTGTGTTTCAGGTTCTTACCAGGGGCTTCTTTCTTTTGCTCCAACTCAAACTGTATGCCGCGGTAGAGCTCTCTGGAAATGAGTCCGTATGCAATCATCATCACCACCCCAGGGATCAGGAACAACACCAGCAGCAGCAGGATGTACCTGCCACACAACACAAGAGGAGAAATCGATGTTACTGCTTTACCCATTAATTTGTTTCATCGAAACTGTTATTAAAAAAAAACAGTCTTAATTACTTTTTCCTTTTCCTCAATTTGTGACACATAGACGCCGTAATGAGGTTTTGGTAAATCACATACTGGTATTCCAAGGTACTGTGTTCAATGTTTTTTTTCTTAATGGAACCACCTTTTCGTGAAGTTGGCACTGGAATGCAGTATAGCCAGATAGCAAGTCCATCAAAAAAAGTATTATATTTCTGTCTTAATTACTTTTTCTTAGCTGTGTATTCATATTAAGTGCAAATTAATATCAAGATGAAGATTAAGATAAAAGGCAAAGCACTGCTTGCTGAGTGTAGAGATACCAAGAAGAACCTGCTTTGCCAGTGCTTTGCTAGAATATAGCCCCGCATTTATCTGCCTAGAGAATCGCCTCAGCTTAATTAGCATAACATTTTATACTCCTTTAGCATTTCCAGTCAGACAGAGAACTGTGCTGGTGCTGGGTTCCAACACTTAATCTTTAACTGGCCAACGTGATCACACAGATTCACACAATGGTGTGGACATGAGTCATCCATGGGCAAGCACTTTGGTTCCTGGTGTAAATGGTGCAGGAACTGGCTCTGGCACTTGGCAGAATACAGCTATTATGAATTCACATTTCACAAGTAGGAGGGAGAATGAATGTTTTTTTGGCTACTCTGCATTCCAGTGCCTATGCTAAGCCAAGCGAATGGTGGAGCCTTGCGCAGAAGCCAAATAGCTTTTGCCCGCATAATGTCTCTAGGTAAGATGGTGAATTACCCATCTTCCTAAAAGGTGGTGTATCCCTTTTGATATAAGCTTTGGAAACACATGCACAAAAAATTGTTTTGGAAAACATTGAAAATTCATGGACTCTCTTCTTACACGTGCTTACATAATCTTAATTAACAGCTACAGTAGAAGGGGAAAACACAAAGAAAACAGCGCTTACAAATTGAAATGAGCTGCATAAAGACTATGTACCAAAAATAACACACACACACACACACACCTTTGCCACTGTGTTGGCCTGAGGGAGGAGTGTTGAGCGTCTCTCCTGCATATCCGCTGGTTCTGTTCGTTACACACTAACCCACAGCCCCCCTGATGCCACTCTAATGGTTAGCGTGGGTGTAGGCTCTGCTAATAGGACGCCTCTGTCCCCCACTCTGTCATTGACACCAGCCTCAGATCATACCTCCCAAAGTGACCTCTTTTTCATCCTCCTCTCTCTCTAGCTCTTTCTCTCTAGGGCCGGAGATGCATGAGAGAGGAAGAGAGAGAGAGAGAGAGAGAGAGAGAGAGAGAGAGAGAGAGAGAGAGAGAGAGAGAGTGTGTGTGCATGCGTGTGTGCATTTTAAACCTTTTCATCTTTGGCATCTTTTATGGCTTTCAAGTTGGTTCCTGACAAAAAAGGGGAAGCCAATCAAAGACACAGCACACACACACCCAAGGGAGATCGCTAGGTCCAGAGCGAGAGAGAGAGAGAGAGAAAGAGAAAGAGAGAGAGTGAGTGTGTGTGTGAGAGAGAGAGAGAGAGAGAGAGAGAGAGAGAGAGAGAGAGAGAGAGAGAAGAAAATGACATGATCTGTTCATGAAAGATTATACTAAGAGCTACACTGGTCTTTCTCTTCCTCTGTATATTCACCCTCTATACACACTACTGAGGTGGGCTGGCTGTGGTAGCGTTAAGTGCATTGAGACTGGAGAGAAACTCTTTGATTCCTCTTGAGTGTCTTTCTGCATATGTGTGTGTGTGTGTGTGTGTGAGTGTGAGTGCACAGAGGTGTGGCTGGCGGTGCTGTGAAGAAGCTCTCTGAGCAGATTGTTTCTCTCTTCAGCGCCCTGCTTTGCCACCGCAGCACCTTCACCTCTGACGCCGTCCTGCCCCGCACATCAAAAGCAAAGGTGCCCCGGCGTCTGCCGAGTGCTTCTTGGCACCGTGAGTGACGTCTTTGACACACCTTGTTGCTTGGGGGGGCTGTCACAACAACCAATTAGTTTGCATTCACTCTCATTCTGTTGCATGGGTTGTGGGGATAACGCAACTATGTTCTATTGAAGTCACTATCTATGTTAGCACTAGCAGCGATATAAGCCCCTGTGTGTGTGTGTGTGTGTGTGTGTGTGTGTGTGTGTGTATTTGAAGGGGGGGGGCTGTCTTTCTTTTCTCAACCTGAGAGAGCCCCCCACCCCCAGGACAACAAGCAATGCTTGCAAATACTCAGTAATACCACATCAGAGCAATAGTGTGCTTTGGGTAATAAGTGTGTGTGTGTGTGTGTGTGTGTGTGTGTGTGTGTGTGTGTGTGTGTGTGTGTGTGTGTGTGTGTGTGTGTGTGTGTGTGTGTGTGTCCATTTTTCTATCTGTGTGAGCCCTCAGTTTAATTGCCTCGGCACTATTAACAGCTGAAAGACTCTCAAGATAGCTATTCTCCATACCAAACTGACAGTGAGCTATTACTGTAGTCTAACACTCTCTACTGACACACTTCCATAAGCACAGAGTTCCCAGACCCACAGGGCAGTTGGACAGTTGAGGTCTGTTAGGTCTGGGGAACTAACTCAACAGCCCTTTTTTCTCCTCTTGAGACAATATACTTTTCAAAGCTCCTCTTTGAGCTCCACTGGGCAGTTTTAACTAAGCCAGTGTGCTCTTCTCTTCTCTGACTCTGAGAGAGTAACTTGTTATGTATTATTAGCACATTGGGTTAACATCTCAGCAATCAAAGAGACTGATCTTCAAGGGCTGTGAAAGTGACTGACAGTGATTGAGGCATATTGTCAAGGGGCTGGCGGGCAGACATTCAAAGGCTCCATTCCGTACCTCGGTGTCAGTGTTCTAAGACAAAGCCAAAACTGCGCATAACACAGGAAATAATGAGTTCAACACACTGCAAAAGATATTACACTAGACAAGAGGACGACTGAGCAGGGTCATGCAGACATCCTGACAAGGCCTGCAAAAAAGTGGCACTTTAAATTGTAAACACTGTCAAATGTGTTTACTTACAACCCCTATTTCAGAACAGTTAAAAAAAATGGCAATAAAAAAACAGAACACTATTATTTTTGAAACATCCAAGCCCTAAATCTGATAGAGAATAGTACAAAGGCGACATATTGATTGTTGAAAGCAGGCAAGATTTCATATACAGGATGTGATGCTGATCAGCCAAGGTGCTTGGGGAGTCATTTCCCTGAGTCAGGCATTCTCAGGTGCCTTATATTAAGAGCTGTTTCCCAGCTGTTATTGAGATGGACATAGGCTAACATCAGGGTTGTTTTACTCTTTCATCATTATTGTGTTTTCCGTTGATATTGATCTGCTGATGATAGTCCGCTGCTAGCTGATTGCTTTGGGGGAAATAAATACGTCTCCATACATGTCTCAAAAAAAGTTGAGTGGTGCATATTGCCCTGATTATAATCTGTTTGCTCATCCTAAGAATTAAATATTGATGCTGAATGAAAAATAGAGAGATTTCGAACAGCATAAGATACCACCCAGACATATATTTTATTTGGATAGAAGGCATTACGTAGATATCAGATCATGAGAGCAGATTAGCCTACATTCTGTACAAAATTCAACAAAATGGAAAATTTGATGAAGGTACCTACCATCAAGAACGCTCTTTCTTGGCAATTTATATAATTGCTGTAGCTGTGAAGTGTCCTCTTTTGTTTAGTCTTTAGTCTTACTCAGCGTTTGCTGCCTTTTCTTACCATTTGTCTACATGTCTTGGGTGAATCTCATTTAGCAGACACTTTTATCCAGTCAACTCTCAATTACTTCAGGGCCAGTCGGACTTCCTCAAGGACACACACAACACTATAGCAGTCAGAATTTTGACTTACAATTTCCAGGCTCCTAGCATGCAGGGCGATTCCTTAACTGCTATGCTACCACTGCCCCAAATCTTCCCAAGCCAAAAATAAACTAGAAAAGCACTCAGAGAGCACAGACCTCCGCCAAGACAATGTGGTCACAGACACAATATAAATTCCATTATTGTGTTCTAGATCAACGATCGCCACCAAAATTGAATCAGTTCTTACTTATCCATATACACACTGTCCGAAAATGTCATCCAAATCTGTGTAGTACTTTTCGATTTATGTTGTGCACAGAGAGACAGACGCAGGCATACATAACCTCCTTGGCAGAGGTAATAATTACTGCAATGACAACATATCAACTGTCGAAACCAGCCATCCTGCTGTTATTGAGATGGACACAGGGTTGTTACAGTAAGAGGGCTCTTACTTTTTCATCGTGATGGTGTCTTCCATTGAGTTCTCCACAGATATGGATGTGAATGTGGTCTTTTTTACAGCACACACAAAAGTGAATGAGGTCTTTCAAAGAGGTAGGTTATGAAAAATGCATTAATTAATTTAGCAAAGTCACACAGTTGAAGCATTACTAGTAACCCTCACATTTCATTTGAACCGCATTTACATTTACTGTATGCATTATATTCTAATTCTAGCACTGCATTAGAGTAATAACTAAGAAGTCTGTCATTAAGAAAAGAACTGCTCCACACAGCCTCGTTAAACCCCCATCAATTGTGCTTTCCCATATCTTGCATTTGCTCCACAGCTGACTATTTGACTGAGAGGCGTATTGGTCCCACTTTCCTGTGACAACTGTCCTCCTGACTCTGACTCTGACAAGGTTTTTATGGGTTGCTCGTGATGCTGATGGCTGCCATTGTGTGCCCTTGAGGAAGACACTTACTATAGCTCTATGTTGCTATAAGGGAGAATGCCCCTGAACTAGTTGATAAATGTTTTGGATAAATGTGTCTGCTAAATGTAAATAAGTGACATTTTCTGTTCTGACAGTTTTCCACCTAAGGATACATTTGGATAAAAGTGTCTGCTAAATGTAAATTAGTAAGTGACATTTTCCACCTAAGGATTTCTTATTTGCATAACTAAACAAGGTGGTTAGAAACCCAGCTAATGGTTCTATAGAGAGAGTCAACAGCTTTGCGTTCTGTAACGTCACAGAAGGCCTTACCAAGAACATTTTAAAAACGCCTCGTCCACCTCCGACTATTAAAGGTATAATCCGGCGTGAATCAATACCCAGCCCTGCTGTTTTATACTGCTAAGCGCTACTGAAAACTACCTCAATGATAAAATTTTGTGCATCGTAGACCGAGTTTGCGAAACGGCAGCTAACACTAACTGAATGAGGCATGTCAAAAACGAAACCTAATCGATTTGCTTTCGTTTTGAAATGCCCCATTCTGTTAATGTTAGCTGCCGTTTCGCTATCTCAGTCTGCCTTGCATGAAATCCAGTGATTGAGGTGGCTAATAGCGCTTGGCACTACAAAGCAGTAGGACTACGTGTTGATTCACGCAAGCTTTCTCCTTTATTGTAAAAGCTTTTTAATATTTCTCCATCCTACTGCAAATGCTTTTGAACCACTAGACTGCTCTGTCCTTGGATTCTAATGACAGCTGAGATTCAAAAGATTCTATTATCGGCGGGTCTACAAGGCCACCACTTTGTCCACAAGTAATATGCCTGGTGCTTTAGTGTCTCCAGGATCATGGACAAAAACTAAAATCATGAAAATGTAAATGGAAAAACAGTGAAATATCAAATATATATTTCTGGCGTGATCAATTGGCTTCCATTGATGGGTTCACTGAATACCAAGGGCAGTAATGTGTAATCACCAACTTTTTTGTGTTTTGTGTGTAGTGGTCGAGGATGAGAAGAATGTGGTACACAATAGATGTGAGCGTGTACTCAAGTGTTCCACACAGTCTAGAAGCCCTATGTGTCATCATCTCCACCAACCAAACATCACAGCAAGTTATTGGACTGTTACAGGACCCCAGCAACATTACATACTGCTTGTCAGAATAATTTATGAGCACATCAGTGACTCTGTGTGTGTGTGTGTGTGTGTGTGTGTGTGTGTGTGTGTGTGTGCAAAAAAGAAATAGGCCTATAAAATAATAAATATTCAATAATGCAATTATCCTGCAAAAAAAAATGAAATAGCCTACCTGTTAGCACATATTGTAATGTATTTTACATGCATAATAGAATATTGCAGAAACAGAAATACTGTAAATGAAATATAATAAAATGCATCCAGTAAATGTACTTTGTGCTTGTCAATCTTTTTTTGTATTTGGGTGAATATGCACATATGCAAAAGCATCTCTCGTGAATAATTTGACTGAGAGGCGTATTGGTCCCACTTTCCTGTGACAACTGTCCTCCTGACTCTGACTCTGACAAGGTTTTTATGGGTTGCTCGTGATGCTGATGGCTGCCATTGTGTGCCCTTGAGGAAGACACTTACTATAGCTCTATGTTGCTATAAGGGAGAATGCCCCTGAACTAGTTGATAAATGTCGGTTGCTTTGGATAAATGTGTCTGCTAAATGTAAATAAGTGACATTTTCTGTTCTGACAGTTTTCCACCTAAGGATACATTTGGATAAAAGTGTCTGCTAAATGTAAATTAGTAAGTGACATTTTCCACCTAAGGATTTCTTATTTGCATAACTAAACAAGGTGGTTAGAAACCCAGCTAATGGTTCTATAGAGAGAGTCAACAGCTTTGCGTTCTGTAACGTCACAGAAGGCCTTACCAAGAACATTTTAAAAACGCCTCGTCCACCTCCGACTATTAAAGGTATAATCCGGCGTGAATCAATACCCAGCCCTGCTGTTTTATACTGCTAAGCGCTACTGAAAACTACCTCAATGATAAAATTTTGTGCATCGTAGACCGAGTTTGCGAAACGGCAGCTAACACTAACTGAATGAGGCATGTCAAAAACGAAACCTAATCGATTTGCTTTCGTTTTGAAATGCCCCATTCTGTTAATGTTAGCTGCCGTTTCGCTATCTCAGTCTGCCTTGCATGAAATCCAGTGATTGAGGTGGCTAACAATAGCGCTTGGCACTACAAAGCAGTAGGACTACGTGTTGATTCACGCAAGCTTTCTCCTTTAAGGAAATGAGTCCATAAGCAAATTGTAAAAGCTTTTTAATATTTCTCCATCCTACTGCAAATCCTTTTGAACCACTTTTCTTAGACTGCTCTGTCCTTGGATTCTAATGACAGCTGAGATTCAAAAGATTCTATTATCGGCGGGTCTACAAAGCCACCACTTTGTCCACAAGTAATATGCCTGGTGCTTTAGTGTCTCCAGGATCATGGACAAAAACTAAAATCATGAAAATGTAAATGGAAAAACAGTGAAATATCAAATATACTGTATATTTCTGGCATGATCAATTGGCTTCCATTGATGGGTTCACTGAATACCAAGGGCAGTAATGTGTAATCACCAACTTTTTTGTGTTTTGTGTGTAGTGGTCGAGGATGAGACGAATGTGGTACACAATAGATGTGAGCGTGTACTCAAGTGTTCCACACAGTCTAGAAGCCCTATGTGTCATCATCTCCACCAACCAAACATCACAGCAAGTTATTGGACTGTTACAGGACCCCAGCAACATTACATACTGCTTGTCAGAATAATTTATGAGCACATCAGTGACTCTGTGTGTGTGTGTGTGTGTGTGTGTGTGTGTGTGTGTGTGTGTGTGTGTGTGTGTGTGTGTGAGTGTGCAAAAAAGAAATAGGCCTATAAAATAATAAATATTCAATAATGCAATTATCCTGCAAAAAAAAAAAAAATGAAATAGCCTACCTGTTAGCACATATTGTAATGTATTTTACATGCATAATAGAATATTGCAGAAACAGAAATACTGTAAATGAAATATAATAAAATGCATCCAGTAAATGTACTTTGTGCTTGTCAATCTTTTTTTGTATTTGGGTGAATATGCACATATGCAAAAGCATCTCTGGTGAATAATACCCATCCCCCCCACACACACACATACACATACACACACACACGCACAAACACACACACACACACCCCTATAATAAGTCATGTCCATATTAGCCTCCTGTGCTTTTGTAAGGAGCAGGCTGCCAGCCCTGCTTCTCCCCTGCCCATCAGAGCACATCCACAGGGTTGGCTTAATTGCTCTGTTCCTCCACTGGACTCAATGGAAACGTCTCAGAAGGCTCAAGACAAGACAAGAGAAGAAGTGTGTTCAAGGAATGCCAAGCAGGCAGCTCAGCTGGGCTGCTTTAGGGCTGAAACCCACCACTGATTCAACACAATTAAAGTGCACTGTTTCCATCAGATTCTAATGGTACGGTAAGCATTGATTTAAACTCCATGACAGCACAGATCAAAAGCAGCACAACTAGAAACATATGACTAACATACACACTGGTAGAATTAATACACATTGGTCGACTTTACCGTTACATTTTCAACTAACTAGTACAATAAATGCTTTTATCCAAATCATCACCAACCAGTTTAAAGACCTAAAGGAATTATCCGGAGTGAATTCTGTTACCGTTAGCTGCCGTTTCGCTATCTCAGTCTGCGTTGCATGAAATTCAGTGATTGAGGTGGCTATCAATAGCGCTTGGCACTATAAAACAGTAGGGCTACATGTTGATTCACTAGGTATAACTCCTTTAATAGATGGACAAATAGAGCCAAGCCAACACTATAAAGTCGACAACATCAGATGTAGCTACAGTGTGATGCTGCAGTTCATCTCATTTAGTGTGCAATGGGATGAATGCTGAAGCACCTGGAGTCTGATGAGAAATGAATACTTTCTGAGGGCTGATTGAAGTCGTCTTTGAAATGGCTGTCTGCATTTCAAAGGGTTATTTACAATCTCGGTTTGTATTCAGTTATTCTAAGGAGGCAGCTGGCTCTGCCATAACATAGGCATTATGCACTCTCTCACTCATAAGTGGCTCCTCTGTTGTGTACTTGTTAGGAACTCAAAAGGAGCTTTTTTGAACACTTTCGTCCCCTTTAATCATCTTAAACTGATTTTCAAGCAAGTAAAATCTGCAAGGGTTCTTAAACCCTCATAAAAGTGTGCAAACAAACAAATAATTCTCCCCCATGAATAATTTACAATGTAGAGATAGTGTAGACATTATACTAAATATGTGTAGGGATCCCAGTGCCTACAAATAAACTGATGTACCAATGGACTCTCCATCAAGGGTACAACTTCATACATTTTTGAACACTTATCAGAAGAATTCCTTTATCAGTCAAGATTGAGGTGCAGTCCACAAAACTAAGCCAGCACACTTTTTTTTTTGATAAACTGCCAATTCTTCCTTACAGTTCTCATTCCATTAAGGGTTGCCCTTCGTTCTGAAAAAAAGGCTCTTGCACTTAGTAGCAAATTGAGCAACTTGGCAGCTCAGGCAAAGCCATTAACAGTCACAGGCCTGGCAACACTGCTTCAGAAGCATATAGGGAAATTGTGCAATCTGATTGATCGAACAACCTTTCACCAAAAAGGCGGACTCAATTTTCACTGTGTTAAATAAAATCTAGTCTTAGGCCCGTCCCAATACCTCCTTGAATCTTAACCCTAGATTTACCTTAACCCTAGATTTTGCACATTTTCATTTAGGGGGTTCAAGGTGTAGAGTAATTTTGCCTTAATCAATAGTCAATGTTATGTTCGATGTGGAAGCAGAAAATTCCCTGGGCCCCCCTGTCAGTGCTAGGCCCTTAGAATCATCCTAACTGTTCCCCCCATAGCGACGCCCCTGCCTACACAATCAAAGGACTGTTGAGTTCTGAACACTAATATGGCCGCAGCGTGTGTCGTATGTGAGCAGGTTTGCTATGTTCACTATAGCGGTGTCCTATTTTCATAAGAAAGATTTCCACTTCACTCAGCGAGGGGAATTTACTCTTGCAGGCACTCCAAATCAAGTGCAAGTTTTAAGGGAGAAAAAAATGAGATTGGGCCTTAAAGGTGTCTCCTTTAAGTGTTCTTTTTATCTAAAAGTCACGCGGCTTAACGGTAAGTAGACTAAAAGCTTTTACATTATATGGGATTGTAGCAGGACTGATCAGTAATCCCTGTAAAGAGGAGTGGGTTATATTAAAGGTGTGGAAGAGTACTGCTCACCATGTCTGCTCCACGGTCTCTTTGGGCCAGTCCAGTCGGCACATGTGACCCATGGGTTTCTTGCCTTTGGGGAACGGTACCAGATGACTGAACACTGGGTACGGAATCATGATGACCACAGAGATAACCCAAGTGGCCGCGATGACCTTGTAGGCATGGGAGCGGGTCTGCCAGGAGCGAGACTTGAGCGGATTGCAGATAGCGCTGTACCTCTCGATTGCTATGGCGACCAGGCTGAAGGTAGAGATACTGACTGAAATACCTGAAGAGAGAGAAGGACAGGAGGGAATAAAGAGAGACAACCTGATGAACGGAGGAATGAGACAGAGTAAGTGTAAAAGGGTAAGTGGTTTCATTAAGGCCTCAGAATAATAAATGAAAAAGACAATGCTCCCCTTTGGGCACCGCTGCTGGTTGATGAGTGCGACAGCCACAAAGCGAATAAAACAGTCCTAGGCTGATTAATTGATGTAAATTGTGAAGGAGGCAGACACTACTCTGGGGAGAGGTGAAAGCAATACCAAAAAAGTGCACTGGAGAAAATGAGAGTAAGACCAGAGAAGAGAGAAACAGATTAATGTAAAATTCATAAAGGCAACCGCAAACTCCAAATAGCAGTTGTGGTGGCATTGTTTGCATATATGAATATGTATTTAATGCAGCAATGTTTTCTGGCATGAGAACCAAACAGAACTGATTGCAAAAAAAAAGAAAAAAAAATATTCCCACCTCCACCAATTATGTATAGTAGCCATGCTCACAACTAACAACCTTTTTTTAATCCCTTTTTTTAATCCGCCATCTCCTGCCCAAACCTGCTGCCTGCCATAGTACACAGCGCACCAAACATGATCCACAACCTCCTCTGATAAATTATTTAAAGGAAATTCTGCTATTTCAGAGGGTTCAGCTCTTTCTAAAACTCTCCCACCGCACCATGCTTTGCTCGAAGACGCTTTGTGGTTAGAAACACACCTCTACTCTCCTAGAATGGAGTGATAC
The DNA here is from genome assembly GCA_027497455.2 of Sardinella longiceps. NCBI lineage: Eukaryota > Metazoa > Chordata > Actinopteri > Clupeiformes > Clupeidae > Sardinella > Sardinella longiceps. Next base: position 15,704,154 of record JAODXP020000031.1, read on the forward strand.
ATGTGTACAAGTCTATTTTACACCTGGTTCTTGAAACTGTTATGGTATATTGGACTCAGCCTTTATGGGTTTGTTTCTGCTCTACAACAAACATAAAACTGTGTTTTGTTGACTGAGGTAGAAATCCATGAATAGTAAAAATAACTGCTCCGCCTATGAAACAAAAAAAATAATGATGTGTTTTGGGATTTGTGACTTCTAAGGTTCAAAGGTTCCAGTGAGAAACTGCCTGCCTGATGGGGGGTTCTGTTAGTCTGCTCCTTGTTTGGGTGTCTGAGGGAACATAGGAGAACTAACCAAACACAAGAAAGCATCGAGCCTCCTATGGAATAATGCAATGCTTAACACTATGGTGTCAAACTATTTCCCTTTTTGTGCTTGCACTGACTGCTCAAACTAATTACTACTTCAAGAAACTCTTGAGTGCATCATTAATTGGTTGTGACTTAAAACCAATCAGCTCTTGCTCCCAAATTCTGTGCTATTTAATTTCATGACCTGCGCCGCAGAGAGTTCCGTGCAGCTGTGGGCTCTGACAGCATCTTACTGCTCCCTCCTCCAGCCCCGCTTCACCTGTCTAGAGGATCTGCTTTGAATAAGGGGGATTTAGAGTTTGGTTTAATTTGCTTTTGCATCAGCTTTTCACTGCAGCATCCTGAGTGCATCTCGCCTGCCAAGACCAAGCATACTACTTTGTAACTGAAGAAATAAACAAAAATATGAATTTATTCATTCTGAGAGGTTCCCGAGGTTCTACAGAAGATGTATATTTTCTTAGACTGTCTAATGATCAGTCCACCACAATGGATAAAAAGTAGTCTGTAGGGTCAGTTAATGTGTCCAGTTAGTTTTACTGTTTGGTCATTAATATAATGAATTTGGCTTTCAAATAGCACTTTGTTTACACAGTAAAACCCAGTGTTTGGGGAAAAGGCTGTGGTTCGCTAATCAAGGCTGGATCAGGGCCCAGACGGCCTCAGGTTGGCCCTGGGGCTGGGCAATGCCGAACTGGGAACATTTGCAATGCAATACGATTGGAGGAACTTGGAGCTGAAAGGTAGCATTTCCTCAGGGTTGCTTACCGACTAAAATGATTCAATTTGCATTTGTAAAGAACACTCATCTACACCAGGGGTCTCCGACTGGTAGTTCGGGAGCTCTCTGTACCTGCTTCAGAGTAGCTCTCCATAGGGGCAAAGGAAATCTAAAAATCTAAAATAAATCTCATAACAGTCACAAAAGGTATTAAAACTGTCAATTTCAAACATCATGCCAAACATCATGCCCTGTTGGCCTGTTCAAAGTTAGAAGTGAACACCACACCAGATCTGTCTGGAACTATGGAAAATAAAGGGGGCCAGGTGAGGCGATTCAGTGAGAACATTTTCTTTCCGCAAATTAAGATGGGGCAGTTTAGATGAGTGCTTGCACTGCACTGTAAGATGGTAAAATAATACTCATGGAAAATGTAGGAGAGTAGCTCTTGGCCATGTTGGTTTTGTAAAAGTAGCTCTCGAAGGAAAATAGGTTGGAGGTCCCTGATCAACTCAGATATCTAAAATCTAAAGACCTATAGTTTCAAACAATAATGACTTGTGCTTGTAAATTATTTATTGGACATGTTATTTGCTCAAGCTTGCTAAGCAGTGTTTGGGAGTTTTTCTCTTGACTCCCCAGCCTCCGAATGAAAGCAGGTGACAGAGGCTATGCACCAGAGGGTAAAACTGGGAGAAAAGACTCGTCTGTTACACAGAAAAAAGAGACCAGTAGAGTACTGTATCTTAAGTTGAGACTGAATTGGGTGAATGCTTCTTAGGAATTTACATTTGTATTTAATTTTATTTCATTTTCTTAGGGATTAAGTCTAATCTTTTCTGCCTGTGACAACAGTAGTTTGACAGCATAATGACTGGGGGTGTTAGCTTGCTAATGTGTGAGTGGAGATAGTTTGCTGGCAGACACCCTCACAACACACATACTCTTACAACACATACTGTTACAACATTGGTTTTGGATTGCATATAACTCATTCTATAGGGCTCGGTTCACCATTAATGTTGAGTTTTCAGCCTTCAGAAAAGTTCAGATATTATTAATTCAGATTATTATATAATTCAGAGTGATTGGACAAAAGTGACAATGTGCTCACAAAAAGTGGGGTACCACTATGGGAACTCTGTCCCCATATAAAACAACTGAAAAGGTTCAGATTTGCTTTGTTAAATGACAACAATAAGAAAAAAAAATTCCTTTGAGTTGTGTTCAGAAATCTCAGGTATATACCTCTTTCAGGTCCCTGTGTTAAAATAGAAAATGCTGAAAATGTAAAATAAATAATACTTACTCAAACTTATAATGTAAAGGTTGCATTGAATCATCCCTGTGCCTAAATTTAAATTATTTACACAATCAAAATATTTAAATATTAATAATTTTGCTGGCAGACACCCTCACAACTCACATGCTCTTAACGACATGGTTTTCCGATTGCATAACTTCTTACTCACTATGGAGCTCAGTCCACTGTTAATATTGAGTTTTCAACCAGTCAATTATGTCTTTGCAGAGCCTCTCTGAAAAGTTCAGATTTAATTTACAGCGGCTGGACAAAAGTGACAATATGCTTGCAGAAAGTGAGGTGCAGCTAGGGGCATACAAAATAAGTTAATACTGCTTCAGACTTAGTGTAGGCTAATGTAAAGTTGCATTGAATCATCTATCATCTGTGCCTCTACTTAAATTATTTACAAAATCAAAATATTTATTAAATATTAATATTTTGCTTGTGGACAGAAATATATTCTGTGTGAACATTAAAAATGTACAACACAAAATGAACAGCAGAACATTGACTAAAAAGACTTTAAATATGGCTATATGAGGTGCTTTATCAACAACAAATATTCTCCAGAAAAACACAATTAAATAAAACTTGTGAATATGGATCACATCTCACATCACCTAAATAATCAGCCATCGAACCCTAACACTTGCCATTTAGAGTTGGTGATTTGGATAAGCTTTCCCTCCCCCTGTTCCCTAAATATCCTGTGTACTAAAAGACTGAATCCTTATCTTTCGAGAGGCAACGCAAACCCCTGGCTGCTGCAAACCCCTCCCATTAGTTATGTACACCTCTTGGAAAGCAGGGCTGGGGGGGTTTGGCATGAGCCACAAGCTGAGCCTATTGTTTCATCTCTGTGGTTTTAGCTAATGACATTATTGACATCCAGCACAGCTTTTCACAGCTATATATCAAACATGATTAGATCCTATGAAACCACATCTCTCCATCATGGGTCAAAGCACACACACACACACACACACACACACACACACACACACACACACACAAACACAGCTTGTCTGACTGACACACATGATTAGGGATCAGATTCTCTTTTCCATAATATCTGCTCATGCATATGAACGACTCAAATTATTATTATTAGTAGTAGTAGTAGTAGTAGTATTAGCAGTAGTAATGGTAGTAGTAGTATTTAGTTCTTTCTAGTTTAACTGCTTAAAGAGATCCTATGCAAGTCCAGTTGCACCATCCAGGAGGCTAAGAACCTACCAAAACAGTTATAATGCATTTCTGCCAATAATCCTCCATAGAATTTCGTAGTATGGAGCAAGCCGCTATCAAAATGTATCGACAGTTGAACAGTTGAATCACACTGTAATTCAAATAGTAAGTTAAGTCACTTGCAAGTGAGATTTCTGCCTCTAGGAGGCATGGAAAAACTCACAAAGGGGCACATTTTACTCTGGACCATTTATCAATGCTAATGAGTTCTAGCTTATACTGTATGGGCTATTCCACGAAAAAGTCAACCTCACCTTAAAAATTCAAGTCTCATCTACATGGACATAAAAATTATGTCGGAAAACTTGCAATACAAAAATGTATTGTCTCGATGTGAATAATCAACTGAGCAAGTTTCGACAGGACAACTTTTTTACATTTGCATTTAAAATTAAGTCTTTCTCTGTGTTTACTGAGGTGTCCTGTTTGGTATGAATGTAGTAATATTTACATTTCTCTAGAAATTTCACAGACTTCACAGCAAAAACTACTCTCCCAAAAGTTTGTCAGTTTTTAGTCACGTCCATAACGCAAATTGAAATGCTCATATTCTTATGATGTAAATCATGACATTAATTTTTTGTGTCTGCCTATCAACCATGGAGTTTGCATAAGAATATGAACAAAATTGTGAAATACTGCTAGGTTTGCGGAGGTTATGTGGCATTTTGTTCGTCAATAATGCATTAAAATGTCACGTCCATAATGCTAGAATTGCCTATATATATAAGTTCTTCAAGATACAATGAATAGGAAATGTTGAAATTTTACTTAAATCTTGTAAGTGGGGGCTTTAAGAGCATAAATCGTATGGAAACGGTTATAAATGGAGCACAGCCTCTACAACATGATGCCACTGGGCTCAATAAAGAACACTTAACTGGAAGATCTGAAGAACAAAAGTGAAAACATGCAGTATAGTGAGCAGACAGAAACTTATCAAATATCCACTCGCAGGCGATCAAAAAGCCTATGAATCTCCAAGTCTAAACGATTTCAAAAGAGATAAATATTGTGTGCCATCAGTCATAAATTTATTAGTCCAAGAGATTTATTTCACCTGTTTTCTCACTTCATTAGGCTGTGACAACAGGCACCTAGCCTAACATTAACGTTAAGGATACAGCTTTACTTTATTTGGGAAAAACTTGATAGTTCTCATTTCTGGCATTTCAAAATGGAAAGGCTGGTTTATGGGGACGGCATCAAAGGATCTGATATTAGAGCATCCTTTGAAATATGACAGCATGTTCTGTTGGGAAATGCTTCAGTTCACATACAGGCTATAAGAAGACAGTGATGCAAATTGTATAAAGAAGAGGTTTTGTGTTTTATTAGGACAGATACTAAAGGACAATATCGTGACTATCAAATTTAAAATTTTAAAAGCATTCTGTTTTTAGGTCCAACAGCTGACATGGAACAATATTAACTGGTTCAGACACACTATTTGTTTGCACTAACTGGTTCAGGAATGTCAATTTTAGGGAGTAAAATGTTAAAATACTGTCTCTGTTCAGAACCAACAAAAAGCAAAGGAAAAGAATGAGCCCTGTCAGTTGGTTCAGAGCCCTGCCAGTTGGGCTGGAGTTCTGAGGGAGCACAAGTCAGCTTCCCTGGTGAACCCTTTGCACCCTGCAGACGTCTTATGTGTGTTTTTATACCTGCTATACGTCATTCACTTCAAAATGATTTCTATTTTGATCCTGCTGTTATTGTAGATTGATGCCATCTCCAAGAGACACAAAGTGAAGGGGTGCAATGTGGATGACGTTTGTATTGGTAGGGAGGTGTTGCCATGGTGCCTGATACATCACATGAACCAGAGAGGGGGCTAGAGAGTCAATAGTTACGGGTGAGAAGAATGAAAGACGATGGATCTTAAGGAAAAGAAAGACAGACTTATAAGAAGACAGAAGAAGCCTGATCAAACTTAGAAACAATAAATATTTCTGTTGGATTTTCCTATGACGGAACGAAGGAAATTAATTTGGGAATTACAGACTAGGAATTAAGGGACTTCAGGAACTAGCCTACTAATGGACCAAACTCTTACATGTACAGAACTGTATATCCTTGGGACGGCACATTCTGCTGTCCTGAGAGAAGATTGGAATAAAATGAGACCCCTGTCATGGGTTAGCAACCTCTGTGACACTTCTACACTGTCAACAAATTTGTGTGTGTGTGTGTGTGTGTGTGTGTGTGTGTGTGTGTGTGTGTGTGTGTGTGTGTGTGTGTGTGTGTGTGTGTGTGTGTGGTAAAAGTAATATGTTTCCTCATTGTGTCCTCATTGTGTGCTGTGGTGTATTGGGCTGGGGAGCCGGTGCTCAGGGAGGCATTGAAAGACTGGACATATTGTTGAAGTACAGCTGGAGGCCTAAACATCAATAATGGATAAAAGGACCCATAGTAATCTCATGTCCACCATGGAGCACCAGCCACCCACTCCATAGCACAGCTCAGCACAGCACACTCACTACACAGAAGAGCATGCTCAGTGGCAGACTCCTGGAGCTGACTTCCCCAAGACAGACTGAGGGGGTTCTTTGCTTCCAGGGACATCTGGCTTTCACTTACTTTTATGGCTATTTTATGTTTGCATTTTATGTATATGTTTTTACTTAGCATTTTTACCTAGTGTTTTACGCTCGTGTATTAAACCATGATCCCCAGATCTGAAGGGCAAATCCTGCAAATCTCCATGAGCCAAGACAGACACTGAGTGTCAACAGAAATGGAGACATTCTGTATGTTTAGAAGGAAAAAATGAGAAGGATAGGCTGACTATGTGTAAGGCAAAGATAGAGAAGGTGAACAACAGATAGTAATATGATTACTGTAAACTGACTGATTGGCCTATAGCCACACAAACACACACACACACACACACACACACACTGAGTGTTACGTTATAATTCATTATAGTACGTCTTCAAGAAGCTGACACTGCTTTTTGCCATACCTCCAGTAAAAGAATGCTCTGGACATGGGTGAGAGGGGTGTGAGGAAGTGTGTGGGTGTGTACTTGTATGAAACTGTGTGTGTGTGTGTGTGTGTGTGTGTGTGTGTGTGTGTGTGTGTGTGTGTGTGTGTGTGTGTGTGTGTGTGAGTATGAGTGATGAGTGCTTGTGACAGAATGTGCCTGTGTGAAAGACAGTGTGTGCTCACCAGTATGCTTCTGTAACACTTTAGGGTGTTTGTGTGTGTGTGTGTGTGTGTGTGTGTGTGTGTGTGTGTGTGTGTGTGTGTATGTGCTTTTCCTCTGACTCAGGATGGCCACACAGCTCAGAGGCTTGTGATATCCAGTGAGAGCTTACAAATGAACACAAACCCTAAGCCCAACTCCTCAAACTCATTACAGGAACTCTAACAACTTGAGGAAATAGCTGATTAGGCCTATGGGAAATCCAACAGTCCCAATAAAGATGGCTGCACCGTCAATTAAAAATGACTCAAATAACAACTTGGACCCTAGAGCCAATCATGTGTTTGAGGGATCAGAGGAGCCAATAATGTGTTTGAGAGATCAGATTTTAATGTCATGGGATAAGGAGATGCTGTTAGAGTAATCAGACTCACTGGCGTTCTGCTGTGGAATTTTCCACCTACTGTAGCTCTGAGTTCCGGACTGGTGAACTTCAACTGTTTATCCTCAGATATATTTTGTCAACATTACCAATAAGGCAAAGCGGGGTCACCTCTATGTTCCCACAGCTCTATGTTCCCACATTTGTTAGGAATTTTTATTTTTCACAGAATTTTTGGAAATTAGGCCCTATGTTCCCACAGCCCTATGTTCCCACAAGCCTATGTTACCACATTTCTTTAGCCTGGGAATTCCCATGCTCCTTTGCTCGCATGGTGACTATGGCCGTTTTCTCGCTACTTTCGGTATCCAATCGCAGAACAAAAGGGATTTGTACGGCCCTCGATTGCATTTTACGTCACGTGGTGGCTCTGGTATTGGCTCCGAGGTATGTACAGACGCTATGATAGACATTCGTAGCGCCCAATAAACGGCTATGGACAGTTGTAAACGATGCTTCCGCTACGAGAATGCAATAGGTAGGTCCCCAGACTAAATATCACTTGTGATTTTAGTTTGGCATTCGCAGCTAACATTTCTTAGGAAATTTGGGAAATTGGGTCCTATGTTCCCACAGCCCCATGTTCTCACATTCCAAAGATTTTTTTTAAATATTAGACCCTATTTTCCCAATATGCAATATGTTCCAATAAGGGCATGTTCACACCAACACAGGCAATATTTCTCCAGTTAGCCCTTCCGTTCACATTAGAATGCAGGATTCTGAAACTGAAAAAGATTTCAAAAACGGCTGCTGAGGTCGATTTCAAAAACGATCGCTGAGGTGGATGAATATAAAAACGTTGTGGAATGTGGATGCAAAACATTCTGAAAACAACAATGGAGTCGATGGAGATCGTTTTCATTGTGAATAATCTAGGCAGCACAGCCCCTTAACCCTTACCCTAAACCTAACCCCACTACCTGGAAGGCAAATAATACCAAAAACCGAATCTTCCTTAAACTTACATAGAGGGTCTACCAGTCAGGGGTAGAAATGTGGAACTATAGTTCCTAACTTTGAAGAAAGAAAGAAAAAAAACCTCTTAGAAACGTGAGAATATAGGGCTATGGGAACATAGGGCTGTGGGAACATAGACACGCTCCTGGCAAAACAGATCAAATGTATGCTTTACTAAGAACAGGTGCCAAGAGTAGTAGTAGTGTCAATCCATACCCATCAAGTAGCTGACGATCTTGCACATGGCCGCCCCAAAGATAAAGTCCTGGAGCAGGTTGGGGATGAGGTTGAAGGGCATGCAGAAGATGGCCAACATGAGGTCACTGATGGCCAGCGACAGCAGGAAGCAGTTGGTGACGGTGCGCATGCGCTTGTTGAGCGTCAACACACCGATGATGAGCAGATTCCCGAAGACACTCAGGAGGAAGATGAGCGTGTAGAGCAGGATGCGCACCGAGTCCATCTCTGAGGAGAGAACGAGGGAGGAGGAGGATGGGGAGAGGGAGGAAGAAGGGAAAGGGAGAAAGGAAGATTAGAAGGGGATTGAGGGAGGGAAGGGGAAGAGAGGAAAAAAGAAAGAATGAACATGATGTAGAGAGGGGTCAGAAGAAGGAGGGAAGACAGTAGGGAGAGAAAAAAAGAAAGGTTTCAGAAGAAGGAACACAGGAGGCATGGTAGGAAAACACAATGAAGGAAAAGATAAAAAGTAAGCAGGTGAGGATAGATAGATAGCCAGAAAACAATTAAGACAGAATGGAAGATAAAGAAGAATGAAAGAAGAGGAGAAAAGGAGAGAGTTAAAAAAAAAAACAGAAATTTAAGGGTAATTCACAGAGGAGGAATTCAAGAGCCAGAGGGAAGGAGTGAGGGAAGACAAGGGGTGGAGAGTGGGTAGAAAATCAATAGAAATTATTGATGAACACCTTTCTTTTTCTAAATGAATCTTGTTTAATAGATACGCGTGTCAGCTGGAGAGATGAAGAGGAAGGAGGGGGTCTCATATCTTCACACCAATTAGTCTCAACAAACGTGTTTACACAAAGATTCATATGGCCCACCTAGGGGAGACCCATGCAAATTGCTGTGTCACTTTCCCAGCAGATAAATCGATGTAGATTAGTTTTGTGCTTGATTTGCAGGCGTGCTTGTCCAGTTTGTGTTATAATGCAAAGTCCATTCACAAACTACCACCCAATAGACATTGGCTCATTTGGCTGACAGAATAAACAAACTAAAGACAAACTGTTAAGACTCAGACTCAATATAGGCCTACAGATACTTTAGATTAAGAGGAAAACGTGATCAGACTCTAAGTGTTTACTTTATATTAAGAGGAAAGCTAGTGATCAGACTCTGTGTACAGATACTTAAGAATAGACTTAGAGAAAAGCATGACCAGATTCTTAGGATATACAGATCCTTTTAGATTGAGAAGAAAGCATGATCAGACTGCCGCTTTCACTGATCAATCCCAGTCCTGAGTGTGTTACATTTACATCATGTCAAGATAATGGAAACATGGTGGAACTGCAAAAATTTAACCTTAATATTTTGCGAAGACATTAAAATGCTCAACAAAAGCATCATGAAGCATCCAGTTGCTATTCTCTGAGAACTTGTGAGAATTTGGCCTTGCAACCTCGCTTTAGCAAAAGTGAAAGCAACTTGTCTATGATCCTCATAAAATCAGGTTTGTTAGCATAACCCCTTTAAAATGATCACTACTGGCTATCTTTGACATTTGGTAAATCGAAAAGCCAATTCAGATCAGTGCTGGTTGTCTTTGACATTTGGTAAATCTAAGGGCTGATTCAGACTGAAGATCCGTGACGAGATGAGACGGTTTTCGAGAGGAGTTGTGGCGGTGAGGATCTTTGGTCTACAACCACCTTAAGGAAAAAAATCCGCACTCACGAGCTTTATCTCATCATCATCAGTGCGTAATCAGTGGGTATTACGCACTGATGATGGCTTAAGAGCCGAAACGCGTCTGCTATGGACGTGGTGGTTTGTGACAAATAAATGATGAGATAAAGCCCGTGAGTGCAGATTTCCTTTTTTCACGCACCCTAAGTCGTTATTTATTTTACTTTAGAAGTTGAGCGCGCCCCTCGATTCACTTAAAGATCTTTGGTCTACAGCCACCTTAAGACTGAGGTGTAAACAACCAAAAAAACTAACTCAGTCAAGATTAGAACACAGGCAGATTATTCTCTGCAGGTATGTCACACACAATGACCCTTTGTTTTGGTCGTCCCAAGATCAGATCAGATCATTGTCTGTAAGGCTGGCTGGCTGCACCAGAGACTGAGGTGCATCTTAACGACTTAAGCCTTTTGGTTGGCAAACAAAAACCAAATATATCCACTGACAATTACCCTCTCCTCCTGGGAAGCACCATAACTGACGAGAACAGTTCTCACCATGCAGTGCAGGTATCTGCCAAAATTTAATATGTTTTTCACAGTGTGCTAGGTTTGGGGGGGAAATCGGAAATAATCAGACTTTCAGACTCTCATTCAGAACTCTCATTCCAGTTCATACTTGATAGTTCCCATGCCATAGACTATTAAGACAGGCCTAAATGGTCTCTTCCATTCATGTTTTCTCAACCAAGAACTGCAGCAAAGCTCGAACTCTGATGCCTCCAAGGACTGTCTGCTTACATGTATGTCTGATCTCTCTAGACACCTATCTCTCTTTTTCTAGTGTGTGTGTGTGTGTGTGTGTGTGTGTGTGTGTGTGTGTGTGTGTGTGTGTGTCACTCTGAGAATGAACCTAAGCAATCTTGACAGCAGGTGGACAGGTGGAAGTCTTCCTTTGCTGTCATTTCTATGTCTAACCAGAGGGTGCGACAAATCAGCAGCCCTCACCCCCCCCCTACATACAAACTCATGTAGCCTACAGCTTAGCCATGTACAGACAAACACATACAAGTACTGACTGACAAGTACTGACAAGTACCTCACATCCTTGAACAGCTACATGAATGCAAAATTAACCATATACACAGTGCACCCGTCCCCTGACACATACACAAAAACGCACGTGCACACACACACACACACACACACACACACACACACACACACACACAAACACACACACAAAAACACACACACACACACACTCCTTTACAATCACAAAGTGCCTTTGGGATTTCAGTGACTGGGCAACAACAACCGCCAACCTGACAGGCTGACCACACAGACACAGACACCGACTGCCATGGAGATTAATGGCCACGTCTCTCTGTTCTGGCCAAAACAAACGAGCGCCACGTCCAACCGACTTCCTGTGACTCTGCCAACTCACAGAGTCATTAATCTATGTTGATATGTTTACGAATCCCCATTCCAGGTGACAGGTGACAGTGATCTCAGGGAAAACAGAGCCTGAGACAATTAAATGCTGTTCATTTTAGAGGCTTCATTCGAGTAGAGGGAGTAGGGTGTGCAATGCAATGTTGTGAAGAAACGAATGAAGCAAGCACTCAACAGTTTAGTTTTACTTTTTAATTGCCTCGCAGATGTTTCGGGCCAGCGCCCTTCTTCAGTGTCAGATATGCCAATTTCACCTTCCCTCCTTGTTTAAGTTTCAGTGCAATGTTTTGAAACTGCTCTTTGGTTATTCCTCACTGATAAAAAGACAAAACTTTTGTTTCACTGCAAAACATTAGCCTACTCTATAAATTGCATTATGTTATCATCATAAAGAATAATTTCAATTGAAAAAAATATATGTTCTTAACCTGCAACAGTTATTAACATTAGGCCTACAGTACTCAACTCAACTCAACTGGTGTGTGTCAATATGATTAAAACTGTAATGTCCCACACAATAAATGAAGTGCAGTAATTATAAAATAATGTTGTTGATGAGGGTTGTAAGAGTGTGTTTTAATAAAATCATGCCTGGCCTGTACACAAATAAACTGATTGGGTCCAGCAGCAATGAAGTGTGCCTAATTAGAACCTGGTGACAATGGCTGCAGGACATGTAGGCCTGACCTGTCAGCATCCACGAGGACAAGTGATCCATCAAGTTGCATAATGGCTAAGGCATTACATTAACAGAAAGCTTGGCACGGATGTATTACTTGCCTTCTACAGCAGGGTCACTTCATGTAAAATTTGACATAAATAGTCCTACACATTCCCCAAAGCAATGTTTGACTGCCGTGGGTGCGACATAGAGAGACAGGAGGACAGAAATAATAGATGGAGAGGGCGAGATGGAAAGATGGCGTCTTGCTCAAAGGGACAACAATAGACCTTTATTACTCAAGGAAGTGTAGACCTTCTCGGCAAATAAAATAGACTAGTTCATTTTTCTACGTGAGTAAGAGGCCTTGGGCTGACAAGCCACCGATGTAACTAATGGTCTAATTGTACCGTCTGCCCTACAACCTCTTACACACCAACTGTAGCACACACTAAGCGATGTTAGTATGCGCATTTGAAACATGCCATATGTTATCGAAAGACCACTCTTGGCAATGTTTTTTTTTCAGCAGATGTTATAATAGACTACATAACAACGTTTACACGTTTACAAGAGTCGGGAAAAAAAACAATCTGAAACAAAGTCCTTAATAAGACGTTTCGTTTTGCTTCACTGGGTACAGTGGATAATGCAACAGCACATGAGACCAAAGTGAGTTTGCAGCCTATTCCATTCCCTCGGCAAGCGGCATTGCAGTCTCCAAAAAAATCTCCACAGCAGCTCTTCGATGCTGCTGGAGAGCGCGCTGTACGGTTTAATCACGAGGCAGAGAAGCTTTAAAGATTAACCTCACAGAGTATAGATTAATTTAGTGATATTTTTATCTGACTTCACCATGTCTTAAGCGAACTTCAAAGCTTTTATGATCTGAAAGACTGTTCGCATCACATTGTTCAAAAGCTCACCCACATGACCAAGGCAAGTCTGTGGAAAGTAGAAACGAAAGCTCAGGTCCATGTGAAAAAAAGGAGAATCTTTATGGTACAAAAAAAAACCTGTCCATAATTAAGCAAATAGTAATAGGCCTACCTTGGCTAAACTCAAACTCAGTTCACTCAGAATGGCAATAAAAACCTCTTTAAATGTAACCCTGAGGTTAAACAGATAGGTACAGTTTCTTAAAAATATCTGTAGCGTTCAGGAACTTTGAATCATTACAATACTTTTCATTATGAGGGAAATGTGACGCGCAATGTACTCCACACAGATAAGTCATTCTCTATAAATACACGTTATCTACATGGCATGACATTTAAAGGAAATATTATGCGATTATGACTTAGATATTTAACGCCAGTTAGTGTGTTAGGCTATCTTCTTTTATAAATTCTGTAGAAGCCCATTTTAATTTACATGTGTTCATTCTGCATGACTCCTTCGATATTCAAGAAAACATCTCTGCACCCAGACTGGGAGAAAGGATGCTAATGTGGTGCGTCCTGGTGTGATGGGGTTTTGTAGCCTTCTGTCTTTTGGCACCTCCTGCCCCACTCTACAAACAGTTTTAACATCAAATTAACAGTTGAATTAAGAAGAAATAATCACGAATAGCCTACTTAAAGTACAATAAAATACTCGCCGCATTCCAGGGCTTTTCTAAATGAACCTCTGTAGGCTACCCAAGCATAACGCATGCTTTATGTAACCTAAGTCTCTATCCGTTAAACACTTTTACTTTCAATTTTGCTACCATAAGTGATGTTATGATACCCAAGAATATGAGCTGGTTTTCAGGGAAAGAAACAAAAGATACTCTTTACAATAGCCGTCAACTCCTGAAGCAACTCATTAAAATGATGCGGGATTCTAAGTCTACAATCTACGGGGTAACGGTACACCAATTTTTGTGTTTGTGAGGATGATACATCAAGTACGCCAAATATAAAAGTCAGCTTTACTTCAGTTCTTTACACGGCACATTCTATAACGTTATCCATAATAAAAGGCTCACCTTTCTGTCGTGCGCGGGGACGTGGTATGATGGATGCATTGCAACAGGTGGAGTTGTTAACTTCCATGGATGCGTTTATGGCAGGTGTAGAGGCATTAATATGCGTTTTGGTAAACTCCTGTAGCGTTGAAGTTTCATTTAGCAGCAAAAAATCCATCTTAAATGCACCGTGGATGACCTCGAGACACTACACTGAGAGGAAACACTGACTTATCATTTTAGAATGGGCTACGGCTGCAGGCAAACGGCGATGCGTAATTAAGAAATAATAGCCTTGCGCATTAACCACTCATTGCATTGCTCAAAGACAAAAGCACGCTTCTCAGAGGTAATAACTACACCTAGTTGCACAGAGTCGTAACAAAGAACCCAATCTGTTGCTGTTGTCAGAAAAGCTGCACTGCTGAGGTATGCGGGTGTGTGAAGTCACATTAATCCAAACTGGAGGTCTAGTCACTCTGGCGGTCACGAGCGAAAAACAAGGCTTTTAAACTCCTGTTCTCTTTTGCTCCTCTTAAGGCGTCCACCTGTTTAGGCAACTTCACCGCCCCCCTGTGGAGAAGTGGCGTTCAGCCGAAATTGATATTGATTTTTCCTCCATTTCCAACCCTGCTATATTTCAATCAGTAGTCTAGTTAAACTACATTCAGGAAGTAAACTGCCTTCTTGCATCACCTGTTCCGTCCGTGCTCAAAATCGAAGTATTTTTCTGCATTGTCAGACAAGATAGAGTGTTTAAAGATATATTCACTCAACTGAGCAGGTTACTGCTTGGGGGTTACTGAATGCAAAAAAAATGAGCCTAATTCATCCATTCATTTTATGCAGCATTATGCTGGATCAAGACTGATAGACCTTATCTTCCATGCAGGGATGGAGTATAGCATGAGCCTCTGTGCCACATCAATACTCAGTGTTTTGCTCTGGTACTGTAAGTTTGTCTTTCCAATGCATCTCCTTTTCTTCTTTGTCAGCTTGAGCCCAACATCATCCACAAAATAGGTTCTTTGGATAGACTATTCTTCTATTCTTTGGTTATAGAAAACAAAACTTCCTTGTAACTCATCAGTTAGCGGTGGCTGCTGTTTCACTATTTGGTCTAAGTTGCTCCAAACTCTGTCATTCTCATACCTATCAGCATTGGGCAATATGACACAAAAGAGCTACGGGCTGATTCATTCCGGATAAGTATCTTCAAATGAGTGTAGCCCGGCTGTAAAGCATTATGTTACTAACAGTCAGCACAAACTGGATTCAATTAACCTTTCTAAGGTGTGTTGAAAGACACTCCACACCTTTGCTTCATGAAATTACTGTATATAGCATTTTTGGACATGATGGAAAGACTTGACACAGTGATGTAGTGGTGTGTTTGTTATAGTCAGAGTAGGGTGATGACAGTGTCCTGAAGCAATAACAACTTCTTGCTGTTGAACACTGAAGTAGTTCTGCCCTCCTGTGGCAGTTTCGCATACAAAAAGAAAAAGCAGTTGAGTTGACTGAGTTGGGTCTGTTCAAATTATTTACCAACTGACAGAAGGGGAGGTATTCCACATGTGGCTCTGCTGTCCAATTACATTCTTTGACCAAACCACAAGCATGTCCTTTAGCAGGGCTCGATTCACATTACTGTCAGAAATACTTCTTAGAAGGGATGTTCTGAAAATGGCCAAAAATAGCCAAACAGTAGTCTTTAGAGTGTGTAAATGTGAGCAGAGACATCTCCAAAGACTGGATTGTTTTTATCCTGCTCCTCTGTTTTTAATTTCAAAACAATACATTCTATCTACCATATAGCAGGTTTCTATTTAGCTCATTCACAACTTTTGATAACATGCTCATCTTTTATATTTATATTTATGCATTTAGCAGACGTCTTTATCCAAAGTGACTTACAACATTCAGGCTACAAAGTAAAGAAACCTATTTAAGAGTGTCGTTTGCTAAGAGGGAATTGACATGAGTTGAAAGTGCATAGCTAGCACATTTCAGGTAGTTGTTGGTCCGAGGGCAAGAGATACAGTTCTCACAGGAGAGCTGGGACTTCAAGAATTTCTGGAAGGTGGAGAGGCTATCAGTAGCACTTGTAAGGGTATTCCATCAGTATGGAACAATAGATGAAAATAGCCTGGATTGACCTTTGTGAGGTGTTGGCCGTGCTAAACAATGTTGCTTGGATGAACGGAGTGACTGGGTAACCTACTGGGACATTATGAGGGTATTACGGTTGGAGCAGATCTATCAATCACTTTGTAGGCTAACAGTGAAATGAATTTAATGTAGCAGCTAGGGGTATCCAGTGGAGTGACACTTTTTTTTTTTTTTTTTTAAGTTGAAAACCAAAAACAGCTTGGTGATACTGTTTCCCCTAATCTTGTTAACTCAAAAAAGACAACCGCTATCATGTTCGAGACACAAAAATTGAAAGTTACAAATTGCTCAACAGATTCTGTGATGCATAAATAAATGAACAAATATCACCATCATTGTGGTGGGTGACACATTCAACAGAATTCATTATGAATCTCATGTGCATATGAAATCAAAGTGTAAGCTTTGCGAAATGTGAGTACCAGTGTTTTATTTGCAGTTACTGTGGATGTGATCTGGAGAGTGGGGGTTAGAGAATCATTTATGTCTTTTTACTTTCATTCAGTACATCTAGTCAACACAAATAAAATGCATTTGGTTCACAGAGTGGGGTTTGGTGCTCACAGATATTACAGGGTGGCCAAACTAAGACCTGGGAGCCAACTGTGACCCTTTGCAATCTTTCATCATTGAAAAAAAGGTAATGGGCCTGGTGTTGCATCTTAGTTCACTTGTAATTGGTCGAACATTACTGCTCCTAATTTTCCACTGGCCCTTGGCAACTTTGAATTTCAGCATATGGGCTGCAAGCAAAAACGTTTGGCCATCCCTATATTACAGCAATACAGTAGCTCAAACGATACTTGGGAGGGTTGGTGGTTTAGGGTATTGGCTCACAAAGCGGAAAAGGGGTCTCCCTGCATCGAGAAAGTCTACCACAGACTTCCTGTTGTGCAATGCAAAATGTTCTTGATTAAAACTGTGAGTTCAGCATTCTCACTTTTAACCACACTGTTACAGTAGATTGTCAGATTACGATGTAAGAATTTGAGCAAATATTTATCTGTTTCCACTCAGAAATAAGAATTAGTACACCAACAAGAGCTTATATAACAGACATTTTATACAAAAAAAATAACGTTTATTTTAAAACACTCAAAAAATAGAAATAATTTCACACAAGCCCAGGGACAAAACACTATATATACACACAGATTATGACGGGACTAGGCTTTCATTCTCAGGAGCAGTCAGTAACATTATTTTGATATTATACTGTACATGTGCTACAGGTGCGTGATCTCAGTGTATTGCTAAAGAAATATTTGAAGGACATTTCTGATTGGTTGTTGAGAACAAAGCAGACACCCATGGGAGTACATCAACTCACCACGGGAGTTCAAAATCATACTGTCTGTCTGTCCTTTGCTTTGGATATGACCTTATGCCAGCTTCCCTAGGCCGAAATGATTGTTGTCCTCGTGCACCTCCATGGAGATGTTGAATCCCTTCCTGTTTCCTGGGTAGACTGGATGCTGCACTCCATTGTACTTCCGTCGCCCAAACAGTCTCATGTTTATGTAGTCATGATCCTCAAACTGGGACTTTCGGGATGTTCTCTGTTTCAAAAGGGAAAGTGGTGACAAATCGGTCAGGATTAAGTGATTATGGGTTTGGTGTGTGTGTGTGTGTGTGTGTGTGTGTGTGTGTGTGTGTGTGTGTGTGTGTGTGTGTGTGTGTGTGTGTGTGTGTGTGTGTGTGGAGTTTGCTTCACTCACCCAAAGTTTAAAAGTGATGGGGGTAAGGAGGAGACCATAGATGGTGACCAGGCCAAGAACCACGAGGAGAGGAGTGTGTGTGTGCAGCGAAAAAGGGGGGCATTGGGGGGTTTCGGCCTTTTTACAGACGGGCCCCACTGAAGGACAGGTATGCTCTGAGGGGAGGAGAGACAGAGGGCCACAGAGAGAACGTGATACAGTGAGTGTACGTCCTTGGTTCTTAAAGCAATATACCGGAGTAAGTTTAAGCATAGTCCTGCTGCACGAGTCTTCTAACAGCAATATATTTCGCATGAAAGTAAAGATTTTCGCACAGCACAGATGGATGGCAACCAAAAAGCTTTTTGCTTCTACACTGTTTCTACGCTTTCTTCTAGTCCACATTCACGTCACTCTCTACCCTCACCTGTGCAGCACACGGTCTACCTTAACCAATAGAAATGACCAATAGCACCAAAAATGTAACTTGATTACACATTTTTCAATGAATATGTCATTAATGTTCATGCCAAATGTTATGTCATGTTTATGACAGTGTAGAGTGCAACCCTCCTTTCTTTCTTTCTTTTTTTTTTTTTTTTTTTTGAAAACACGCCCATTTACAAACTCAAGACACATAGACAACAAAAAGAAATATGTGGGGCAAGCAAGCTAGGGACCAGGCCCGCAACATGCTGTATGTGTCAATCCATGACCATCCCAGATGGCCAACCCTCCTTTCTTTGTTGCCCCATGAAAATCAAACACTCAATACAAATCAGCTCACATTAACAGGCCTGCATTACATACAGATGCCATAAAGAATGTACTATTAGATCAAAATACTGTAGGAACACCAAGAACTCTGGGCCATCCAGGCGTCTGTTTTATGACAACTATGTTGGTTGCAATGCAATTTCCCATTGACAACAAACTAAGTTGCAACTAAGTTAGCAACTATGCTTTTGGGAAACGCACCCCTGGAACTATCATGACACAAGAACAAATACAGAATTCAAGTTTTCACAAAATGCTCCACATTTTAAAAGAATATTTCTACGTACATTCAAGATTCCCATCTCTTTTTGGTCTTTAAAATTTTCTGAATTTGCCTATAATGGATAATGGAATCTATAAACATCCATACAAGTTTATACATTTGCTGTCACACCCATGACAGATAAGATGCTATTGATGTCTATGATGCTAATAATTATATAAAATATCAGGACTGCCTTTATGCAGCTGTAGCTTATATGAAAAGCAGGCAAAACAATTACTATTCATGCTCATGCTCCGAGGCATTCAGCCTATCCACATGAGTCCGAATGTCACTTTCATACTGCTGAGAATTCCCAGTTAGTGATGTTTCTGGTGCAGGTGCAGGTGAACATACCTATGTACACAACTGTTGTGGAATTCTCTGTATGGTAGAGGGGTGGTGGGAAGATGACGGTGGCCTTACAGACATAAACTCCGGAGGAGTTGCGATTCAGTCTTGAGATTTCGAAGGAGGGGCCCTGATCCAAGGTGTGTCCAAACTGGCTGACCTCTCCAGTGCTGAAGACCATTTCAAACTGGCTCCGATTTAAATTGTTTACCACATGTAGCAGTTGGCCATTCCGGGTGAGTTCGTAACTTATCTCAGTGGCTGTTGTGTTGCGGTTGCAGAATATTGAGACGCTCCCATTGATTGAGACTATAGAAGAGGAAGAAGAGGTTAGGTAAGGTCAGGGCCAAAGGTCAAACATTGCAGAATGTTATTCTTATTTGAAGTACATCTTAATCAATGCCTTCTATTCAAGTCTCAAGTTAGACTGAGTCAGAGTCCAACTCCAAGTTACAAAGAAAGGAAGTGTCTGATTCAACTCAAGCCCAACTCAAGAGCTATTCTGTGTATCTGAACTGAGTCCTCAAGCTGTATCTGAACTGTTTCTATGCATTGTATGTGTACTTTAGTCTACACTCCAAGCCGATGAGTGAAGGGAGATGCAATCACATTCCAATTGAATGAAATTGGCAGGGCTTTTCAGAATGTGAAAAAAGGTTTATGCAATAGATTCATAGAGAGTGAGCAAGCTCCCAATCATAATTGGCAATTAGAAAAATAGAAACTTTTCATTAACAAATGCACATATGCAGGCCTACATGCAAATAGTGCAGTAATACTATAATACATTGATATCAAAATGCACAATTCTGCATAAAACCGTGTATGTGGGTAATTTGATGAAGAACCATTTAGTAACGTAGAGTATAACAAATATCTCATGTTATTACTTTAAAAAAGTAAAGTCTAACATGTATTCTCTCATCTTCATTTGCGCCCACATTTTGGTGAGAACAATGCATTGTGTAAAAGGTCTCTCCATGATCTTTTGCTTTGACAAAAAGACGCAGAGGAAGCTTTCCGTTGAACCCCAACCCACTCCTCCTGAAAGGCTGCAGAACACTCTGATGTGTTCTCTGTATCTCACATTCAATTCTCTGAAATGCCTCAAGCAACAGGGAATACCTGAATCATCAAGTCCCTTTGAAGTTGCAACAATGATGAAAAGAGATATAAACATCAAGAGGTATAAACATCATTTTAAAGATGACAAATTACTCATTAGGCACTTAAAATGGTTTTAGGAGGTAATCCAATCTAGGAGCAGACTGACAATACTTCAGTAATTGGCAAAAAAAAAATCTATAAAATAAAAAATTTTACAGAATATAATAATTGTTCTCCAATGACATAGAGTAGGGGAGAGACAACACAGTAGGTCGAGAAAGTCTTAACTAAAGTCTTAAAATCTTAACAGGACCCACTAGATTCCGTGGACAAATGTCACTTCTCATTGTTTGATAGAATTCTTTAGTA
This sequence comes from Sardinella longiceps, assembly GCA_027497455.2. Lineage (NCBI taxonomy): Eukaryota > Metazoa > Chordata > Actinopteri > Clupeiformes > Clupeidae > Sardinella > Sardinella longiceps. Next base: position 15,724,963 of record JAODXP020000031.1, read on the forward strand.
CAACTCATATTTTTAAAAAATGTGCAATCCATTGAAATCTCGTTAGTCCAAAACTATATTCGGTAATCAAAGCTACGCACAATCTACTGTACTGTATGTAATCCTATGTGACCTTCAGCCAACAATGCAGTTCCAATGAACACATCCAGATGAGAGAACAAAGAACAGCGACAGTATATGACGGCCACATTCTAGATGAACAGATATAAAATAATCAATTAAATATCAATTTTATAGCTACTTCATAACTTAATTGTTATCAGTGTTATCATAAGTGTCTGCAGCTATTGGTGACCTTTTGTATCCATTCTGCTGGAGGTGAGAGTGGACACCCACCTGTACAGTCAGCAGGCGTCTCTGCTTGACCTTGGCACATGGCAAAAAGACACAGATGAATAGTAAGACTCCAGAGCATCATGGCACCCAGTCCTCTATCCATGTAGTACATTAGAGGGCCCCAGCCCAACGGAAAGACTCCAGAAACTAAGGCAAGAGATGAGAAGCGCTGCAGTCCCCTTGTCAAGCTCCAGTTGTCTCAGTTGTTCACGTGAAGTAACCCAAATAGTTCATACAGTCATGTAAGGAGATGAGTGTGGTCGAATGCTGACGGTCGTGAGATTGGTGTGGTCGAATGTCGAGAAGCAGGGCATGCCAGGCTGGGTGCGGCGACCAGTAGCAAACAATGCAGAACTGCTCGGTTCTTTCGCTCCTCTTCGAAAGTGCGCACCTCCACCTACTCAGAGTAACGGAAGAGTGACAGAGACTTCAACTCCAGGTGCCAAACAGGAAGCTTCCACGCACATCTTCCCTTGTGCAAGCACTTCTGAAGAGCGTATTCATTTAACCCCTTCATGTGCTGCAAGAAATTACATCCAGATTCAATACCCTTACTCTTACCAATCTTTACCATGTCCATTCACTACCATTAACAAAGTTGAGCAGAATGAAACTCTTGCCATTTATTCAGTTGTGCATCAAAAAATCTACAGCCCATATAGCCTACTATAAATGTATGCAACAATGAACAAAATTATTAGATCCTCTGTTTGATAACTACTGTCAGTTTTTCACATGAGTTTTTTTTATTGGACATCAAGAGGATGTGAAACAATTTCACTCCTCACTTTCATACTTCTTCCTCTTCTATCAGGTTTCATATTTATCCTATTTACACCATTTACATAATTCTTGGTTCAGTTTGAACTTGTCAGCATTTTAACCGCAATCCTTTCCTCACACAATTTCATACCGCTATGGAAAGGTGTGAAGAACTATGTCTGCATATTCAATTTTCCTCTGACTATTAGGTCTTAAAATGGTATTCTGACTAATTCTGTGAGGGAAAGATTCTATTGTGAATATATCCCTATAGAGGGTGTCACTAGAAGCAAAGGTATCAAATCAAGAGTGAGGGAGAGAGGAGTGTTTACATTTACACTGTACAGTGTTGCAAATACACTTACTCCTTACAAATAGTTACACTGGACAGTGCTACAAATACACTTACTCCTTACAAATACAGTTACACAGTTCATACTGTTCATTTATTGTGGTCTTCAGCCATTCATTTTCTGCCTTGGAACACAATAGGTGTATCAAAATTTTATGACATTTACGCATGACGCATTTTTGAACTTGAATTTGTTTTCTGCATACAAATTCACTATGAAAGAAGTCATGGAACTCTATGAGCATCTAGTCAAATTAACTACATTTCAGAGGGAAAAAAAAAGATTTTGTGCAAAGGTGCAAATTGGATAAAAAGGATTTTTCATTGCTGGAGTAATTGGGTATACAATTACTATAGCATACTTAGTAAATGGCAAGCACGCACTTTTCAAACCGTACATGATTTGCACCCATGTTGGCATCTGTTTTTGGCATATTTGGTGAACAACAGAAGAATAAAACGAAAATAGCAGATAGTCAACAATCTAAACACCAATTGCAACCAGTCTAATCTGCAGGGACAGTCACTCTGCACATACTGTACAGTTCTGCACAAGGTATCTTCCTAGAATCTGTTCCGCAACCAGCATTTGGCATGATAATCATCTAACGAGACAACACAATTGGATGCAATTCATATGCTCTGAGCAGAGAAGTATGAGTGAGACTGTTGCGTGGTGTCAAGTTGGCCAGGTCATGCTTGGAGATGAACACTGAACATGGCTGTTCTCAGGGGCAAAAGAGCAGAGCAATTAAAAACACAGAAAAATCAAGCTATTTCATGAAAACCAGAGCAGTGCAGTGCAGTTGCTCTGACCTGCTGGTCATTAAACACAGGAATCCAAAAGTCAACCAACTGTCTTTTCTTACAGGGATGTTTCCTGTAACACGTCGATGACACATATGCATGAAAAACAAAAGATTTCGGCTGCTGACTAAGTAAGCCACTGTCATTTCCTGTTTTTCATTCAATCTACCGTTGGGTGGAGTCTTTGACCTTTGAGGCCAAGGTTGTCAAACCACAAGGTAGAACAAAATACAGTTATTAAAACAGAAAATCCCCAATTCATATTAATTTGTGTAAAAAGCGGCATGGTTGGGGATGGAAATGACTTACAGGCAGCTTGCAGCTGAGCAGGTTGTCGTCTGACCTAACCCTTAAACGTAATAGCTGTGATTCTGCACAAGTAGTAGCACATGATGGTTATATTTGGCTGCGGTTGGGGACCCTGCACGCCCCCTGAAATCATTTTCACATGTTAACCACAAACACTTACAAATGGATTTCCCTCTCCTGTTTCAGCTTGCTACTCCATTTAGAGTAAATATCTTGAGAGAAGCATTTACCACATGTTCCGTAAATCTTTTGTCTTAAAAGTTTACCATTTTACAAAGTATGGAGGAGATTATGTTCATGGAGAGAGGAAGAACCTGCATACATTTATTACATTTACTTAATTAGTACTTCTAATTAAGTGCAATTTCCTCCTTCCAGTGAGGTGCTCTGCATACGCAAGGTAACTGGCAAGACTGTCCATGTCTTTCAAAGTTCTCTTAGATCAGGCCTGGGCAAACTAAGGCCCGGGGGCCACATGCGGCCCGCTGAGCTATTTAATCCGGCCCATGGAGCCTTCCCAAAGTAGAATAATTTATCTTTTAGCCAAGGAGACTTAGATTATAGTCCTGAATTATCAAATTGGTTGTATTCATGAAATACAAATTCCCCCTTTTAAGCCTGCACATTAACATGTCCTCTGAAGAAAGTGGGGCTACTGGTTTGAGACTTGCAAATTTACCGGCATCAATGTGTTGACAGTTAACACCCGGCCCGTTAGTCAAAATCTAAAAGCCAATGTGGCCCTTCGGCCAAAATAATTGCCCAGCCCTGGTGTAGATAGTACTGTACTGTTGAACATACCTGGGATGACATTCTAATAGCCTTAGTTGCTTCCACCACAAAAGACAATTTAGGGTGATTGACAAAAGCACATACATAAAGGACCTTGTTAGACAAGGACCAATTCTGTGAAAAAAATTGCAGTAGGCCTACGTTCCAAACTTGGGGAAAACCATTGAAGAAGTTGTTTTACCTAAATTGGGTTTGGGGATTTCTTACCAAACCGAGGTTTAGATGCAAAGCCTGATAATTAGCATAAAACACAGACTCAGGCAACACAGTGCACTGTGACGTAGAATATTTGAGAAACATTTACTGTTTATCCATGAAACTTGGTTACTTGAGACTGAGGCATAATGTACTGCGTTGTACATCAGTTGAAATGCAACTTGAAGCTGAAACATTCTTTTGTAAGTATCAGTGAAGTTCCAATGTGATAAGTGAACAATCTCTACACATGGAATGACTGATTTGTTTTAATTGATAATAATGTCTTAATTGCAGTTTGGTAGAGAGAACATGGAAATTAAATTTTTGAATATTTCTGATTGATAGCGATTTGCATCTGAACACTTCAGGTATATGCTGTACAGTATAAGATGGGATATACTATAGGCCTATATGCACAAATCCCAAATACAGATACCTGAACACTACAGGGACAAGCTCAAATTTAATGATTTATTTTCCTGACACCTTGAATGTAATTACAATTTGAATATTATCTTTTATTATTGAAAGAAATATGAAAATTCGGTCAACAAATGAGCTTTTGTCATTCGTTAAGCCAAATATGATGAAATCGTTGAGCAAAATGTCAATCAATAAATCACCCCTTCAAGTTTTATTTAATGGATGTGTTGAAAATTATTAGAGAATTCTAAAATTAAAGTAATGTATACAAGTGTCCAAATACACAAGCAGCTATTGAAACCTATGCTATAATTTAACATCTAAAATAACTATAGAACTTTTATGGACAAATATCAGTTATAATTTCTACCCAATTCACTTGTAATATATTAGCCATTAAAGCATGGGCTTATATAACTAGCAAGATTAAAAAATATGTTGAGAAAATGTATATATATATATTTTTTTTTACTAATTATTAATTAAATTATTAGTTATTTATAAAAAAAATGGAAGGCAAGGCTAAAATGTGGAAAGCAATACTCATACTATACATCAGAAGAAAAACGTTTATTTTTTTCCTTTTATAACAGGTCCTTGATAACATAAAACATCATACAGTATAATTGTAAAATAGATTTAATTTTCAATGTAATGCAAAAACTATACAATATATACAATGATTATTTTAATTTTATTTTCAAAAAGCGACTGTACACTATTATGTGTCTTAAGTCAAGTGTTCTCCGCTTTAGTGGTCAGCTCTGTAACAAAAATGGCGCAATATATTGGCATTTATATGCAAAATAATAATGGGGCAATTTCATATGCCCGCTTCATCCACTGGGATTTTTGTAGCCATGTATGTAACCCAGTGTGGAAAGAATGTAACCATTTCAAGACTAAATGTAGACGCCACCATTCCACCCCGTCCCCGGGAAAAGTTGGTTTTCAATGGCTTCATTGGTTGAAGCTAACTTCAAACTGGCCAAATTTGCTGCTAATGGAATGGAAACTTTGGAGACCTTGTCCAAAGGTCAACACTCAGATGGCCCACAATATCAGTGTCTGTATTTAACAGAGACACAACTGTAAGCAACTCTAAGCACTCAGTCAAAACTCTCCTTTTTGGTCTTTTGGAATGTCTGATCGTATCTTGGTAGTTTCCTTCACATTTCAGAGACAGTAGAACTATAATATGCAACTGTAAGATTCTGTAGCATTCACCAAAAACACTTAAGTGCAGCATGGAAGGCTCACAAAGCACTACCGACTTTCACTAAGTGCTCATGGGAGCAGGGGGAAAAAACCCATCATTCAAATCTTCTCACAATACCATTCCAACAAAATCTACTAAAGCTACTGAGCAACTACTGGTTCTGAAAGCGATGATATCTCTCTCTCTCTCTCTCTCTGAAACCCTCTCATCCAGAGGGGAGAATGAACACTATCGTGGTAACAGCAAAGTGCGTGACGTTTAACCCCACCCCAATGGTTCAGTCTTGCACTGGAGCCCAAAGATTCTAGAAATCTAAGAATCTCTGTTTGTGCTCCAGTTCAGCACTCAACAGCATGGCCCTGGAGCTATGCGTGTCACTTCCTGTGAGAGCTTACCGCCTAATGCCCCTGATTCATACATCTGTGTGTGTGTGTGTGTGTGTGTGTGTGTGTGTGTGTGTGTGTGTGTGTGATAATAATGTACTGTAGGTAAGTGAGAATAGTGACTGGCAGATGATGGGTGTTTAGTGACTGCAGGTTTCTGAAAGGGGCATGGCAGTACCCTGACGTTGGCGTGGCACCACGGTGGGGTTTCCTGGTTGGGGGAGGGGAGTCTAGTTCTTGAAGGCTCCGCAGCGGCTGGCACGGCTGATGAACTCCTTCAGCATGTGGCCATCGATCTGCCAGAAGGCGGCCGTCTGAGTAACCTCCGTCAGGTGGTTCACGCAGAACTTGAAGCAGAACTCTTCCAGGTCCTCCACATAGACACACATATACACATGCACAACACACACACACACACAGACACAAACACACACATCAGACAGAAACACTCTGTTGCAGTTAACAACAAATTACAGCATTTCATTGCAAACTGAACAGACTTAATCTGACTACAGTGTTTTTGTGCATTTCTATTTATTTTCTTTCCATACAAAATCACAAGCAAAGAAAGATAGCATTATTTCAGTAATTATATCCCCATACATCTTGTACACTAGAAAACCCTGTGGATGTGGACATATAGCTGTACATTTTCAAAAGACATAATCTACTCTCAAAGCTTGGCACAGAAAACACCAAACCAAACTTGGCACACAGGAAACAGAGAAAATTAATACATCTACAAAACACAACTTGATGTTAAACAAGCTGATAAGCTGGTGGTATAACTTTTGTGTGCAATCAATATGTCCCTATAATTACCCTATACCACAATGGCACTCGGCCTCCAGACACTTTCAATGGCCAAGGGTTCTTACTCTATGGTGGATCTGTAGGTGTGGACTCACCTCTGCGTCATAGCGGATGGCAGCAGAGAGCAAGGAGAAGGCGTTCTCCACAGTAATGCCTCTCTTGATGATGTGTTGGCACAGCCGCTTCAGACGATTCTCACAGTAGGAAGTGGCGAGGTCCAAAAGCCCTACAGACACAGACAGCCTTTAAACACAAACAAACACACACACACACGCACCCATGCACAGGCACAAGTCTGGTTCTCTATGCAACTGCATTGGTTCCACACTCCATCAGTCCCTCTCAGAGGACCTCTGCCTCATGACTACACTCACATTTAACAGGCATCAGCTATGCTTAGGCTTCATAGGAATCACACGGCTTGAGCACAATGGAAGAACCATGACATTCTTTGCACACACAAACACACACACACACACACAAACACACACAGACACACACACAAACACACACACACACACAGTACCATTGCCATCCCCACAGCAAAGACTCTCATTCACCACCTGCATCAGGAGTAAATCATCTTATTTCACACATCCCACAGCAGAGGTCTCAAACTCAGGACAAACGTGCCAGGCTGGCCTGTCAGCTCATTTAGCGTGGCCCCCTGAACCTCGTTCCTATTTCACACTCATTTGGGACTCTCTGATGAAATACTTGGCCAAATTAGTCCAACATAAAGTTATTATGAGCCAGATTAAACCAGCAAATGATGAAATAATGTTGCAACGACGAGGTTAATAAGGTCTCTGCGCTATAAAAAAAAAAAAAAAAAAAAAACACATTATCCTCCTGCCATCTAGTGTCGAGTGGAAAAATCATTACTGAGAAATGGTTGACAAATGTAGAAGTAAAAAGGTGATTTCCCATGACTGCTCTGTGCAAAAGTGGATATGATGAGCGTTGAAGATGTGTGCAAGATGTCTGTATTGGAACATTTTAGCAAGGTAGACTTGCATGCAGCCTGTGCATTGCCTCTGACAATGATAGATGTGGTTCATAAGCGGAACAAGTCCATGAACTGGAAAACATTTGCTCACTTGAACCGAAGCCGATAAGCCCATGGTAGCAGAGAGAGAGGGTATCAGTGTAATTGATGATGGGAAGCTACAGTATCTCTGATCTATGGGCTTCCAGTAGGGTAATTCAATTAATGTCTTCCTTCCAATGATTATGAAAGCCAATGATTATGGATGCATGGGATTAGTATTACCTAGGAACCGCTGGTAATGGGCTCCTTCCACATAACAATCTATAATGCTCTTCCGGTTACCGTTGGCCGCAGTCATTGACATAGAACACTGGTAGTCACGTGAGAATTTTAGCTGCTAGCACCCAACATAATTCTAAATTAACGATTATAAGGCTACTGTTAAAGTTAGCGTTTTTGTTTGTCTATGACCAGAGAGGTCTTTGCTATGACTGACAGACTTGTCAGCTGACATCCAAATGCAAGTTTGTGTGAATAATTGCAAAGGATGCCTGTGATCTTAATCCTATGCAAATGCACCATGTCTTTCATTTGTAAAATAAAAACTCCAGCACAAATTACCTGCCATATTTGGCCAAACACAGACATCCTGTGATAATACTAGTCCTGTGCGAATCTGTATCTCAGTGATTGGCCTGACTTTGTTGCTTTTATTGCATGCCTGTTTCTATGTATGCCCAGGTTGAGTAATGGAGGCTGCGATTGACATTCTGAATGGCAGTTTTTTTTGTTTTTTGTTTTTTTAAGATATTTTTTTAAGGGCTTTTTGCCTTTAATCAGATAGGATAGTGAAGAGATGACAGGAAACAAGTGGGAGAGAGAGATGGGGTGAGATCGGGAATGACCTCGGATTGGAAGCAAACCCGGGTCCCTGGAGCAATGGTCTGACACTCTAGCCACTGAGCCATGGCGCCCCCTGAATGGCAGTTTTAAAGAACTTTACGAGCAAATCTCTCTGCGAATTACTGTATATGGAGACCCATGCGCAGAAAAAGATCTGACACGAATGACATGTAGCAGTGTGCTGTAAGAATTTTTGATAATATTATCAAACTATTAATTAGCTATAAGCTATGTATATGGATATCTTCCTGAAAATGTGAGCAATATTGACAGCTATCTGGTTTCTAGTACTTCAAACTAATGTTACGACAATGTCAGTAAATTTGAGTAATATGCAGACTACACTTATCCTGTGCAAAATGTGCCACAAGAAACACAGAGGTGTGCGTGCGTGTGGGTGAATAGAGGAATGGAGTATTGTATCTTGTTCTTTGATGTTAAAATAGAATATATTCAACTTTGATTCATCAAAAATTAGCTTGAATTCGAGCCTGGTTTCAGTCACAGATTTCTGACATGTGACATCAGAAGTAGGTCATGTTCAAGTTTTTACCCTTTTTTTTTTTTTTTTAAGATATTTTTAGGGGCCTTTTCCACTTTTATTGCATAGGACAGTGTAGAGAGACAGGAAATGAGTGGGAGAGAGAGACGGCGAGGAATCAGGAAATTACCTCGAAATTAACCCGAAGATCTGATATCACCAAGTAATTAAGAGTCCGGGATCAATGTCAAACTTGTTGCCCTGGATGAATGGGTTAGGATTAGGGTTAGGGTTAAGGTACATTGATCCAGGGCAAACGTTTGACGTTGATCCTGGACTCTTAAATACTTGGTGATATCAGATCTTGCGTGTCAATATTGGCCAAGTGATGGTGCTTGTAATTTGTCAGAAGGAGTTTCTTCACCTGATCAGCAGACACTTATTCTTATGAACAACACTATATAAAGCAGAATGAGAAGGCAAACAAAGCGTGGGAAAGCATACAAGCGTCAGCTCACAGTGTCTCAACCCACCCACCCACTGCTCAGTGCCCTGATGACTGGTGTGAGGTTGGGTGACGTTAAAGACTTGAAAGCCTGACAGCATCAATGATGGATGGGAGAAGGTCAAATAAAATCAGACAACATTACTACTGTGCTGCTCTGAAGAGATGCTGCTGGAGCAATGTACAGTGCAGCACCACACACTCGCAGACAGCATCAAATCACTTCCCTTCAGTCTCTAGCTTTAGTCAGCCCACACACACACACACACACACACACACACACACACACACACACACACACACACACACACACACACACACAGCAAGCTTGCAATTTTACAAAAGAATCTCTCCCTCTTCCTCCTTCCCAGAAGACACACACACACACACACACACACGTGTCACACACACACACACACACACACACACACACACACACACACACACACTCACCAATGGCGTCCTCTGGTGGCAGGTCCACGTTATCAGTGTAGAGGAACTCCAGGAAGGAGCGGTAGACGGGATAAGAGAACTGGTCAATCTCGATCACCTCCTTCATGTCCTCATTCCAATGGGACTGGAACATGGACCTGAAGTGCTCACACCTGCAGACAGGACAGGACAGCACACGTCAGTGATGCACCCTTCACTATGGAGCACAATCACTATGGCAGGGACTAGGGCTGTAACGATACACCCAACTCACGATTCGGTTCGTATCACGATTTTTGACCTACAGTTCGATACACCCCACGATTTTTACAATATATCTTTCTGATAATTGTTTATGGCTAGAATAGGTTGCAAGAGACTAATAATATATTTTTTTAAAGTTTAAAAATAATAATGATATTGTTTTGAAGCTTGGAATCACCATCGCATCATATCATGTGGTTGTTTTCTGGACTGAAGGATCACAGAACTTTGAAAGGGCGTATCACGATACTGCCCTCTTGTATCACGATACAGTATCGTGACTCTGCGCATCACGATTTCTCGATTCGATACAATATCGTTACAGCCCTAGCAGGGACTTACTGCATCAACTCATTACTAGCATTTAACTGATGCTAGAATGCATGCTATGACTGAAGCTGCTTTTGTCTAGCATTCTCATAGCCAAAATAGCTTGCATGTGCATGATATGAGTGTATGCTTGGATGTGATGACCTGAATCCTGTAGTGCATAGCAAAACAGGTGTTCACACATGGCTATACCATACCAAACCCCTGCTTAGACATTGTGTGTGTGTGTGTGTGTGTGTGTGTGTGTGTGTGTGTGTGGTCACCTGATCTTTAGGACAGCTTTGTGTACATGAATGTATTTCCCGTCAACACTGAACTTCAGGTCGGATGTCTCGGGGCTGTCAAATTCCTTCTTCAGGGACTCCGCAACCGTCAGGAAGTCATCGTGCTCTACCAAAACGCAAACAGGAAGTGAGGTCACATCTAAATCTGGAGGCGGCGGTTTACTGCACTAGCTCTATGCACAAATCTGCCAGTCTATGGAGTGGCTGAAGCCACATCGCTTCTCTTTCCATTCTACAGACACAGCACATCACATGGGGGAGGCACCACTGCCATGAACATCTATTTTTAGAAATCTGCAGGAGCATCCTTTGAAGCCGAGTGTGTGTGTGATGAGTGTGTGATGTGGAGTTTATGTGTCCTATATTGCCTGAATTTCTCCCCACAGATAAACAATGGGAAAAGCACCACACATTAACTCCACAGGACTACATACAGTATAAACATATACTTCGTATAAACACACATAAAGACACAAACACACACACACACACACCGCTCCTTCTTGGTCATGATCTCCACAAGTCTGAGCTGGTTTCAGGTCTTGTTGCCGGTGCCCAGCTGCAGACACACACACACACACACACACACACACACACACACACACACACACACACACACACACAATGGATTAACTCACCCATAGCGAGCAGCCTCCACATGACGGAGGGGGTGGCGAAACAGGCGAAGACGTCGTCGGTGCAGGCGAAGTGGGTGAGGTAGGGCAGGACGATGGCCTGGCCACGGCACTGGCCCCACATGAACACCTGGCCACTCTGGGTCTTAGCTGCCGACGTGTGTGTGGAATGGCACGCAGCAATCTCCACAATCCTGCACAGAGCATTGGCATCAGCCCACAGTACAAGTTTACATAACAATAGATGTAAACACAGCAGTCATGTGATCATGGAGCTAGGAAGGTCTGTGTGTGTGTGTGTGTGTGTGTGTGTGTGTGTGTGTGTGTGTGTGTGTGTGTAAAATCTCACTACAACGATAAAAATCACACCTTCACTACATATTTCACATTTTTTAGAATTCTAGCTGTTCAGAGCTGGAGTACATGTGTGTTTAAATTGTGACACTCAAGGTCATTCCAAAACCCATCTTTTCCAAAACAGGAAGCTGAGCAGGAAACATTTAACAGGAAGTGGTCACTGGCACACAACAATGCAGCGTTAGTCTAGTTCAATAGGTCACACAAACATAGTCTACACACAACCTTGAGCATGCATGCACGTGCCAACACACACATACACACAGTCACATGTCTGATACGCTTTAAAGAATTTCAAGGAGTTCAGTTGTTTTATTCTGAATCTAAGTCTGTGAAACTGACAAAATATATTTTTAGCTTCTTCCTCCTCTTTGGCCTTTTTCCTCATCCTCCTTCAGCTGTTCTCCACTCAAAGCTGCTTCCTTCAGCACACACACACACACACACACACACACACGATAGCCCATCATCCATTAGGGCCTGTAGCTAGCTCAGGAACTTAAAGCAACAGTAAGAGATTTATGCCACACAAAAGTCAAAAGCAAAGGTCCAGAAAGTCATTCAAAAACTTTGAAAACGCCCAAATAAACTCATCCCAACATGTCTTGGTATCAAAGGTATAATCACACAGATCAGAAAGATAATTATACAAGAAGTTTGATCTTTCATTCCGACACATCCCACACATGTGACACTAAACTAATTCCAATGTGAACTCACTATAAAATAAAATCAACCCTGAAAATCAAATTTGATTTTATTTTATAGTGGTTTGAACTTTGTGTCCTGCACCTACGTGTTGGATGTGCACACCACTCTTACTTAATGTGAACTCACTACTCATCTAAAGTGCATGCAGATCTCCATTTGAGTACGCTGAGTAATGAGTCATGTTCCCTGGCTAGGCATTTTTGCCCATCATACATGACCTCTGACCCTGGACCCCATTAGAGCCTATGATGCCCCCTCAGTGGCCCCTCACCTCTCCTTCTCGGTCATGATCTGCACAGGGCTGAGCTGGTTGCTCTTGTTGCCGGTGCCCAGCTGCCCGTAGGTGTTGGCGCCCCAGGCGTACAGCAGCCCCTCATCCGTCAGGGCTAGTGTGTGGGCATAGCCAGAGGCAATCTGGAGAGCAACGCACACACACACACACGCACACACACACGCACACACACACGCACACACACACACACACGCGCACACACACGCACACACACACGCACGCACACACACACGCACACATCAGAGAACAGGCATTGCTAATTACATTACAAGTTGGATCAGGATTCCATCAAAGAGACTCTTTTGGCTCAATTTCATGAAGAACGAGTCCAAGGCTTTTCCCAAGTCTCAAACACGGATACTTAGCCATTGTCCACGGATTCTTCAGTTTTTACATTTCCCCAAGTCAGCTGTTATACAGTTACTACTACTCAACAACTGTATGCAAAATATCTTCCCACTGACAGACAGGTTCCTCTCTAACACCGTGTCCTAACTGAACGCGATGCGACTGCATTTGTACGTCAAAAAGAGTTCCATCACTTTGTTTTCTATTGAAATGTCCTAACTGAATGCTATGCGATGCAACGCGACTAGTCGCATTGCTACGTGACTTTTTAGTCGCTCTGTCCGTTTCTATTTCAGTCGCCGGGTTGCGTTGCTCGGCCAGATTGAATAGAGAATCTAAGAACGTCATATTTAACGCATCCTATGTAGACAGTGAAAGTCAATGCTACACGACAAGCCGACAGTCGCTTTCAGTTAGGACACGGTGTAAAGAGCATCATGCTCTAGGATACGGGTGGAGTGGGTGAGCGAGTTCAGAGGTGACTGTGGCCATCCTCACCTGCAGCACACAGTAGCCCTGCAGCGCAGCCACCCGGCATGGAGTCAACTGGTTCCCGTTGTTTCCCAAGCCCAGCTGCCCATTGCCATTGTAACCCCAGCCATACACCTGCACCAGGAGACACACAGGAATGTAGGAAGAATGTAGGAAATGTTTGAATTTGCAGAAACTTTTAAACAGCTGAAACACAGAATCTTCACCATCAGTGTGCACAACCAATACACCATTATTAATGCATCATCCTCCTCATCATCACCAGTCATCTGTAAGTGTCCAACATGTAGCACACATGAACAACATACAGATGGACCCGGAGATGGGCTGCAGTCACAACAAATGACAGGCAATTTGCAAAAATTCTTGCCGGAAAAAAAAAACAAAACAAACAAACATGGGATTATTTGCAACCACAGTCTGGGGAATCTGGGCAATCGGTGTCAGGTGATGAAGCCAGCTGCAGTGGAGAATGCATGGATTAAAAGGAAGTTTTCAACATACAGCTCTATTGCGGCCTAGAATTAGCTAAAAAAAAAAACTGTGTCTAAGCTTCTGTAGTTAGTAACGCAGTAATATAAAAATATAACAATGCCACAGGCTGCACACACAGTGCAGAATTTCCCTACTCAAAACCCTTAGTCCATCACCCAGACACTAGTCAGGCCTCAACATGCTTAGCTTAAGTGGATTCCCACAGGGAGTCAGTCGGACAGGCCACACATACACACACACACACACACACACTCACACACACGATGGCTGTGTCTTAAATACAGTGGTGAATTAAGAGAGCGTGCCACAAGCCTCTAAAGCAGGCTGCAGGTAAACCCCAGTGTCCTCACCTGACCTCTGGGATCCCCTGCGGACTGCCAACCTCTCTCACCTATTCACCAATCCACTCACCTCCCCGTTATCCACCACGGCCATGGAGGACGTCTGGCCACAGGTCATGCTGACCACGTGCTTGTTCTGCAGGCAGTTGGATACCTTGCGTGGCGTGGGCTGATTTGCTGTGGAGCCCGAGCCCACCTGGCCACAGTTGTTGTACCCCCACGCGTACACCTGCAAGTAACAGTAGCACCCATCAGCCAGGGAACAAGCAGATTAACTTTGCCATATCAATAAGCATTAGTGCATACAATATAATGTCCATCTTGAAAAACAATAATCTGCTTTCATATTGATTTCTAGGTCTAGGTGAGCTGTATCAAATCTCCATTTTGATATTTTATTACTGATTTATTATCAAGTAAAACAATCTGTAAATTTATGGCAAATGTCTTTTGCATTTGAACTCTTCATATTTACATTAAAAGCACAACACCCAAACAGCTGTGAGCATACACATATTGGTGAAAACAATCTATGCAATGATGAAATAAAGATGTTTTTAGCGCTTTTCCTTCATTTTGATCACTACATGCATTCTATTTTTGTCACTCTCCACATTTTTCCAATTTAATAAACTGAATGGGCAGTGAGGCGACATCATTTAACTATTGATAACGCACTAACATTACCCAACCCCTGCAGGAAGACTTCTTTAAATTCCATAAATGATAGTTCTTTTATTCTGTGCACAATCAGCACTAGTGGCCATGATGAGGGCATGAGGCCACCATGATGTAAGCAGTAGGCAGAAGAATATGGGTCTTTATTGGGATGGCCAATGAGGGTTTTGGACAGGGGGGTGGGGGGTGGAACAATAGTGGTGGATTAGCACAGCTGGTCACATGCTGCCTGACCGCCCGCCCGCCCGCCGCTGCCACGCTAAGCAGCTAAAGTACCACCACACCAACCTCAAGCCACTTACTGGGCGCCTAACCTACATTTCTACAGCCCTTTCACAACACTTGAGAGGGGCAGATGCCAAAAGGATCGTGGGCACTTTCGGAAGGTTTCCAGGAAGTTCCCACTGAAAGCTCTGACATTCATATTAAAGATGCATACAATTCTTATGCATACAATACAAGTCTTCTCAACAACAGCTCTACATAATGCAAAAATACTGACAATACTGACATTTCACCAAGCAATAACTTGTGGAACTTGGGTATAGGCCAAGTTTTGCTTCTGGATTTCAACCACAGATCAAGAAGTCAATGCAGCTTCTGCACCACACACAATGCACAGAGCCTCTGACATCTACAGCAAGACATTACTGCAGCAGTAGCAGCAAATGGAGATCAGTAGGCAGCCTCCACTACACGGCTGTAGGAGAGAAGATAACGTCATAAAGACTTATGATCACACAAGCCCTCAGGCAGAGGGGCCAGAGGCCTCCAGGCCTATTGTGTGGCCCGACACCGGAGCACTTTCTCTGGATCCACCTGGGCCATAGACTGCACTAATCCATCGCTCTGACTTGCGCATCCAAAGCCGTCAGTGAGATATAAATAACACTCTAAGAAAGCCAAGTAGAGAGCAGCAAGTCTGAAAGCAACGGCAAAACCAGCCACCTGCTAACAAATCCCAGTGCATGTTACCTGATTTCAGCAAGGCTCTGCAGGCATTGCAACCAAGTTCAGACAGTCTGATAGAGAGGCCATGACTCACACGTATTTGTGGTGCCCTCATCACTGTATGTTTAGACCAAGAGCAGTACAGGCGGCCATAGCAATGGAAATCACTAATTTTCAATTGAGAGACAGCGGGATTGACATTGAGGGCGTTGGCTAAAAGTTTTAGGCCTCTTGAGTGACAGAAAAAAAATCAACTTAACTCTGTATGGTAATAATTATTACCAGTAGCAACAACCCTAATTAGTAAAAAATAACTACCTAATACGGACACTTCGGATCATTTATAATACACATATAAATCAAGGAGAAACTGAGCAAGAAAGATCTGAGCATCCGTCAGCAATCTCGCTCTCTCTGACACACACACACAGGCCTCACCTCCCCTTCAGATGTAAGAGCCATGGAATGATGCGAGCCACAGGCGACCTCTGCGATGCGTTTGTTTTGAAGGTTGGTGGTCACCAATACGGGTGCCACACCCTGATTCGTTGTTCCGTTGCCCAGCTGACTGTAGCCATTGTGACCCCAGGCATACAGATCTCCATCTGCCATAAGCAACAATTATAAGATACAGACCGTTAAACACAGTCCACATTTGGCCAGCTATTGACACTGGTGACCAGTTACTAATCTTGTTGTGGGCTACACTGGGAGAGTAATAGTGTGAGTGGTCAGTAACTATGTGGTGGTCATTTTTGATAGAGTATCATCATAGAATGGTTGCAGAGGCAGTGATGTCCTGTTACCATCCATCTGGATATTTGGGAATGAGCCTAGCAGCCACTCAAAGGTCAAAGAAACACATGACTGAAGCTTAGGCAATTACTTCTTCCAGCTGACTGGGGATGGGCTGAGAGCCAGGTGAGGGAGGGAAGAGGAGGAGAGGAATTAGGAAGAGAGGAGAGGCTGGAGAGAGGAAATGGGTGGAGGAGAGAGAAAAAAAGAAAGGACAGCACAAAGGGGTGTAGTAGAAATAAAAGGGGTGTAGAAAGGAGAGACAGTAAGGAGAGAGGTGGAGAGAAGAGGAGAGTCCAGGGTGAATGGGGCTCTTACCCTCCGTGGCCAGTAAGACATGAGGCCCACTGCCGTAGCTCAGACTGACCACCTTCTTTCCACTGAGGCAGTCCAGTTTCTTGGGCACGATGGTGCTCTGGCTGTCACCCGTCCCCAGACAGTTACTGCAGTTGAGCCCAAACACAAACACCTGCGGGTCAGAAGCACCAGACATAGGGTTAAATCACTCCACACGACACAAACAAACAGCTGCCACTCAAAACAACCACAGATGAGGCGAAAGATGTCTGATGATGTTTATTCTTTCATGGTCAGCTCACGGATACTTTTCCAGAAAAAACGCAACTATCACTTAAACATCTAGCTTTGCGTTGTAGCAATAGGGAGAATTAGGTCAAAGCTTTGTGTGAAAGCCATTTTTGGCTCAGTGGCAGGGTGTTAAGAGAGGCCTAACACTGGAATTGTGGTTGTGCAATTGAACAGGGTGGCACAGGACACCGAGCGGAGAGCTTTGAGTCCAAATACTGTTTAGCCTGTTCACATTAAACCCAAGAAGCACAGCAAGCCGGCTACTCAGCGCCCTCATCTCTTTTCAGAGCAAAATGTGGGTGACTGACCTCGTCGTCGTGGGTGATGTAGATGGCCTCATTGGCTGAGGTGCCAAAGACGCAGGCCTGCCGAATGGAGACAAGCTCCTGGGCAGACATCAACGTGAAGAGGGGCCATTTGCTGACATCCACCATAACTGGGCTCTTTAGGGCCTGCCGGGCCGATGAGGCAGGTGGCGTGGAGGGGCCAGCGGTTTCAGGTGCGGGCACAGGTGGAGGTGGAGGTGGAGGCACAGTCGGACTGAGGATTGCGGTGGCTCCGCAGCTGCTGCTCCTGCTGCTGACACTGGACACGACAAACAATGATCCCACCACCCCATCCCATACACAGTCCCCATAACAACACAAACAAGACACACGTACACATACACAAGCACAAACCACTGGTCAAGCACAGTCAAAGGGAGGCTCTTGGCTAATGGCTCAGCATAACAGCAGGAGGTGGGTGGGGGTGTACTGGGCACATCTTCATCTTCAGAAGTCAAAAGTGAGCTTTCCTCATACTAAACCAAACTCATCATAAAACTGTTGAGACAGTCATCTACAACAAAAACTCTGACAAGCGTCCTCCTAATTTTCCTCTACAACTAACGTTAGTCCACCCTCATTAAGGCTTTAATGCATAATTATGTCGATCTTAAAAAAATAAATAAAACCTTGTTCCTCATGGATTAGGGCACTTTTAACAAACACAACGTAAACGTGGCCAGATAATTGAAATGAATGCTAGAACGGCTTATATCTGTTCCCACACTGACAGAGGCATCTGCTGACCTGTCGCTCCAGAAGGCTCTCAAAACAGACTACATCTGACTCCAATGTCAATGCTGTATTGTAACAATAATGATTAATGGCAAGTGGTTTGGGTGTCATTTTTCTCTGACAATTTCGAGATATCTGGCGATCCAGAAATTTGTAAGGTTATTAACTGCTCTCCCCCGCCGTTAAGCCTAAGTGTTTGCTAGCATGACTTGTTACACATACAGTAGCTGCGCGATAACGGTAATGGTAACGTTAGGTTGGGTAAACATTATGAAAATGCATACGCCAAAAAGCTGGGACCGTGTTAGACGTTTGCTAACACGATCAACAACACAACAAAATGCTTGCAAACCAGTCAGCTACTACTGTATAGCCGTGACATAAGGTAGGGAAAACTAACGTTATCTAGGAAGTTAACGTTAAAACTACCTGGCTAGCTGAGACTTTCTGAAGAATCTCAGCTAGCTAGCCATGTCACTAACATACATCTGTTTGGATAACTATGCAAGTTAGCAAGGTAGCTATCGATAGCACAGGTTATAGTTATAGCTAACGTTAGTGTTAACGTTACTGACCTAGAGCACCGCTCCATCGCGACACCGGGAAGACTGAGAGAAAGAGAGACAGTTAGCAGTTTTTTTAAAAGGGCAACTTCAAGCAAACCTACCCTAGACACTGGCAATGATCTGTATTACCGATGCGGAGCGCCCGATTGTTGACAACTTGCAGCTATCCGCTGCGCGTCGGTCGGTCCAGGCTGCAGAGCTGCGTGATGTTGATGCGTTTACAGTCCACGCTGCTGTCAATACGTATTGACGTCATGTACCACGCACAGCGTCACTGAATAATTTTGCCATAGATGTTGCTGGCATTAATGTTACAAATATCTTCATACTAGCCTAGAAGAATGGCTCCCAATGACAAATGAAGGCCAATGGGTCTGTTCAGGAAGGGCCACAGACTTGCTTGCACACATGCCTATTTCCTAAATTGAAAAGCTGTCCACAAAAAGCTACCATTTAAATTTGTTGGTGACTGAAAAACAATAAATATGGCAGCTCAGATGTTTGAATGCTGGCTGCGGCACACTTTGTAGGCCTTAAAGGTGACATAAAATGGATTAATTGAGTATAGTACCTTGTTCTCTGATGTTAAAATACAATATATTCAATTGTATTTTGTCAAAAAGATCAACTGATATTTTACAAGCCTAGTTAACATCTCACATTTAAGATGTGTATTGAAATGGGTTTCTTGCTTAAACAACGCCCCACTCTGTCCACCTTAATTGAACTACAATGGCTTTGTGCTATTTGACATCATTTGTAGGCTTTGTTTTAATTCGCCCATGATTTAGTGGCTATTTCTAAATGTAGGATTTCCATATGAAAGAGGGCAGTACCATGCCTCATGTTCATGATAGCTCTTTGACCATGCACAACCTCTCTTAATTCATCAAAGCCAATGTAAAAGTGGTTTTCCATTCTCTGTCTCCTTTAATATCCTGATGAACATGCTAACTCAACCGACCACCGCGACTCTCGAATCCCTCAGCGGCACCAGGTGACCACCAAATTGCTGCTCTCTTGTGTTCCTCCATCTGATTTAACGGTTCTTGCACCAATTTATAGGCCTACTACAACCTACTAATATTCCTGTAACAAACATAATGTAGCATACTGCCCTGCAGTTAAATGTTTTGTTCCAGTGACCCACAAGGTCTGAGATCATTGAACCACCTGCCAGCTGAGGTCGTTTTTGAAGTTCATTCACCCAGTCTCGTGATACAAGTAAATATTTATGGACTCGTGGATTTGTTATAAGGGGATGCCTGTTATTTTCAGCTTAAATTGGTGTCATTTAGTTTCTGCAGATAGACATAACTGTGGGTTTAGATTTTTAGACCTTTTGGCATACTTACCTTGCACCTTATTTTGTTGCCTATAGTTTTTGGAATTGTCATTATTATTATTATTATTATTATTATACTAATAATTAAGATGTTTCTCTGTTATGGTTGTATGACCATCTGCTATGGCCACTTGACTAAGTGAAATCACATTGTGCATAAAGCTTTAACAATGTTGGCAATTGAGCATTCAGTAGCCTATCTATGAAAACTCTAGGGACTTTTCAGAAATGAATATAAAGGTACCTACAAATCTCTTCAACACTTGGCACTCCTGTGTAAGGAATGTGGAAGTACAAGTTAGACAGTCACATGACATTCAGAGAGGGGGGAAAGACCAGCCCCTGAATTTCACTTCAGTGTGTGGACAGCAGTGTTACAGTATGTCCTATGAAAGACTCTTCTGCTTTGCATGCTGTTTGAAAAACAAACAGATACGCTAGGTTATTGGTACTCAGTACAGACAAGCTCTCTTGTGTATGTAAAACAAAGGCAAAGTGTGTGTGAGGTTATATTCCGGTTAAAAGAGGAAGAAACTCCAGTCCTATTCAAGAAGAGCTCACCATGGGTGCTCTACTCGGTAAGAACCACAAGAAGCCAGCCCAAGTACTGTTGATGGGTTTGGATTCAGCGGGTAAGTCCACTCTGCTCTTCCGTCTCCAGCAGGGGGTGATCATGGAGACCTCCCCGACAGTGGGCTTTAACGTGGGGACCCTGGAGCTGGACAAAAACACCTCCTTGACCGTGTGGGACATTGGAGGACAACGCACCATGCGACCCAACTGGAAGTACTATCTGGAAGGCTGTAAGGCTCTGGTGTTTGTGGTGGACAGCTGTGACCGAGCACGCATGGGAGAAGCTCAGAAGGCTCTCAAGAAAGTTCTGGCAGATGAGAACATGAAGGGCGTGCCTCTCATGGTTCTGGCGAACAAGAAGGACATGCCCAACTCAATGACCATTCGAGAGGTGTCCAACCAGCTGGACCTGCCTAGTTACAAAGACCTGGCCTGGGAGATCCAGGGCTGCAGTGCTGTGACAGGTCTAGGTCTTCAACAGGCTTTCCTGTCGGTCGCCAAACTTATCAGGAAGAACTGAATTGGACAGATGTAACAGGACAGACTGGTCTTTTGGATTTACTGTATAGTCATAGTAGTCATACCTCTAAAGGTGAGTGTCATTTCTCATCAGACTGAAACAAAAGGAGAATGAATGAGTGAAGAGATTGTGATTACACTGTACTTGCTTAATGGACCAAGATAACCTCCAATGATGAAAGAAAACCCACTTCTCCTTTGAGTAAAAGCACCGTGGTCTCCCCTCAACTCATTGGTGTGAAAAGATGTGAAATATTCTCTTCATCAGTAAAATGTTAAGCACAAGGACACTGAAATGTTTAATTTATTGAAAGAATGTAGGTACTGCAAACAATAATATATGTAATAAAAAATAAAATAAAAAAATGACCTGTATTGCATAAAAAACTGGAATGTATGTTTCTGGCATGTTAGATAATGATGTGGTTAACTGTGTGTGTGTGTGTGTGTGTGTGTGTGTGTGTGTGTGTGTGTGTGTGTGTGTGTGTGTGTGTGTGTGTTGAATGACAAGAGATAACTGATAACTAACCCATATACACTTTTCAGGACAAATGGCTATTTCATAACATTCATCAAAAAAAGAAAGTTGGTAGTGAATGTAGGGGTCAGTATCTGCTGTAATGTATCTAGCAAATTATTCAGTAATCCTGCCAAACTGCCTGAAATTTCAGAATTCAGTCCAATTACAGACATGTACTGTATGAAACATTTATACCACAGTCAATTTCAGACATTTGATGGTTTTGCTGGGTCATTCTGGTTAACTGAACTGGTTATTTCTTCTTCCTGGAGTCATTTATTTGGAGGTGGTGGGCACTCTTGAGCACTTGCCAGGACTGCCATAACAGGAGGCCTGGCACCACTACCCACACTCCATTAAAGAACACCAGGTACACCCACAGGTAAAGCCAGTTACTGGTGTTCAAGCTGGGGCTTCCAATTAACCAGTCCGGACAAAAGGTCATCCAACCCCCGTAAAGCTCACACACACACAGGGTGATCTGGATGAAGTGCCTGTTTACCAAGGGCGAAACAACAGAGTATGTCAAGGTCATTTTACATTTTCCAATGTAATGTATGTAATTCCATTGGAATTAAAAAGCTGATGAATCATCCATTAGGGAGAATGGTTTCTTTAAGGAGGCATACAAAGGCAGTCACATGAGTATCACTAAAAGTTTGTCTGCTGATGGTCACTCTGTGGAGCACTTTTGGCTGATTACAAAAACCCTGGTATAATAAAGATAATTCACATGTGTCAATGCATGTAAACTAATCTGATCCAAAGCAGTTTACCGATAGTGCTTGTCCTTTACTATGGCATAAACCAACAGCAGGGCTAGAAAGCCATCCAGCACCACTGTCAACAGCTCCAGGGACACAATGGTGGGATCGGAATGCAGCCAGCGTGAATCTGCCTTCCCATATTCTTTCCCTTAAAACAAAAGGAGAATACACCAGTTTGCGGCACAACCCCATACACACATAGGCTACTACTGTCTGTTGTATGCAGAGAGAAATCAATTCCAAAACAATTGCATTTTTATCCACTAGATGTCCTCATTGACAAGTTCAAATAGCCTACACGTTGAGCAAAAACTGATCTGATGCATTGACGCCAACTGCCCGGTCTTCTCCTTAAACCTACATGTTAGAATTGCGCTTCCTGCCCGTCACAGCTTGGTGTGATCTACTCACATAATTCTGCAAAGACGTTGTCAGAAGTTGCCACGGTTCCAACGAGAGACATGTACACAAATGGCCCCTCCTAAGTAAAGAGGATGCAAATGACAAATGGGAGCAAAAAAACATTATTATTATTATTATTATTACTACTACTACCACTACTACTACATCACTAATATAACGATGGAGTCTAGGCCTACTTACCAAAGTTATATGGACAATTGCATCGTAGAACAACCATACAAGAACCCATCGGTCAGTGGCTGAACACTTTTTGCCCCATATTTGTGCAAACACATACCCAGCAGCAAACTGCGCAGCGCACGCCAAGAGAGAATAAACAGTCACTTGTGTAAATAGCGCAGGAGAGTCTGACTGCATTGCTTCAACCATTGTAATGTAGCATTTGTTCTACACTGAGAGGAAATTAAAGTTAATGGACTTTACTCTACTTGCTTAACAGTGGTCTCACCTCTTTCAGTCGCGCCTACCATAAGCGATTGGCTCCCTACAAAATCTCTCCACTTGTGATCCCGCCCATGCGCACACGTCTCCAATCAAAAATACAGACGCACTGCTCAACATTTGGCGCCAAAGAGTTTTGACAGTCTTCATATTTTGTCACATATAAGAGCTACTTCATTGCTGAAAATATGGGACATTCTCCCAGAAACGAAGCCTACTTTTCCTGTCCTAAGCTTGTGTTGATAAATAAAATGTTTACAATCCAAAATTTTAAAACTGACCAGATGTCTACATCTATATCAGAGTTGTATATTTCGAAATTTGAAACCCTGGAAAACCCTGTCCCTAGTCAAAACAGTACATTTATCTTAAAATAAAAAGTAATTTGCATTTCAAAACTTCTTAAATTTTAACTTCAAAAAGTTCTCTTAATGTAGGCTAAGTATATTAAAAATATGAAAATATGCATTATCTAAAAAAATAAATGGTATACCTGTCCCCAAGTTTTCATTTTGCCCCGTCACATTCACTTCAAACTCATCAAATTAATTTGCAGTATGCCTTTAAGCATATTATTCTCAGGATGTGCCATTTTGCCAAGGTGAAGGCAACAGTCATGAGGGCTAAGTGCTCACATTGATTTCTCTGCCTTTAAACTTTTTTCTGTGCTAAATTTAAGGGGGTCGAGCTAAAACGTCAGACCCGGTCACACTTTTTACTCCTAGAAGAGAATGGAATTAATATTTTTAAAAACATTTTTCAAAATGTTATTAAAATTCATGTCAACCTTCAAAAGAGTTTTAATGCTACCATGTTAGCAGACAGTTTAAAACGGTTGAACATCATACCCTGTCTCACTGCGCATTTCCTTCAAGAAAAAATGGCCGCAATAAGTCAGTCACTGCTACAATACAGTCAGTCCTGTCACATTTTATTGTCAATCCTGTCACACTGTCACGGTTAAAATGAACTATTTTACAAAAAACTAACTATTTTAAAAAAAATTTCAGGAATTGCACCACTCAACAGTGTAGAGCAATATGGGGACATGTAACAATGATTAAGCATTTGTAAAAAATCTTGCAAGTACATGTTTTTTTACACTATTATGTGACTGCCTGATGGATATGACGCAGATATCCTTGACTAATTATCTGTACATTTATATATATTTTGACTGAGTTTATAAAAACAATATTAAATGTGATTAGGGACACATGTAATGTCTGTGACAGGGCCTGACTTTTTAGCGGTGAACTGTTTAAAATGTCCTTTATTACAGTATAAACACTTGCTGAGATGGCACGGTAGGCGTGTAGGTCCTTAATGTGACTATGTGGATGGATCAACAAATAAAACATATTTTCTGCAAATTTTTGGAAGTGAAAATGTAAGTTTCTGGGAGAATGTCCCATATAACCTAGAGCAACCCTGCATTGTAACACCGGATTAACCACTACATCATACTACATCATTAATTGGAACTGATAGGTCCTCCTGTTTATTTTGATACCATTCATAGATCCCCTGCCAACTGATAAGTGTCAGTGTTGGGGAGTCTGGCTATCTGTATCAACTTATTTATTTCTAGAATGGAATCACTTGGTAGTATGTGGCCAATGTTTTTTTGTTTTTAATTAGAAAAAAAAAATGTTTTTGTTGATTCAATCACTTTTCGTACAATTGCATTACAGCTGCAAATATTTATTGCAATTGTAAGAATTGTGTGGGCTGGTTTTCAAAATGCATTTTTTGACTATGAAGTGAAGTGGCCTACAGTAAACTTACTGTACAGTAAAATTTGATGCCGTTTCATCATGGAGATGATGCTACAGCTGCTTTTATGCTTATGCATGCCCATAAATGCATTAAAATCGCAAGCTAAGCAGTGTGTGATATATGCAGGAATTGAAAACAAAATGTAACAAAACTCTTGTAAAACTTTAAAGGTATAATAGCAATGTGAAGCAATTGCTTCATAAATAATTAATAATCCTTTAAAAATCCTTAAATTATTATATAATCCCAAATACAGCTTCTCAGGCTGCGCTAAGAGCATTTTTTTTCCAGCAAACTCTTGGTTTAGAAAAGACACTTGTTGTAGGCTACTGACAGACAGGATCGATTGATGTTAGCTTGTGTGGACAGACATGAGATCTCAGCCTCCCTGGTAACCATTATCATCGCTACTGGGCAGAGGAAATAAAAACGGATAACCTTGAGCTTCAGTATGCAACACTTCTGTACAAATAGTAAAAACAGCCTCACTGGTTAACATGCTAAAATAAATACATATCTTGTACACCAATGCAGACTTCATAGTCACTAATGAAAATAAAATAAGAAGTCTGATCCAATGTGGGGAATTCATTTTTGTCATCCTTGACGGATAAAAGTACACTTTAAAGAACATTTGATGAGTCCATTCTAAAGCCTGGACCGCAATTCTGGATCCCAAAATGTGTCTGTCTGCAGATGTCAAGACCCACTTTTTCTACCACAACAATTATTCACATGAACTTTGCTACAACCATCAGCAGCTGCGTTAGAAGGGTAGTCAAGTAACTACAACAGTGATCATACAAGGGCCGGTCGTCTGGCAGGACATCTGACCGTATCTGGCCTAGTGGTATGGCCTACCCTCAGCTGGCTGGAGTGGTTTGCGGTGGGGCATAGATAGCAGCAAAGATTCTAGAGTGCTGTGTAGCTCTCTAGAATCTTTGGTCATAACTGTAACTTTTCCATGTGTGCAAGAAAAGGGTTCTGATAGGAGCCTCAATCCTCCTGACCCCATCCGTGTCCTGGAGCAGGACACTGAAACCCAAACTGTTCGCAATACACAGGCTGGCACCTTCAGCAGCATCCCATGCCATCAATGCAAGTGGGTTTGAGTAAGGGTAAATACTTCAGGGAAATTTTAGGAAATTATATTCTTCAGGTTTCTTGCAGAGAGTTTGGAGAAGCCTCCTTTGGATCGCGCATGACTGTACCCGAGTACTTGAGTAGAGAATTGTTCCTACCGAGGGGAAGTATTAGCCCTTGAGCCTCAGGATTGGGCCGTACTATCAGGGGGGCAGAAAGGCACAGTGAATTTGGAAAGGTAGAACACCCTCCAGTTAGAGAACATGACATAGCATTTGCATTGGTGGTAGCCTTTCAGTGCCATCACTCTATAGCCAATTATAAGCCTATGGAGGGATATATTATGAGTGAATAGGGTAAACATTTTAACTCCGCTGAAAACTTTCCCATATGATAATTTACTTAAAGACAATCCTTTTTTTGTATTCAGTTACACTTTTTTGAATGTAGCCATTGCCCACTGAAATATACTTGTGACGTGATTGAGGGCATAACAGTGCACCCCTGCAAAGCAAACAAACTGAGCAGTCTGACTATGCTGAATATGAAATTGAGTGTAAATATGGATGTTTTGGATGCTCTAACAATAAAACCCCATGGGCATACATTGAAAATGCATGTGAATATAATGCAAATACTTTATGGGACAATGCATTGTCCACAATGTGGAAAGTTGGACTTCAACTTGTTTGCCCTTACTTACAGTATGGTAAAAATTACTGCA
This sequence comes from Sardinella longiceps, assembly GCA_027497455.2. NCBI lineage: Eukaryota > Metazoa > Chordata > Actinopteri > Clupeiformes > Clupeidae > Sardinella > Sardinella longiceps. The sequence continues at coordinate 15,752,031 of JAODXP020000031.1, forward strand.
TATATTTAATTGTATGCCGGCTCATACAGACAACTTGCAATGCAAAAAAGTCTTGCCTTGATGTATTAATAATCAGCTGAGGAAATTTTGTGGGGACAATAAAACTTAAATATACACAAAGCCACCCTGAATGCAATGCGATCACAATTGAGTGAGGCACACCGTCTCTTACTACACCTCAGAGATGAACAAGAGAGACTGTAAGCAATGCCTACTTTAGCACAAGTCCACATCACCACCATTCTTCAAACATACCATGTTGTTGCAGTTTAAAAGGGGTGACTAACTCCATATTTAATGCTATTTGATGTAGGGGATGTCATTGATGTAGCTGTGGCTGTAATGGCAGCCCAATTGATTGTCTATTTAGCAGACTACATTGAAAAGGTTTAGTTCAGCAGGAAGGAGGGACAACACAAGAAAGGAAAATCAGACACTATGGGGGCAGACTGAGAGAGGTCAACTACAAAAGAGGAGAGAGGTAGAGAAAGAGTTTAATATTAAAATGTCAATCAGAGGAGAACGGTCCAGAGCCGATGGCTAACAGCAAGTTTATTTTGGTTAGGATCATTGATACAGAGCATGTCCTGGGGAAAGGGGGGGCGGGGTCTGAGATGAGAAGGATGGCTGGTATGGTATGTTGATGGTGGTGAAGATGGCAGTGATGGTTCTCAGGGGGAAAGAATGTGTGAGCAAGTGTGAAATGGATCTTCAGTTATGGTACGGTGGCCATAGCCATGGAGTTGGAGAGGGCGGAGTGGGGAAGAGATGAAGGAAGGAGTCAAATACAGGTCAGCCAATAGAATGAGAATAGAGTAATACTCCATAGCACATAGTAAAGCCTGGAAGTGTAGCTGTGAGCAGCCCCCCACACTCATTGGCCAAGGAGATGCCACACCCAAACACACCCTTGTAGGGTCTCGAAGCACTGCTAAGCTTGAGTGATTAACTAAGAGACATCTTGGTTAAATCGTTGCCCAGAAATGAAAAACAAAAGGCACAATGAATTTCAACTCATTCTTTTCTTTAATATGCACAAGAGTTGAAAAGAGACAATGAGCCACCTTAAAGAGAAATTGATTCTAAAATTTATAAAAAGATATAAACAATCAGAGGCCAAAATGCTATCTGTCACTTTTCATATTTGTTTTTTTTTTTTCTCTTAAGCAAGTAAAATCTTGCAACAAGCATAAGCTTGTATCCGTTTCTGATACAAGACGAAAAAGAAAAATTCTTACCTTTAAAGTGGCTCTTTTCTATGTGTCTAGATATTTGTCAGGAAGGTACACCTGCTAGGAGTTTTTTGTTCATCAATTAGAAATGGCTATTCCAAGAGGCTCTGGCTGTTTCTCCAGCTCTCGTTCAGTAGTTCACAGCCAAAACATTACTACATTAGTCCAAATGTATATTCATATATTTATATATAGATCAATTTTTTTTCCAAATCCCTTTACAAAGTGAATGCACAGGGAAAACAAAGAAAATGTCCAGTCACAAACAGTGAGAAAGCCCATGTCCAAAGAACGGCGTTCTGTCATCACAAATACGCATGTTACACCAGCATCGCTGGTGACTGCAGACATCAGTAAAATAAGGTTAGCGCCTGCAAAGTGTCCCAACCAAAAGACTAGTGATGCAGCAGCGGCTTCATAAAAGACCTTACATGAGCAGAAAGTTGGAGAGTTAGGTTTCATGTGTTTGCTTTTTTTTTGTTTGTTTGTTTATACAATTAGGTTTGTGGCAAAAATTAAAAAATGAAAAAAGCAAAAAGAAAAAGAAAAAAAAAAGCGGAACCCTGCCGATGGGAACAGGTTCCTCCACAGCGCAGTGACACATAACGCAGTTCCACTTGCCACGGGCCAATAGAGGAATGGGTGGGTTGGGGGAGGGGAGGGGGGGTTGAGGCATAACATCAAGGATGTGCAGATAATCCAGGTTGGGGAGGGGGAAAGGGGGAGGGACAGTCACTGTTGCCAGTCCAGACTAAAAACAAGAAGTTAAGAAAAAAAATGTTAATAAAACAAAAAATAAAATAAGTAATTCAAATAAATCCAACTGCTGCAGCAAACTCTTGTGTATGAGCCACACTCTCTTCTCCTTAAAATGAACAGCAGAGAGTTGAGCTCCCTCTAAAACAAAGGGGGTGGGGGGAAAAATAAAAAATAATTAAAAGTGGTGTGTATATGTCTGCAATGGGAAGGGGCAGTCTCCAGCTGAGGGGCTCTTCAGTGCAGGTCCAGACAGGAAGGCTGGGGGGTTGTTGGTTCCTGATGCTCCTACAGACTCAGCAGTGGTAGTGGTGGAGCCATGGGTTGGTTGGAGGTGAGGAGTCGGGAGTCAGGGTTGGGGGTGGGGTGGGTTGGGAGTGTCCCTGGCCCCAGTGGTAGAGATAGGGGTGCCAGCTGCCCCCCTGGGCTACCACCAGGCATCAATCTCCCAGAGTTCACTTCCATCATGCACGCTTGAATTGGGCTGCTCATCTTCAGACTGATGTTTGTGTGTTTATAATCGGAACAGATGAAAACACTTTAAAAAGGAAAAAATATCTTGTGTTGGTCATCTTTTGCGTTCATTATTTTCTAGTGGAACAGATCCATTGTTTGTTTTTCATTTTTTCCATGATGACGCCATCAGATTTGAACCACAAAAATAATAATAATAATCATCTGGTGTCCGGGGAAGGGATGGGGGGAGGGGAGGGGAAGGGGGGGTAGAGAGATCCTCTTTCCAAGCCCAGAAGTAGAGCTCCAACTGGGAACTAGGAAGTGGAGGCTTGGGTCTCTTAAAGTTGGGTGGGGCTGGTGTCTTGGTACACTGCACCAAGATTTCATGTGTGAGGGGTGGGACTGAGGGAGTTAAAGGTGGGTTGAGAAGGGAAGAGAATCCCTACCTTCTTCAAAGTGAGGATCTCGCACAAGTCTGTCCTTCAAGAACATCAGGCCTGGATTGATCAAAATTTCTTCTGTGTGTGTTTGTGTGTGTAAAACTTTCATGCACATTGTTTGACTCTGACTTCAGTCGACATGAGAAAGTATGTGTGTGGGTGTGTGTGTGAAAAAGAACAGTGAAGAACAAAAAAGGAAAAAGAGCAACTTTTTGGCAACTGCAGAGTGACAGAGGAGGCGGGCGGTGATCATATTCAGTCTGTGGTCGGTTTCCGTTTTTTGTTTGTTTTGCGTTCATACGTTCATTCATTCATTCAGAAGCATCAGAGAGGATGGGTTGTGAAGAGGCTGATCCTTCAGTGCGTGTGTGTATGTCTGCATGAGTGTGTGTCCAGTAGATCTGGATGTGTTGGAGCAACGTCTTGGGGGCAGGGCCGAAGTGAGGAGGTGCCACACCCCCATACACACACGTGCTCACCTAGAACTTGAACTCCTTAGTCTGCAGGTTAGGGGCGGGGTCAAAGTTGAAGGTTCCACCCTGAGTGGCATCAGGGATGAGGCTCGGGTCTTCATCGATCTGGACAGACACAAAATCATTTTTATAAAGGGATGAAGAACCAGAATCTGGATTTTAGAACCATGTTCTACCTTATCAGCAGTAGACTGATTTAAAAAAAAAAAGAGTTTCCACTGTACAGTCCTATATGGTGACAAAGAGGGATACTGTGATGTACAAGGTAGCATCCATCAAAGGATGCAGTACAGGGCTACTCACATCGTCTCCTGAGAAGTACTGATCGATGATCTCAAACGCCAGTTTGTAGATGTCTTCGTTTTCATGCTGCTGGAGATGTTCAATCCTTTCCAGACCTGATTAACAAAACAGACTTTTTTAAAATTGCACACGTTTCAGCATCAGCCCAAAACCCAATGTGGTCCCTGAGGCTAAATAAAACCGAAATAAAGGCTGAAATCAACACTTTATTTTTCTCAGATCAAAGCTCTGCCCCACTGTGGTTCCTTCTGTTCTAATCAATTTAATTGGCTCATTAAAGGTTCCGTGTTCAGCCAGTTGTTTTATCGACCCCACACAGGGTAATTGAAGGTTCTACTGCCAGGGAGTGGTCCTAATGACCCTCCAGACGCTCACTCAAGGTTGCAAGATGTGGCAATGGTTCTACTGGGCCTCAAGGTTCAAGGTCCAGTTAGTAGTTTTGCTGGTGCTGTACCTCCACACTCCTCGATTATGTCCGTGATGGTGCTGGCCTCATCTCCAGCCATGATGAGGATGTTCTTGAGGCCATCCAACACCACCTGCACTACCTGAGAGTCCTTCACTGACAGCAGGTTACAGAAGGGTGGAATCACGTTCTGCTGAACAAGGTACTCCACCTGCCAATCAAAGGACACAATGCAAACAAGATAACTGATTAATTCTGCATTCCATTTGTCTTGGAAATTTGGATGGACGGATGGACGGACGGACGTCACGTCACGTCCGCTAAAAACACACCAAACTTCGTCTCGATTGCATTCCATTTCATTGATAAATTCGGATGGAAGGTGGAAGCAAAATGAATTGAATATTGACCAAGACAGAGGAATACATTACAATCTTACTATAATGAATGATGTAATGCCTGTGTACTGTCTGTAATCAAGTATTTCACCAACAAATAACACTTTAGAACAACCATGAATCCCTGGACTACTTTACTAATGAGTAGGAACTGGCAGTAGCCTAGGCTACCCATGCAGGGAAGCTGACTGTTTTTGGACTTTGCTTAAACTAGATTGTTGCAGTCTAACTTTATCTTTGCTCTGTCCACTAAAACTAATGTCATAATGTTATCTAGTTAGTTGTCATTCAGTGAAATACCACTTCTCAATTTAAAACGTTAGTTAGCTAGTTCGCTAACGTTAGCTCGCTACAAACAATAGTCTGACAATAGCTACCTGAAGTGAAATGGAAGTTCATTTAGTCCTAAAACGAACAGTAACAGCATAGCCTAAACTGCTGTGCTTGAAATGATATCAAACACTTACATGTCATGTCACAAACTTTATTTTACTCTGTGCATGTAATCCAGGGGGTTGTCATTTGAAATGCCACAAGTGGTGTTAGCTAGTTCGTTAGCGTTAGCTTGCTAACAGCAGCACCTTGCTGTCTGCCCACCCTGAAACGTTATTTTTTGCAAAAACGAAATGCGATGATTCCAAAATGATGATGCAATGATATCGAAAACGTGTGGATTACAAGCCTACTGTTCAAATTTGTGAGATACAAAAAGTAGGCTTCTGAATCAGACTACCAGCTCTATCCCACAGCAGTGCTTCTTTCAATGGGTGTCTAAAACTCGGTATGCTCTTTGCTGGTCCGAATTTCCGAAGCTCTCTGGTTCGGAGGTATGACTCGCGGGGGCGGCATGATTTCACTTCCTGTTTTTAGCACCGAAAAATACGAAAATCCGAGCCTCGGAATCTAAATGGAATGCACTATAATTAACGTAGAGGGCATTATACAAGGAAGACAATTTCATAGTCCTACTTTTAATGCCAATATCAGTTTGACAACGCAAATGGTCTCCATTTGTACAGTATGTCGAGTTGGAGAGTAGTTCTTAAGGTTATTGCACTTTCTGCAGCAAGGCAGTAAGTGCTGCCCTTTAGCTATATGGGATTGTTTTGTATTGTATTATATTTAGCAATGATCAAAATTTGTGAGCGAGTGAAAAACTGTGTGAACAACAAAAACATTCACCCACCTGGTCCTTCCTGCCGCTTATTGTCAGGTTACTGATAGCCCAGGCAGCTTCTTTCTGTGTGCCAAAGTCACCCTGCTCAACAAACACAAACACACACAATGAAAATTCATCATGGACAGTCATCTATATTCTGTCCATTCCAAGAGATATCAGGGAGAGCAGTTGGGCAAGTGAAATGAGGGCCTGAGAGGAGGGAAGGGCCAACATGGCCGCATGGCTCAGGTGGCACGCGCAAACCACATGAGGAGTGACAAAGAGAAATGGCAAGAGGAGACAATGGGCAAAGAAGCATGGCAGAGAGAGAGGGAGAGAGAGGCAGAGAGAGAGAGAGAGAGAGAGAGAGAGAGAGAGAGAGAGAGAGAGAGGTCAAAGTAACAGGTGTGAGTTTTTGGCAGAAGAGGTGGCACAGTAGGCATGAGGAGTGTTAGATGGCAAGTCCACAGGCACTGGGCAGCAGTGACTGGAGCATTGCTACATGTTTACAGTTACAGAGGGGTCGATGTGGGTGACTGCAAAATAGCAATAAGCGAGCCTGAGATAACGCTTTCACAACACATGTTAATGTCAGGTTAATGAATTCGTGAAAATAGAAAATAACAAATATTATCATTTTAAAATGGAGGAGAACTTTGTCGGTCTTTGGTATTTTTTGCCCCCAACGGTGCCTTCCAGGCACTACTCCACTGAGTTTAGGGATAGGATGTTGAGGTGGTTAGGGTTAGGATTATGGTAAGGGTAGTGCCTTTTAGGCTGTGCTGCCTGGAAGGTGCCGTTGGGGGCAAAAAAACACCATTGAGCTTCTTTGTCCCAGGATGGCAGCTTTAGGAGTGGAAATGTGATGTTGGGGGGGTGGATGGTCCAGAGAGAGTAAGAGCGCCTCACCTTGGCCAGCTGGTGGATGATCATGGGGATGAGCCTAGCATCAATCACTGCCTGGACCTGCTGCTGGTTACCTGCAGTGATGTTGGAGAGGAACCACACCGCTTCCTGGAGACAGACCAACACACACACACACACACACACACACACACACACACACACACACACACACACACACACACCACAAAATCGGGTGAGTGTCTCTTCTTTATAAAGTATCACTGAAAATCTGTAGCCAGATGGGAGAACGCCTTCCAGTACAAGAGCAAACAGACCTTGTTGATCTTCTCTTTGGGGTGTGTGAGCAGGTTGGGGAAATGGGAGAGGACGTCACAGTTTAGGACCACCTGTGTCTGCTCATCTGTTCCCGTGACGATGTTCCCCACTGCCCTCAAGGCTGCCGTCTACAGGAAATTACATAGGCAGAAAGGAAGTGGTGGGAAGACCATTAATGAGGGTGGGGAGTGGCACAGGGGACAAACACTAGTTGCATCAGATTTAAAACTGCATCGGAGCATCTAGTAAGATGGCCAGAACGGTCAACGCTCTTAAAACGATCCCCGTATCAATGGTTTCTGGGTAAAAAGAGTGTAATCATCTGGTAGTTACTGATGCTGTCTATGGACAGTAACATCTTGATTTCTTTTTTTTTTTTTTTTTTTTTAATTTTTTGGGCTTTTTGCCTTTAATCAGATAGGATAGTGTAGAGATGACAGGAAACAAGTGGAAGAGAGAGATGGGGTGGGATTGGGAAATGACCTCGGGTCGGAATCTAACCCAGGAGTAATGGTCTGACGCTCTAGCCACTGAGCCGCGGCACCCCCCTTGATTGAACCTTAACCAGATGCAACCAGGTGGTGCCACTTTTTACATCAATGGCAGCTGTCAAACCTTTAAGTCACATAAACAACTTTTAAGTTAGTGTGTTTATATCATGATTATGTTGCTGATGAAAATTCAACTGTATAAGGCAAACATGTCTTACTACACAGGGATCCCTTTCAAAGACAAGACTGGCCTTGACCCATCTGCCTAACAGTAGTTGCATCAGATTTAAAACTGCATCGGAGCAAGATGGCCAGAACGATCCAACGCTCTTAAAAGGTTCCCTGGCCTTATAAGACTACATCGAAAATGATTCTGTTTTTATTTAAACTGTTAGGAAATCTCTTCATTTGCAGAGACTGTCATCTACCATTACATCTATGTATCAATGGTTTCTGGGTAAAAAGAATGTAATCATCTGGTAGTCACTGATGGTGTCTATTCACCTTTTTCACCTGGCCGCCATATTCCGAACGAAAACGAGGATCGGGTGGTAAAACTAGAGGAAGTGCCGACGAAACGTCCATTTAATTCAATTCAATTTTATTTGTAGAGCGCTCAAATACAGTGCATTATCTTGCGGCGCTTTACAGGCAGTACGGGAAGCATCCATAAGAAACAGGGGCAAGGAAAAACTCCCTTCGCTTTATAAATATAATAATTAATAATTTCTCACAGATGACGGAAAGAAAATCTACTGCTGGTCCCCTCTCTTACTGTTGGTCAGGTGGATAGTTGGGCAGATGAGGGGCAACCCATTTTTTACCCAGTTTTACCACCCAAGCCTCGTTCTAGTGCCTCATAGTGACGTACGTGAAAAAGGTGCATGGTCAGTAACATCTTGATTTCTAAACCTTGACTGAACTTTAATTAGATGCAACCAGGTGGTGCCACTTTTTACATCAATGGCAGCTGTACAACTTTTAAGCCAACCAAATGCTTTCTGACTGTGTTTAAATCATGTTTATGTTGCTGATGACAATTCAATCTTATAAGGCAAACATGTCTTACTACACAGGGATCCCTTTCAAAGACAAGACTGGCCTTGACCCATCTGCCTATGTGAACTCAATGAGGACCTGGGATTCTCTGTGGGCCAAGGGTGCAGAGAAAATACCAGTATGTGCATGTGCAAGTGTATTCTGGTGGAGGGTATATTTATCTCACCTGAACTTTGACCTCTTGGTGGCTGAGCAGCGGGACTAGGAAGGGCACGACCCCCGAGTCAATGACCATCTGAATCTGCTCATTGCCTCCATCTGTCAGGTAAGAGAGTGCCCAGACTGTGTCCACCAGGATCTACATGAGGGAGCGTACACACACACACACACACACACACACACACACACACACACACACAAAGTGTGAACATTTACTCCTTCAGAAGCAGTGCTGAGTGGAGAGGTTCAAGAGGATTTCTAAAAATATGATTTCCACTGGCCATCGGTACTAAGCAAGCGCAACACAAGAGAAGAAGACAAAGGTAAACTTACATTAATATCAGTGTGGTATATTAGGACACAGAGGGCAGGCAGGATCTGGAAGACAAAAAAGACAGAAAAACATAAAGTAAACATCACGGTCATGTCGGGCTAGGTAATTGTTTTCCACAGAGGCTTCAATCCAATTTCAGGATGGTGACATGATGGATGTACTGTCAGTCAGGTAAAGGGCAGAACCTCTGTAAGTCCACACAATACACCAAGTTAACTCCATTTCTTTCCATGGCAAAGGTTTATATTACTTCCCTCAAAATAACCACATCTTTTCCGGGAATATCCATGGGGAATAAATTTCTCACAAATGGACACGCAGGTTGTTGTATTTTCCGAGCATGACACTGAGCACGCCTTTTAGAGCGCTAGGCAAGTCCATGGAGCTACACTGCTACAGTAGTATCAGAGAGGATTCCATGATCTTTGGTAGTATATTATGCCCACAGGCAGAGGCAGGAGGCTGGTGTGACAAAGCAACATTATGGAACCTTTCACACACTCACGCCTAATCTTCCAGACTACGTGCACACACAGACTGAAAGCTACAAAAACACACTCAGTAAGGCCCGGCCCAGCCCAAGGTTGCAACTGCATTGGTCACTCTGACAACACAAGTCAGACTGTGTGTTTGTGTGTGTGTGTGTGTGTAAGTATGAGTGTGCATGCTAAGCCAGGCAAAGTTTAATAATTACCCAGCAGTGAGTGCGTACATGCCTTCCCTGTATAGGTAGGCTGTGTGTGTGTGTGTGTGTGTGTGTGTGTGTGTGTGTGTGTGTGTGTCCACCATCAGTAAACAAGCTTAGTAGATTCCGATGATGGTGATAAAGTGTGTGAATGTGATTTCACAAGCATCCCAGCGCATTAGTGCAAGAGTGCTAAAAGAGCACTGAGGCAGAGTGAGTATCAAGTCAGAGTGTGAGCACTAGAGTATGCATGTGTGAGTACACACAGAGGTGTTCCTTGACTACAGCATCAGGAAGACCTGAGGGAAGTGGAGAGGGGAACACACAACCACACAAACATTCACCTCTCCATAAAAATGCATGCACACACACACGCACGCACACACACACACTTCTCTCATACATGCACAGACAGACAAACACGCACCTCCTGGACGGTCTCCATGGGTGGTGGAGGATCCTTGTTCCTGCACAGGTTGACGATGACCCAGGTGACATTCCGCAGGAAGGTGATGGGAATCGAGGGACTGATGAAGGAAAGCAGCGGCTTGACCACACCCAGAGAGATGACATAATCTCTACACTGAGGGCCGTCACCTGGAGAGACAGGAAGATAGGAAGGAGGGAAATGAGGAGAAGGGGGAGGGCAGGAAAGGGATCAAGTGTGTTGGCATTCGCATGAAAAATGAGCCTGTATGGTTCCAGAGGCTGCTTAGTACACAGAATGGCCCAGGCTGCAGCTTCAGGAAAAACACACAGTCAGACATTCCCAAAGCATTCATCTCTAACGCAGCCAGCCAGTGCCTGCCTACCCTGCCTGCCTGCCAGCCCACAGTTCTTATTTTGCATTAGAGCATGGGAAGGAGGGTGGCTACTGGCTGCTTGGACCACTTTTGCTGTGCGTGTGGGTGAACTTAAGATCAGCTTTGTCCACTACACCAAGCATGTGTGGGATGTGTGTGTGTGTGTGTGTGCGTGCGTGTTTTTGCATCTATGAGGCACACTGATTAATGCAATGTGCTCTTTTTGTAATGACAGTTGCGTCAAATAAAGGCAAAGTAGGGCTGTGCACGCTCATTAGGAGTCCTAGCCGGCCTCTTCTCCAGGTCTACAACAGGTGGCCTCACAGCCACAGAGTCCTGATGCAGTGTTTCACTTTCATATGCTAAGTTGCATTCCTGCTCAGCCTGGGAATGCAGCCTTCTGTGCACGTTTGTGATGATGCACAAGCACACACGCGACAGCCATCAGCCCCATCACAATGGAATATGGAGACACGGCACTGAACATTGGAATGTCTGCCATGTCCCGTGCACTACGCATGACTGGCTTTCACCATCCGAATCAACAGATATCACAGAATAAAACTAAACAGCCGTGGTTGCTGTTGAGTTGGAATATGCCAGCAATCTATAATCTGTTACTGACACACACACAAACACACAGACACTGCATGCTGCAAAATGAAATGCCTGATGTGGAATCACTACTCACCAATGATGTTACCGAGCGCCCACACAGCTTGTTCACACACGTTCTGGTGGGGCGAGTGGAGCAGTCGCAGAAAGAGGGGAACTGCACCTGTGCACACACACACACACACACACACACACACACACACACACAGAGAGAGAGAGAGAGAGAGAGATAGAAGACAAGATAAGAATACCTTGAAATCAACAAAAAAAACATGAAAAAAAAAAAAAAAAATATATATATATATATATATAGATATATATAAAAAAATATATATATATATATATATATATATATTGATATTCCCTCCCCTTTCGTACATGAATAAGACACATTCTCGTTTTTGCTGATACAGTGTTACGCTTGTTTTTTGCCATGTGCCTAGACAAACACACACACTTACCAGACTTGACCACGGCCTGGGTCTGTGCAGAGGTGCCAGATGCGATGTTGGTCAGAGCCCAGGCTGCTTCAAACTGCAACGAGGGACTGCACGGAGAGCAGAAGGTCAGACAGTCTTTTGGAGCAGACTCCCACAGGACCAAAAACCAATAACCAACCACACACACACACAAAACAAGCCGCGTCTTCCTCCAGGATCAATATTGGTTTAACTACAATAAACCCTTCTTGCATCCTTTCCTGGCTGACTGCCTTGTTTGGGCCCTTCCCAAGATGCACTAGGGCCCCATGCAATAAAGCTTATGAGCGCCTGGATCCTCTAAGAAGTGTGTGTGTGTGTGTATGTGTGTTCGCAGAGAACGATTCAGTCACACACACACTATCTCTTGTCTGATCTTCCACAAGCTCAGAGCATAATGTTGTGACTAATCACCATAGCCACTCATGATTACTTTCTCCCATTCCAACCATAACCAGGAGAAAGGTCTACACTACACTACACTACACTACACTACACTCTACAGACACAGTTCGGGCCTCTTCATAATCAACGCAAGTAACACAAGCTGTGTCCAGTAACAATACTGGAAGAGTGGTTAAAACTTTCCTGATGTGACGCAACAAGGCATGTGACAACATAGGAGTCAATGGAGCAGCCTTGCCTCCTTGCCTAGACTATGAAACTTTCCCTAGTGTTCCAATACAAGCTGATCAGATCTATTCAATTACAGCCTCAAAAAGAAGACTCTGCTCTTCTTCAACCTAATAAGAAGCTAGCCCCTTAGCTAGGTGAGCTTAAAAAAAGTCCAGCTGACTGGACCAGAACCTCAAGCAGACTTAATCATTAGAAGAGCTGCAACTGAAGTCAGCTATCCGACAACTGCAGGACAGGACAGACTAGAACCAGAACAACCAGACTTGCCCACAACTGATACTAAAGCCTTTTAGACCTCTATGCAAAGCCAAACAAAGATGGATGTGCTGGAAAGGCCCTTTATGCACTGGTCTTTCTAACCCCGACATGCACGGCCATCGCAGTGAGTGAGTGGCTGACATTTGTAATCCAGATTCTTGTGTGTGAACCAGACTGAAATTGCCTTAAGGGGCCAACAGCTCCTTCCGATAACAAACAGAGGCAGCATTATATGAGCAGCGGCTCGTTAAGCACTGATGCCTTTTTTTGCTTGAGGAATGAGGCATTTCAGCAATGTCTGAGAGAGAGCTCAAGTCTGCTGTTCCTAGCGCTCCAGCTCTTTTCTTCAGCAACGTCCTGCCTCCTCCTCCTCTCCTCTCCTCCTCTCCTCTCCCCACCCTGCTGGATTAGTCACAGGGGCCTTTGGCAACTGCGTCAAAACAGACATCTCCCTCTTCTCACGTCACTGGGTCCAGCACAGACCACACAACTCCCTCCTCTCTCTCTCCCTCTCTCTTTCTCTCTCTCACCAGCTCCCTGCTCTTACTCATTCCATTTCTCTCTCTCTCCCTCTCTCTCATTCCATTTCACTCCCTCTCCCTCTCTCCCTTACTCATTCCATTTCTCTCTCTCTCTGTACAGGAGGACTCCCAGAGCAGCAGGGCAGAGCCACAGCACCCATGCTCTCTCTGAAGCGCTCATGCAAATGAGGGCACAGAGCGAGAGAAAAGAGATGAGGAGGAGGAGGAGGAGGAGGAGGAAGGAGAGCAAGGAAGCGAGTGAGAGGAGGGTGGGGGGAGGGGGAGAATTTGAGGCAGAATCTGGGTGTGTGATGGAGAGAGATGAGGAGGAGGAGACGAGATAGGTGAAAAGAGAAGGGAGGAGGGTGAAAAGGAAGAGTTAGAGAGAGTGGGGAAGAGACAGGGAGCAGGAGAGAAAGAGGTGAAGGGAAGGGTGAAAGACAGGTGATGTGGAGCTCCCCGCACGCGCGCACACACACACACACACACAAACAAACAAGCCAGAGCTTCTGGAAGGTGCGCAGCTACTCCCAAAAGCCCTGTCCACTATCCATCCACACACACACACACACACAGTCCTTCTTATCCTGTATACTCACTTGTCATCCCTTTCCAGACAGTTTACTAGAATGGGAAGGATTCCAGATTTGATCAAGTCATCGATGGGCGGGTTTCGATCACTGGAGAGTAATTTTCTGCAGAGGAAGGAGAGGCAGAGTTATTACCACTTTGAAAGCAAAAACATCTCAGAAATCATCATCTTTGGGAGACAGGCAGGGAAAGACTCCCAAAGACATCGAGAGAAAGCCCACAGGCACAGAGGCCCCCGATAGATAGAGCTTTGGGCTTCTTACCTGGCTGCCTGCACTGCACTGAGCTGCACAACTGCATTGTCACTGTTGGCGTTCTACAAACAAAAGAGCAGGAAGAAAAGGACAAATAAACAACTGCATATAGTGCGAAACACAAACAATCACACTTACACAGGAACACAATGACAAGTGCCCTACGATGCAACAGAACATGGAACAACTCAACACACACAAAGTGAGAAAGCTTCGCTTACCTGTAGGATGGCGTCTAGTGTTACATTTTGCTGAAATAGAGAGAAAGCAGACACTCGTATTTTAGATAACAATACTCTCAATCTCGGTCTTAACCTGCAGTCTAGTCTCACCTAAAAGTGTAAGCCATGCTGTCCAACACACAACATACGCTAATGCAGAAGTAGAATGCTTACATTCCCAATTAACCTGCAGTCACTTAAGAATGTAAGCCATGTTGCACAACCATCCAACACACAACTCTAATGCAGAAGTAGCATGTTAACATTCCGAATACCCCTCTATGATGTAGGGAACAAGGGCAAAAGGACAGTGTGTGTGTGTGTGTGTGTGTGTGTGTGTGTGTGTGTGTGTGTGTGTGTGTGTTCCCTTACCCCTTTGAAGTCTGAGTCAACATCCGAATCCTCGAGGCCTTCCTCCTGGGGAACATTGCGCTTTTTCAGCAGGTGCTCGTCCCGTTTATTCTGCACAGAAAACACACTTAACGTTAGGCCAGACAGACAGACATACACACGCACACACACAGAAACAGACACACACACACACACACACACAGACAGACAGACAGACAGACACACACACACAGAGCAACCTAGAAAACTGAGGCTGCCACTGTTCCAGGAGCAAAGACAAAGAGCCAGACTCCCTGATTCCCAAACAGCAGAGAGATTGTAAAGAATCAGGGGAGGAGTCCTGACAACAACCCAACAGAGTTATGTCACACTGGTGCCAAAGAGGCCTAACTAACTAGCCCCCTGTTAACACTGCTAAATGTCAGAACCAAAGAGAACTGCTGTGACTGTCCTCTGGTGGGTGTGTGTGTGTGTTTAAGAGTGGATTCTCTCCTCTCACACACACACACACACAAAGCATGAGTCAGCTTGGAGAAAAAGAATCAGCCCTGGAAGGGCTGAAAAAAAAAAAAAAACGAACGAATGCGGGACAACTGACTCGAGAGGAATGTGTGCAGGGAGGAATGTGCTGCTCTGTCTATCTATTTTCTTCCTCCCCTCCCTCTCACCCCCCCATCCCTCTCTCTCCCTCTCTCTCTCTCTCCCTCCCCCTTCCCCATCCCTACCTCCTTGCTCATGCAAGCCTGTGTGCCTCTGACAACCAAATAAGGCCAGGCCTGCTGTGTCACTGAAAGAGAGCCTAAGCTCTCCTGCACTGGACCCAAAGCCCAGGCTCTGTCCCATCTGGGCCCCCTTTCAGAACCACCGCAGCCAAACTGGACTTGTGCCACGTACAGAACCGGAACTGGCACAAGCTGTGTGCTGAAGTCCTCGCAAAGCCTCAGCCAGCCAGAGCCACTGTACACCAGCTGACCCCACCAGGGCTTTGGATTGGTGGAGGGGGGCTGTGAGGGGAGTGGGCAGGGGAAGGGTGCGCTGGGCACAGAGCAGAGGTGTACCTGCACGGTGGTGGTGGTGAGGCAGTCCCTGGTGGCAGCCTGCCGTGGCTGTGCAAGAGGCGACCTGGTTGGCTGGGTGCCTGCTCTTTTTTCAGGGGAGGGCAGGAGGGAGGGAGGGAGGGAAACCCTTCGGCTTCCTCTCTTTTGGGGTACAGCCAGGACCCTTCTGATGGGGGGAGGGGGTTCTGTGGTTTGACTAGATGGGTGGGGGGGGGTGGGGGGGGTGGTAGTACAGAGGGTGACCCAGATCCAGCAGGCCTCTGCCGAACTTCCTCCCCCCTTTAGCGACACACTCTGGCTGTGTGCGTCAGACCCGGCCCCATTGTGCACAGAGCCAAGCCCACTCTGCAGCCCCGGCACAGCCACACTCAGCCGAGTCACGCCAGCGCCCATTCAGCACCACAAGAGGCACCGTGCATCATGTCCACTTACAGGACTCTGGGCAGGGGGCCCACCAGGGTCACAAACATGGCCGCTAATCAACTCCCCTTCATTTGTGTTATGATGCAGGCTAAAGGTAGAGCAATTACACAAGGACAAGGCAGCAAGTATAGCTAAGCATCACTGTCTGAAACCGCAGCTTTATCATCTAGCCTGATCTAACCACTGAGCTCTTCATCAAACCCTCCTGATTGGCCCACCATAGAGCACAAGATTCAGTGAAGCACTGCTTAAATAGCTGGCTCAGCTCATCTGAAAGCTACACAAAGCCATGCTGATGTCACGTCGTTCTACATTCCGACTAGCCTATGGCCAAAGTTTACCACTACCTCCAGCATAACTACCCAAGTTTGCAACTTACCCAACTTCTTGGACTACAACCCCCCCCCTCCCCCAGGGCAGCTTAATGAAATTAACATTAGAGGCAGCATGTGCAGTTTCACAAAACCAGTACTGCAAGACTCAGAGGACAAGGAAGACAGGAAGCAGAAGTGTCCTTTTCAGACAGTGGTAACCAAATTACATATTTATAGCACTTTTTTACTAGGCACTAAAAGTGTTTACAGTGGAAAGGGGACCTCACTGGCCACCACCAATGTTCAGCACCCATTTGACCAGTGCTCTGGCCTGACTAGCGTGATGCCATTACTGGTGTGCAGTGGAAGGCTGCACAAGTACCAAGTTCAAAGGTCACATTTAGTGTCCAATATTTGCACACTAGCCATGAGGGTCAAGGCAGAGAGGGTGACTCAGATGGGAGGGCCGTAGAAGAGAAAAGGGGATGGATACCAGTAAGTATCACTGTGTGGTGGCCAGTGTAAAAGCCTTTGGAAATGACTCACTCACACACACACACACACATAAAAAAAAAAAAAAAGGAACTGGCGTGGCAACAGTCACCATTTGAAGAAAAGCAGGTCCTGTGCGGGGGGTTGTACTGTGTGTGCAAATGTGCACATTTTTAATGAACACAACCATTTCTGCGTCTCCCAGTTAGTTCCTATCATTCCCGCCCAGTAATGTTTGATGTGAGCTACGAGCAACACTAACTGCTGCTGGACCTCGGCTTCCCGCAGTGCTGAAGGCAAAGTAGCGGGCCAGATTAAAAAGCTTCTGCCCCTGCATGGTCCTCCACAGTCCCAGAATCCTCCGCTTCCCTCCCACGTTTGAACACCAAGCCGCCCACACACTGCAGCCCTGATTCCATCAGAAAGACAAGCAACAATCCAACAAACCCAGTCTCGATCTCTTCTTTATCAACCCCTCTCTGTCTCCCTTTTGGATACTAAATTACACACATTCAAACAGAGCTGGGAAAAAAGGGGGGGGCGGCATAATACTATCATTAATTCAAACAAAGCTCTCATCTTCATTTATTTGAACTTGGATTAAACTGAAGATTTGAACTGAAGTTTAAGTTCAATAACTAAAGAGCAGCAACTACAAACATATGTCAAGGTGGTATGGCAACATCTAGGCTAATTTCCCTTCCAATGCAGCCCAGTTACATGTCAGTAGAACACTGCAGATACTGCAGCCATGCAAAGTCTGGCTCAACAGAGACAACTAAACGTTGCAAAACGGTTTAGAAATCACCCACAGGGATGAATGGGAACTGTAGCAGAATGTTTCAAACCGTTGCAAACACTGAACTTGTCCCAGGACAAGCTCCCAACAAAGGAGGGACTCAGTCTGGACTGAAACTCCCATCCCCACCTGTTCCCAAAAGCTGACCTGAAACTTGGGGGAGGCTGTGACTGGCTTGACAATTCCCCTCTAGCAATGCACGGCCATCAAGCATTTAGAGGGTTTATCACCACACTTTACATTTTAGGCTCATTTTAGGTGCAGTTTCATTGCTTAAGCACATTAAAGACTCCAAGTCACACATTCACATTCTGGATTAAGCAGGAAACTAATAAAGGAGGCTTGCTTTACATATAAAATCCAGATAAATGTATAACAAGACACATAAACATTGTCAAACTAGCACTCAACATTCTGTTCTTCTATGGCCCATTAGCAAAACGAATTCTCTCATCTTTTGCATTCACATAGACAGACAGACTGTGGCAACTTACCTTTCTCAATTCTACCGTCACTTCGTTACGGTGTCTTCGCATTGTCTGTCAAAAAAAAGAAAAAGAAAAATTATAAACAAAATGTTAACATCCAGTATGTCAATCAGGGTACATAGACAGACGCAGTCTTCTTTAAACTTAATCATCATCTTCATACACATACACTTCCTATGAAATACTGAGCAAAACTCTGGCAAGTCCATCTAAATATCGGACTGGATTCTCATCCCACAGAGGAACCAAGAACCAGCAGGAACAAATGGCCTGCACTTGGGGATGCCTGGCCACCACCAAGAACAAAGACACCAAGAGGCTGTCGCTAAGGCAACCACAGAGGCCAGCTGTCACTCAGTTGCAGATCACACAATGTAGAGCATGTTGGGATCATGCACGCATCCACGCAGGATTACACCGTGGCAACTAGTTACTAAAGAGAGTGTGTGTGTGTTTTGTGGGATGAGGAGTTATGTAATGGGGCAAACAATGTAGGGGAGAGAGTAATCTGCATGGACTCCAGCATGTCGTACAGGTGTGTGTGGAAGGGATCCCACTACTAAGGAAGGACTAGGCTAAATTCAATCGTGTGGAGACTACGCAACTCGTTTGCAAACACAATCAGAATGTGTGCACACAGCAAGAGTGCACACACACACACACACACACGTCTCCTGCATCCAGAGCTTTCCACAAGAGTGAAGGTAGTGGGGTTGAGGGCCCAGCATGGCTGGATCGGGTTAGACCTTGTGATGGAGCGGCCGGGTTCGCATTTCAGCAGGAGCTGCAAACGGCCTTTACGCAACCAGAGGGAGGAGAGAAATATCACCTAGGCTGGGGGGTTTGGGGGGCACAGGGGGGCTGAAGAAGGGGGCACTGGGTTGCCATGAGGGGGGGAACCCCAGCACTCACAAGACACTAAACAGACTTGCATCAGCTAGTCAACACGTCCATTGAAATAGTTTGCCCTCTTGCATCATTGTGTGCGGATCATATTTGTGATCAGATTGCACACTGGTTCTCTTTCAGAGACCTTTCATAGTAAATTTCTTTGGCATAGACTAGGCAGCTCAAAACACTAGCCTATATATGAAGACGTGTAAATACAGTATGTATATAGATAGATAGATAGACATAGATAGCATTGCATTGAGTTTATAAGCATATTCAAGAGTGAAAATGCATGTAAGAGTGTTTGTGTGTATGCATTCCTAATCAATTCAATGTGCAATGGGTGTGTCTGATCACTCATGTGTAAGAGAGAGAGAGAGAGAGAGAGAGAGAGAGAGAGAGAATCACAACACAGCAAATGCTGTGTTTGAGCACTTGATTGGATTCCAATTATGTGTAATGATATTGGTACCACTCATCAGTTCGTAAAACCAGTATTCCTGGTGCCAAATGATTCAACAGGCCAATGGGGCCAATGCAAAACTTCCACCAGTTAGCCTTCAAATGAAGGTATTTAAGATCAACTGCAGTTAATATCAGAAAAGTCCTACGCTATCTAACACAATGCTGCAATTGCGTTTTCAGAAATTATACTATTGATACCTACTGATAGTAATAACTTCGATGGCCATCTTTTTTTAGCAGATTATCTAGGCTATTTGATGGAAAATGGGCTGGTATCCATAGCAAGTTGTTCAAAATAACTGCCAATGTTGACACTATGATGCGATGATGTACTAGATTACCATGATGGATCACATTAAATCTTGTATTGACACTTTGAGGTGGACTGCTTGAAAAAGAGCAACGGGCTGTAACTGGCCCCCCAGGCCACTCCTGATTTAATCTATAGCAAAGGCTAGCATCAGCCCTGCACAAGGCTACTATCTGACTGGAAGTGAGGGCTCTAGTAATCCCAAACAGCCCGACAAGCACTCTGCAGGCCTGCTACCAGCCCTCTCGCCAACTGTGCTAAGCTCTGCCTTGACTAACTAAAGTCTATCCAGAGGGGCAGACACCCTCGAGGCAGACCTCCATAAGCCGGCTGAGCCACTGGGAGTGCTACCCAGTCTGGAGACCCGCTACTGGGCCAGAAACCTGAATCTGACCCCTTAAGATTCTTGGAATAACTTGCCATGGCGGCGCTGGCTCCGTCTGGTGCCGCTGTGTGTTCCAGGCCATGTGCAAGTCACACTGCCCCTCTGCCCCAAAACAACTAGCATGAAAACCTAGACCCCTCCCCATCAACATTGCCCAATATAGCGCACACCAAACAAACTTCAGACTCTTTTCCCACCCCCATCCTCCCGGGAAAAGGGAAAGACCTCAAGCTCAAGAGCAGTCAGGCAACTCACAACTGCACACTACGACTAAAGATACAAGACAAGACAAGAACTCCAAAAACCCATCTATGTTTATGAGAACTTGACACATTTTTTGTCAAAGTAACGCACAACCAAAAACATTGCATATAGCCTTGGCCCTAGTGTACGGATAGAGTGTAATACTATCCCTTGGAAGTCTGTGCTGTTTACTTGACTGTATTCATGCCACTGGCCACTGCAAGGCAGCATTATTTACACACTGACTAACAACATGCATTACTTATGTTATCAGGTATCTTCCACTGTGGTTTAACCTAATCTGCGTTATCCACATGGTCAGCAATCAAAAGTTTTAGCTAACACATGGCCTTTGGGCCACTTCAAGGGGCTGACAAGCTATACAAACGCACTGAGCTTTTCCTGTACCATCAGCTGATGAATTGACATCTAGTTAAAAATTGTCTGCAGAGTATTGAGAGACACACATGTAATGAAATGTTAAAACAACATGTCAATACATCCAGGGCAAGATATTTATTATTTGGGCGTATGTGGGTCATGTTTCAGAGGGTGAAGCAGGTAGCAACAGAATAAACAAACACATCACCTCAAATCCATGACCTACACTCCATTACAATTCTTAGGTAAACGTAGAAAATGAGTGACATAATATGAGGCCCAACATTGACATTAATGCCAAGGATTTCAAGTGATATTCCAGACTGGACTTTTCCGAGAAAGCCATTTAAGCTTGCGAGATCATTTCACTACATCAATGTCGCATTGAAAACTGTTTAACCAAATCAAAATGCATTGCAACCCAGATTAACGCTAGGTGACGAGCCATTTTTATCTATGCTACCTGGACGTAACGACAGCGGTCATCTTCCTCGGTAATTTTAAAGTCGCCACTGAGACGCAGGTGGCTGGAAGCGGACAAATCCATGAGTATGAACGAAGTTAAATGTGATATCGACTCAGCAAATAGACAATTTTAAAATA
Organism: Sardinella longiceps; assembly: GCA_027497455.2. Lineage (NCBI taxonomy): Eukaryota > Metazoa > Chordata > Actinopteri > Clupeiformes > Clupeidae > Sardinella > Sardinella longiceps. The sequence goes on from JAODXP020000031.1 coordinate 15,773,145, forward strand.
TAGGTCGGGCGAAACAACTTCAACAAGCTGCTGTACCTCAAAGCTAAATGTAGCGTAGATGTTAACGCTAAAGGAAGAGGGCCTGTGTTTGGTTACGTGATGAGACTACACATAGTTGCCCCACAAAATAACGAACTATGACTTAGACTCGTTAAACCTATGAAATCTTATATTAACTTTACTTCTATAACCCATATTACTATACCGTTTTAAAATTTGTACTAAAACAACCTTATACACCAAGCTAACGTTAGCAGCACGCAAAAAAACAGGTTAGCTAGTTGATAATCGTGTCAAATGGAAATGGATCAAGATGAAATATCCAGACAACTCTACCCCTACTGAGTACTCAAAAAAGTGATACTGTGCTTGTATAACGTTAAGCAAGAGCCTTGCTGAATTCGTAAGGTATACAAACTTTAGCAAACAGGAAAACTACGAAACGAGTTACGTCTCAGTCGGCAAGCTAAAGCTTTTGCAGGATGGCATAGCTAACGTTAGGTTCCATAGCAACACGGCGATTACATGCCCGTCATGCCCGTTAGCAAAAAGTAACCCAATGACTTATTCTAATAAATGGTTATAGATAAAGTAGCTGACTTTCAACGGTGACTTCCTACATCTACGAGCACTTAAACGTATTCCCTACTGTGCTGAGGTTCGACTGTGTCTTACTTTATTATCTAACGTTAACTTGGGATGTTAACGTTAGGTTTGTTAGGGTTAGCTAGCCAATGGCTACGCTAAAGCTACTCTGCTGTAATCCTGGTTAGCTAACGTTTGTCAGAATTAGCTGCCCATCACTGAAGAACGTGATGCGAAGATACATAACCTATTAGATACAGCTGGCAGCATACATTAGCGTTAACCATCCAACAACTGTGATATTTAATAACACTAAATAAAGCTGACCACACTGTAGATGCCCCTCATCGCAAGCTTTACAGAAGAAAACGTTATAGTTCAACTAAATAAGTGGCCTTGCAAATGCCATACTTAACTGACGTTAGCTAGCTAACCTCGAATAACTAGCTAGCTGAGAGGCTGCAGTTGAGTTGACTGCAGCTGATTATTTTCAACGCATCCGATTTTCCTCTTACGAACAAAATTTGAGGTTTTTATACTCGATGGGCGCGTAATGCTACTGGGTACACTGGCTTGAGATATACAGAGTGATTCTAAAATGATATTTGTTCGATTAAATAAGGCCTCCAGGTAGGCCGCACCCGCTCCGCATGATGGTGGCAGCTGGTGGTGGTGGAGGAGGGTGTTCCGGAATCAGGGTTTCTCATATCGTAGCCAGATAATGTTAGCATCCGAGACACTCTTCTTAAAATCAAGAATCATACCTTCACCAGTCTAAAAAACTAAGGAAGTTTATCATGACTACAAACACAAAATAGTCTTCACCTACCTCAACATCTCGCCCCTTGTTTTTAAAGCTCTTAATGCGGTGGTTCTCCAAGCCGGCGTTTTCTGCCATGGCTGTGTTCTGTGTCTACTCCGACGCTCAGAGCTCCGGCGAGGGAAGGGAGAAGCTCTGCTCTGAAGCCGAGAGGTGGGTGGACGACCAAACGTGACAGAGCGTGGTGGGGCAGGAGCAACCAGTAGGAGGAGTCAAGCGATGGAGCTCAATCTGGGGGAAGACCCAAGACCTAAGCTAACTGATTAGCACTCATTAAATTTTAGGCACATCTGTCACAATCATCACCCATTACGGGGTTACCGATGATTATACCAATGTCCAGCCCTTTCACTGTTAATCAGTGACGTTGGTATCCTTCACCCTACACGGACAGTGTCACCGATGTAGATCTGAAACAATTGCTGTTAGCCACGACGCTAATTTGCACCAAAGGGAAGGAGGAGTTCTTCCTCGCAAAGTGTATTTACGTCAGTCTACGTAACCTTGCGCATGATCCACCAACTGACCCACCCCGTGCAAAGACATCATACGCTAAAAAATCAGCGTGTTGTTGCGCCAAACGATGGCTCCAAAAAATTGCCCAAGACATCAGGATGGAGAAACTAGGCTCCAGGAACGCCATAAGAGTTGTATAGTGACCTAACGTTATATTCTAGGAAGAGTAGTCTAGTCAACCAGGTAAAGAGTTTAATGTTTAATGCTTAATTACAGATCCTCTCTTACGTCCATACAATTTAATAAAACAAGGCAATTGTGTATTGACACAAGTAAATAAAACAGTATGAGCAGAGAAATACATAAATATATTTAGTGTTGATTACGTATCAAACATTATCAAGAAATACAGTCAAATATTTGTGCCATAAAGCACAACATATAACATCTCTGTATTGAAACACACAGATACAGATCTTAGGATGGAGCCAATCAAACATATAACACTGTTCAACCATCTTTTTGTATTGTAATTAACATAATCCAATCTCTTTATGTGCTAAATGGCTATCAGCAGCTAAAATAAATTCACCTCCACACTTACAGAACAGCTTTCAGATATGACTTAAAATCCAAACCAATTGCTTTTACACAAAAATTGCCAATTTCACAACACCTGTGGTTAAAACAAGAATGTCCAAGTTGTAAGTAGATAATTTCTTCTCTATGATTGCCCATTAAAGTTGAAAGTTTGGGGTTAAATAATCTATTCAATTTCCACCTCCAATCACCCTAAATAGTAAGTGTCACTTCCTATGAAAAGACATCAACATCATTGGTTAGCTTCGTCTCAAATGATGATATCTGCTGCAAGCTCTGTGACAATCCCTCATCCCTGCAAGCCCTGTGATGCATAACAAAACCAACATATTGTGACGAAACAACACTTCCACACACACTTTTGTGTATGTGCATGTGTGTGTGTGTATGGGAAGAGGCTCATCATAGACACAGATGAACATTCTTATAAAGCACTCATATCATGAAGGTTGTGTCTGAAAATCACAGTGCCTCCAGCATTGTTGTACAGAACAAAATAACGTTATATGCTGTTAGATTAACCTTGTGGAAATTGGTGATTGGATTAAGGAACACATAGCTTTTGTATCCTGGAATGCTGACCATCCCAGATGAATGAGGTAATACTTGATCAGAGAGGGCTGGGGCAGAGCAATCTATCTTTGACTTCATGGCCTGGAATTTCACATGATGCAGAGTAGAACACTCAGAAGATTTGCTGCTCAAACAAAATCTTCTGAAAGCCACTTGGAGGAGCATGATAGAAGTCACTGAACTGGCAGTCTAGGATGGCACTGTCATCCACTAAGGAAAGAAAGAAGGAATGAGAGGAATTCATAAAGGCACATACTGTCAAGACACTTTCACAACTTGCTAATAGAATTCAGTAGCCTACAAATAAAGAAAAGGAAACATTCACTCTGTTCTGAATCATAATGTTGTAAGGTAAGATTTTTAAAGCATACAAGCATACAACCAAGAAAGTATACAAACAGACTGATTAAAAGTGTCAAATTCCCAAATGAAATATATTCTTCATAATAAACTGGACAACATTTGCAGATCTTGTATTGATACAACCTGTCAATACTGTGACTTTCTTGTTGTTAAATATGCTGCAGAAAACATCTAGAATCTCAATGACACTGCAAGTTGCCTGTTCATCATAACACATTTATAGCCATCTTCATTTAAATGTACCCTGCCTCCTAGTGGTGATGTGACTCAAAATCAATTATACATCTTATGTGGCTGTAATAAAGTCTGCCCTACCAGCTATGTTTACTTTTCTCAAATACACATAAATTGACACTAGGCATAGCTTGTGTAAAAAACATTGCATACTATACTATACAAGCTAGCTTAGTAACTCACCATAAACAAAAGGGTAGACTGTCCCTCGTATCCCAGAGGCAGGGCAGTCCATGTTCTTGCCATTCAGATAAATGTTCATTTCCACATGGTCATATGTGATAGCCTGAAACAGACCCAAAAACTCATAAGCATTTTTTAATTAAATGAACTCTCTCCATGACATGGCATACTACCAGCACCAATCAAGGAACTTGGTAAATCAACATGTTCTCCAACCAAGCTGTTGTCAACAAACACAAGAATACTCACCACTATGTCTCCCTCCTGTGGCAGACTGTTTGCAGCCAATTTGTTCTTCTCCTCATTATTATGGTATATGGTGCCATCGTGTCGGAGGACCAAACTGTGGGCATCCCTTCCCATGGGCACTTGGTTTAGATTTGCTTTCTTCGTCGCAACACCAACACCCCACACCCCTAATAAATACACGACACCTTATTCTTCTCATCATCAACATGAAACAGCTACATGATAAGTACTGAAATAATTCGACAACTGATGAAGCAAACTGTATACCTTGCAATTCATGTTGTGTTTCATAAAACACACTATTTGGATAGATCCTCACTAAGGTTACATTTTTAAGCTCCGGCTTCAGACAGTGGAAATTTACACTGAACTCAAAGAGCTTTTTACTGAACACAAGCGATACAAATTGGCAATATCCAACATATGAGCTTTCTGAATTGCATCATTGAACCATCCTATACAACAATTCAATTCAATTCAATTTTATTTGTAGAGCACACAAATACAGTACATTGTCTCGCAGCGCTTTACAGACAGTACGGGAAGCATCCATGAGAATCAGGGGCAAGGAAAAACTCCCTCGCTTTGTAAATAATTTGTTACGTAGGAAGAAACCTTGGGCAGATCCACGCCTCATGGACTCAGCCTACCTGCCTGGGGCCTAATAAAGTATCCGTAAAGTCTGATGCATAGATTGACCATGGTTAACACAAAACAGTATGAGTACTGAATGTAGTCAGAGATGATATACACATAGTTTGTGTGACAGTCAGGGCCAAGGGATGGAGTCAGTAGTTGGAGTGTGGGATTAGTCAACATCAGTGCACAACAGTGTGGACAACAAAAACAGTGTTGAGTGCATCATGAGGATCTTGAGTATTCTGCACTCAACAAAGCCCATTATTAATTCAGGACAAAAAAAGACAGGTTTGACCGGACACTCGACCTTACAAACTTCAGCCTTCTGTCTCCAGCCAATCTTCATTCCTGACTTACTTGGTCAGTGACATACTTAATAAGCAAAAACACATTTTCAATTCCAATTTAGCTAATAATAAAGTGTTATGCACTATGTCACATCCAATCACTCAATCAGTCAAAAGCAACAGTAACCGAGTAAGGCAAGGAGAAATCACATTTGCATGACCACTTCGTTGTAAGGTAGGGTTGTGGAGTAATGGAGTACTTACCTGAGGATTGAATTTTTAACTCAAAATAACTCTTATTCTGATGGAGCGGTGCATTGGCAAGACAACCACCAGTGCCACATATCCTCTTTCCACTTTTAACAATGACAACATCTGTGCCTGTAGCATCAAACAAAGAATAGTCTAGTTAAGACAGTTGCCTGTAGGGGTTTGACGTTCATTGTCGGCTGTTTGTTAAGCCTACAAAGTTTATTATTAAAAGACAGAAAATGCATATCCAGTCATAAACGTTGTTCAGCAGACCTCTTCACCGATACTCTCCAAGAGAGGTCCCAGTTGCGAACAAGCAACTGCCATCTTACCCATGTGATGGGTGTCCAGTTGAACAGTTGGCATCTCCTTGAGGGTTACGTGGCCAGAACCCGTGTCGCCGCACCATCCCATACAACAGGAGAACGCAGAGGTCATTTTAACTTCTTTAGAAAATGACTACTCAATACCCAAAACGCCTCCAGACTATCAACGATACTCAGCTACAAACTACATAAGGTTACATTGTCTGCGCTTCTCTTGACAGTCTCTCCTGCCTATGTCCAGCCCCACCACAACACAGTCAGGATATGACATCATGATAGTACTTCCAGCAGCTTGGAGTGGTAGGAATAATAATTTAAACAATCTCATTGGCGCCACCTGCTGACAACAAAGAATTTTGAAATTCAGCACATTCCCATAATTATTTTATGCGTGCGTGTGCATCAGCAGAATAAGGGGGGGAAGTCAAGTGCAGAATTTTAGTATTTCTTATCTGAATGGAAGTATGCAAATTTCAATTCAAACAATGTAGACCTTAATGATGCTATTTAATGTGCCAGTGAAATCCCTTGACACATTTATTTCACAAAGGATAAAGCCTTCAGTATTAGGCTACAGTTGTCTAACAGGCTATCCATTAATGTTACATACAGCAGTGGCATTTATTTACTATAGATCAGGTTGCCATATCTTGAAATGCCACTAACTGGCTGCTTCACAAACTTGCCACTGCGCTTTCGTGACTTTGAGGCAAGAGGACAAGGTCTGAATTAGGGCTCGGTCGGGTCAGTTCTGGTTATTAGACTTGTTTTAGGCAAAAGGATGATGCCAACAGCTCTGTGTCACGTTAGAGACAGTGTCTGAAATACAGCCAAGCTATACATCAAACAGTCAACATCCTACTGCACAGTGCTGGTTTAGCTTATGGCTGCAGCTTATCGAGCCTACCCCATACACTGGCGGGCTGTTTTATATTTTGACAAATTAATGGGCTACTGTGCGAAGTACAGGTGCATGGCTACATTATCAGCAATAGTCCTTTCAACACAGCTGGCTTTGCGATGTTCATGATGCAGTTTCGATGAATAATGTTGCCTAAACAGCGTGGACTGGTGAACAATCTCTGTGGAAGATAAAGTGATAAGTGCGTGGCCTACAGGTAGCGGCATTGGTTGAAACTGTGGCGGTCAATTTTGGAAATTGGTCTTCTTTCACATGGCAACAGTGCTTCATGTCATAGGCTTCTCCTTAAGGGACCCTCTGCATCTTCGTGACCGTGAGAGAAACGAAATCCTGCAAATGAAGTCGGCGAATCTGGTCGTAATTTCTGTTTTAATTCGCATATCAGCCCGTCCCCCTTTCCTATCGGCAGAACACTAGTGCGTGTTTCAAACATTAAAACTTTGTGTGTCATTTCAAAATTGTTTCACCAGTGGATGAGTGTGAAATCTGCACAGCAACAAGGGCCACGATCGCACTTAACTGTGCGCGTCATGTCGCTTGCGCGCGCGGTTTTTGGTCCAATTACAGAGTGCTTGTATGGACACACTTTCACTCCATTTATTTTGCATCGCTTCGTTATTTTCCAGCTTTTCAGCGCAACCCGGCGGGTCTTGGTAAGCTTGATAACCGCGATTTTAAGTTTTAACCTATTTTTCAAAATAGCCTGACTGTAATCCCGAAGTTGCTTTGCTGCGCCTTGGACAGTTATCCCAAATTATGTCCACCCTATCCTACATAGTTGTCTTGCCTAATTTCAACAACAAATGTGTGTTAACCTTATGTCTGATAGTGCTTGAAGAGTATAGCCCAGGTGTGTGTGTAATGTCGTGCGTCTTGTCGTCCTAGGAGTGTGTCACGGTTCTGGTCGACATGGGGAGATCACAATGATGCGCATCCGCA
>JAODXP020000031.1:15780672-15815672 GCA_027497455.2 Sardinella longiceps
ACACTTTGAGTATGTGACAGCTCTGAAGATCCCGCAATTCTGATAGGTGTACTGCAATTTGGTTTGAGTGCAGGGCAAATCCAAAAGTCCTCCAGGCCAGGTTTGGCAAGAGTCAGACTTGGGGTAGACAGACGAGTAAAGTCAAAGTGACCTTACTTTTTACATTAACAGGGTAGGCTAAGGATTTTTGTTGTCATTTCCACTGATTATTAATTTTTATTGTTTGCAGTTGTGTGAGGAGTTGGAGCGCATTCATCCAGCCACTGGAAATGTGTACCAGCGCTTCAGAGATGGTTTCAACCCTATTGTACCTAAGGTGCTTGTTCTAGCTCGGGAGAAATGTCCCCTCTTCCGATCCCTCCTGGAGGCAAAAGAAGATGCTCTTGCAGAAGATTTGCCAGGTATTACAATTTACATGTTGAGCTATCTGTTTTCTATGTTGTAAGTTAGACCAGTGTTTCTCAACCTTTTTTTAGGCGAGGCACCCTTTCAATTCATGAAAAATTACAAGGCACCCCAAACCAACAAGCCGTAACATGGCATCGCATCCGATACCACACAAGCTTAGAAAAGTAACACATTTCGAGACGTCACACGACCTACATTCGAAGTTGCAGTTGACTGGGGCGACCTATATTTACTTTGTTGTGCCTAAATGGAAGATGAAAGACTCCACTGACCAGCATTAACTTCAATTTAGACAAATATGTATTATATTACACAATTTATTTATCAGCCACGTTTCCGCGGCACCCCTGAGGGGGACCCGCGGCACCCCTGTTGAGAAACACTGAGTTAGACAATTAACTCATTGACTACCAGCGGTGTTTTCAGAATTATGTCGTTGGCTCCCAGCGTTCTAAGCCATGTTCCCAAACTTAACATGACTAGGCCCCCCATATACCGATATATTTCAGCGGAGGCCCCCCTTACACGGGTGGTGCCATACCATTTTTCTGTGCACCCCCTTTCACAATCATAGTCTAGTGTGCCCCATAGGGATATGTAAAATAATAACGCAAACGATAATAGTAGTGATGTTCAGAGATGCAACAGATTATTATAATGCAGTTCTTACTGTTAAGCTTATTTTTGGCTTATTTTGGTGTACTGTAAACTAGTTATTTAATTTATTAAAAAAAAGAATATGCTAAGCTTTTCTTGCCAGCCTGCCACTGCCCCCCTAGCAATCCTTCGCGGCCCCCACTTTGAAAACCACTGCACTAGGCTACAGTGGAATTTAATTTAAATTTCATTTAATTTTACATTTTAAAGCATTATTTATAAGGTTGTAAGGTAAACAAAACATTTCAATTGTTTAAAATGATGAATATTATGTAGGAAAGTTAAAATAATTAGATTACTATTGCAGAGTTGTGAATAAAATGTCCAGATGATGACACAAGCTTTTAACTGCCATCTATGTCTGTTCTACTTATCACAGAGCTCCCAAAATCACACACAAGATGCATTGAAGTGTCTAGTTATGAAATATGTAATAAAATATGAAAAACAGGTTTTCCCGTTTTGGGAACCAACGCATGGGAAGCAAAAACGGGTTTTCCCATGATTTTGTAGTCAATGAGTTAAAAATTTGCGGCCCTTAAGCTTACATCTGAAACGGTTTATTAGGTAGCAGCAGCAGCATGTTGCTAACCTTTCCGTGGTGCAATAGCATAAAATGTAATTTATTTGCAAGCATCATACTTGTTGAGAGATGCTGTTACACTGATATATTTATCATGTTTTGCAGAAATGGATGTTCGAGCGGCATTGATGTTCCTGCCATACATTTTCAGAGAGAACATTGACCTCTTCGTTACACTAGGAGAGGTATGGACAAAAATAGCAATGTCATGTAATGTAGAATAGTAGTACTTCATTGTTGCCAAGGGGAAAATTTCTGTTTGGCTGGAACAGGCACTCCTACACGTAACACATCCTTATATTGACACGTCTTAACATTGACACTATACGTGGAATAAATAACAAGCAAAAATTGAATTGAATTGAATTGAATCTTTATTGTCCACAGGTGTGGAAACTTGTAGTTTCACCATGTACAACACATAGACATATAACACAAGTAGGACATTACACATTTAGAAACATTACACAATTAGGATAAAGAAAAATGCACATTAAAGGCATAAAAAAACAGTGAACTCCATAATCTTTCATTGAGAATTTTTATGCGTGTGACCGCAGATGATTACCCATCCATACCAGGTTCCCATGCCATACTGTATCACACTAACACCATATGAAAAAAAAAACATAATTTTATAGTTTTAACTGAGACCTGATACTAATATCGTGTGCTGTCTTAGTTGTCAAAGAATTATGGCATAATTGTTGCCTTGTGTTTCTGTGTGATGGATGAACTTAATCTTTAAATCTTCTCTACTTGTTTTTCATTTGTGTTTATCTTGGTCAGCGAGATCCTGATACACCGTATCCAACTTTACAACTGCCAGAAGAGGACTGGAAGTCAGCATTCACCAGCAGAACACCAACTGTGCTAAAAGTCGATGGCATAGAAGTGTGCCGCTGCACCAGGTTGGAGGAGGGCATCGTTGCGGCCTTCTGTTCATACTTTGTCTTCAACATCGAGTACCCCAAGAATCTGAAGAACACATTGATGTTCATGCAAAGGTACATAGCAAAACTGCATTTGGATGGAGACCAGCCACTGCCCACAACAGTGCTGAGAAAACTGAACATTTTATATTGACTCTGACATGCCAAGTCACCATTACTATTGTCCCAAATGCTCAAAAAGAGCTTTTACTTTGATGAAACTTGTGAAGCACATCGGACTAATTCATGCACACGAACCAAACTTTTCTATTACTTGTGGGCTTAACAGCTGCCAACGTTCCTTTAAAATCTTTGAATCGTTCCGACGTCATGTGTACCGCAAACACAGGGAAAACATTGTTTGTGTGGAAAATGACTTGAGTGACTCTGACCTAGACCCAGTTGTTGAGTGCACGGACGGCCCTCCAGCTGTGGTAGATGACTTTCCTTCTGTGACAAATGTCAATGTTGCTCCATCTGTAGATGACTTACTGCATAATTTCAGACAGAATCTTTTTAGTTTTGTCCTAAAATGCAGAGAGAAAAACCATCTTCCCATTTCTGTTCAGGAGGACATTGTTAATGATGTTAATTTCTTGCTTTGTTTTTTCAAGGAGAACTATGATTCTTTCATAGCTTATCACCTGAACAAAAGTGGGTTCTCTATTACAGACAGTCCAGAATTAGCCAGTGTCATACAGTCTAAAGACTTTTTTGATGAGGCATACAAAGCTGTTCGAACGCCATACATGATTAGAGACCATTGTAAATCGCAACTTAACATGACAGAACCTGTTCATTTTCAGTTAAGAAACAGTGAAGGTCGTTCAGTTGGCTCTTATTCATATGTACCTATTGGATTGGTTTTAAAGAGTTACCTATCCCAAGAAGATATAAGAGATCAAATTCTGTTATCGAGAACTCAAAACATGGAAAAAGAATGTTTAAGTGACTACACTGATGGAGAGATTTACAAAGACCACCAGTTCTTCAAAGATCACCCAGATGCATTGCGACTTCATTTTTACGAAGATGAATTTGTCGTAGTGAACCCTTTGGGTGCAAAAAAAAATAAGCACAAGCTCTGTGGTTTTTATTATAATGTAGGAAACCTGGACCCAAGGTTCAGGTCTCAACAGAGCCACATCCACCTAGCTTTGTTAGTGCGCTATGCACATGTAAAACAGTTTGGTTTGAATACTATACTAAAACCAATGATTGATGATTTAAAAACACTAGGTACTGAGGGTTTTACCGTAAACTGGGAGGGAATGGAGCATACGGTTTATACTGCACTAGCGACTATATCTGGTGACAACCTATCTGCTCACATGTTGGGAGGGTTTACTATGTCTTTTAATAGTGGAAGAATCTGCCGCTATTGCATGGCGACCCATGCTGACATAAAAGACAAATTTTGTGAAACAGACTTCGTTTTACGAACTAATGAAGTTCATAAGTCTCATCTTGCACGTATTGACCAATGTCCTGAAGATAAAATAACATATGGTGTAAATAGCCATTCTCCATTTGAGGAGTTACCATATTTTGATGTGACCACTTCTCTGCCACCGGACGTCATGCATGATCTATTAGAAGGAGTTATTCCTCTAGTACTGAAATTGGTGATAAGCAAAGCTCATACAGAGAAGCATATTACAGTAAGAGAGCTAAATGAAGAACTGCAGAAGTTGTGTATTGGTCAAAATGACAAAACGAACAAACCAGTTCAGCTTTCTGAACGAGTTCATGCTGTTGGCATTTCAGGATCCGCCTCCCAAAAATGGTGCCTTTTCAGGCTTTTGCCTTTTGTTATGGCACACCGTGTGCCATTTAACTGTGAATACTGGAATGTTTTCTTGTTACTCAGAGAGATTTCAGATATTGTTATGGCTCACAAGGCAAAGAAAGAAGAGCTTCCTTTGCTAAAGGTATTGGTTAACACGTTTTTGAACAAATTAAAAGATGTTTTCGGTGATGTTATGACACCAAAGTGTCACTACTTGATTCATTATGCAAGACTAATTGAACAGTACGGGCCCCTGCGTTTGCTATGGTGCATGAGATTCGAGAGCAAGCACCAATACTTTAAAATCATCGCCCGCAATTGCCGTAACTTCATAAACATCGCAACAACACTAAGTAATCGCCATCAGTTTAGACAATGTTGGGAATTCTCCTCCAAATCTGTGAGTGATTTAGAAAAGGTTCGTGGGAAAAGTGTATCCACCCCCTTATGTTCTCTGCCTCTCGAGTTACAAAATGCCCTTGGAGTTGGCAATGTTCGGTTACATGAAGATGCTATCCAAAGAGTGTCCGAGTTGATTTTTTACAATGTGAAGTATGCTGTCAAAGATGTTTTTTTAATTGATGAGATACACTCTGAAAAAATTCCATTGTTTTTTCAAGTTAAATATATTTTAAATGTTAACACTATGTGGTTTTTATGTGGAAAAGTTTTGTTACCACTTTCTTATGACCAGCATTTCCATGCTTACTGCGTCCAGGTTCAAAAAGAATGGACTGTAATGTCACCAGGAGATGAACTTGACTTTCAGGCTCATGATACATATTGTGTAGATAACAATGTATATGTGTCATAAAGGACCACTTAATATGCAATTAATAAATGACATTAATGCAGATTTTTGTTTGTTTGTGTGTCATTTAAAATAATACTATTGAACTTCAATAGAGTACAAATTTGCCACCATAGGGTACAAAAAGGCTTGTCACACCGGCAGTACCCTAAAGGTACCTAATTGTACCTTTTACAAAGGTACATATTTGTACCACCACTATTTGTACCTCATAAGGTACATATGTGCCACCATAAGGTCCAAAAAGGCTTGTCGCACCGGCAGTACCCTAAAGGTACCTAATTGTACCTTTTACAAAGGTACCGGTACATATTTGTACCCCCACTACTTGTACCTCATAAGGTACATATTTGCCACGATAAGGTACAAATGGCAAAGGTACAAATTTGTACCCTGGTTAAAGGCACAATTATGTACCTTTGAGGGTACTGCCGGTGTGACAAGTGTTTGTACCCCTAGAAGTACAACTCTGTACCTTTATTTCTGAGAGTGCGCAACCTAACAGAATTTCTAACCATTAGTTGGTTGCATGTGAATTTCTTGCAAATTATCCTCATACTGTAGGCTAGTACCAGTGTTTACTTGGGGATGCGGAGTAGACCTGACATTCGAAAGTGCTGTTTTTGATACCCAACTGCATGGATTGCTGAACTGTGGAGAGTACAACTGATATTTGCGCAAAAACGGAAAAGCCGTCTTGCGAAATCTCCAAATTATGGACTCTGACCTTTAAGAGACCGACAAAATTCAGCAAACTTCAAAAACGTAAATTCCTAAATATATATAGCCTAGGGGGGGATCCTCATTGCCGGATGTTTGTGTTTAAGACTCACCTTAATAGGTTGGCAGTAGTTGACTAGGCTAGACTGGAAACGCCAGTTTTAACATTAATTGGGGAAAAGGCCAAATTGCTGAGGGCCCCATTTTGACCTACAGAACAAACCACACTGACTAGTAAGCAATTCTCCGTCACACGGAAAATAAAAACTACTAATATTAGGCCTACTGCAAGATTTAGTTTAAGAGAGTTATTGGGAGTTCAAGTAAAATAGTTTGCGCAGCAAACCATTTGCCATAGGACCGAGTAAAAAAAAACGTTCGGACTTGCCAGGTTAGGGCAGAATTGTCAAGAACTGCAGGCAACTAACTTCCCAGAAGATGGCGATGAAGCGCTGTTCTTTAGGAAAGTACAATTCTAAGCGCTAGACGTTCAACGTCTGAAGGAGCACTTGATTTCAAACAACGCAGTTATGATAACCAAGTTCTTATTCAATATTAATTAGTGCTGGCAAAATTAACGCTTTAACTCAAGTGCTTAACAAAAAAACAATAGCCTAACTCAGATTTTAAAAATTACTAATCATGATGGATATTGTTCCACTTTCATGGCATGTATTAGGCTATGTTTAATTTCAGATAGAAAATGGCTTGGCTAGCAAGTCAAATATTATGGCCTAGCTCCTGAATGTCCAACAACATCAGAGGATTGATGTTTGGGGAATCTAGGGGATAGGTGTAAATTGCTCCATTTAGCATTGGGGTCTTACCAGGGCAAAAGAAGGGTCTAACATACCCTACCATCCAAATTCTTACTGGAGGAAATGGGTTGCGATTAAAAGTGATTAATTGGCTAAATTTTGTGATTAATCATATTATTTGTTTTAATCGTTTGACAGCACAAATATGAATACAATTTAAAATGACTCAGGGAAAAAAAATGATAGGTTTCAACTTTTATTATTTTATTTGCAAAACCCACCCTTGCCAAACAATGACATCGAGTCCACTCCTACACAAAATCTGTAAATCAAAATTGTACATTAATGACAATATCTCAGCAGCACTTAATATCCCTGTAATACAATGAGGATAAATGTAGCAGTGTAAATTGTTCTATGATCTATGTGGGGCCTGTGGGCCATGCTGGTGCTTTTCACATTGCAGGAGCCGTTCAGTCAGTGGTGAAGCCTGAGTCTGAGGAGACAGGCCAGCCTTACTACAGCAGCACGATCAATACTGGAGGCTTCAGTACACGATTAACTCCAATATTTACGTGCTGCTAAAGCAGGGCCACCAAAATCCGCACACACACATTCCTAGATAGCAACATTCAGACACTGAAACTCTTGCATACACAAGGCTGTCTAATCATTTTCCAGGTCAACATTAAACGACACGCCCTCTTGCACACACACAGACTCTTACTGTATAATCATACTTCCGGGTCATATACTCACCTGCTTTGCAGTTAGCTTCGAACACACCTTAAAACATTGAGCAGTTCATCTTCTTAATACTGTTTATATTCAAACACACACACACACAGGAGCACACATCCATGTCAACACACACACACCTTTATTCCAGACGTTACTGCCGCAGCACAGTACGGCCTGCACCCCCTTAAAACCCACAAACCATTCTGTGCTGCTACAGCACCGCAGGCCAAGCATTCATTCTCTCTCTCACACACACACACACACACACAAACACTCACATCTCTCTCACACACACGCACATTTACATCTCACATTCACATCTCTTTCACACACCAACACACACTCACATTTACATTGTTTGCATATGACATGCATTCACATCAACACATTTTCATCACTTGCACACAAAATACATTCACATCAACACACTTACATCTCACACACACCATCACACATTCACATGTCTTACACACATTCACATCTCACACACAAACACATATTCACATTAACACACATCTCTCGCACTCACATGCACACATTCCCATCTCACATTCGCATACACACAATGCAGACTACAGCACTGACAGATCCATGCCTCATCAGCATGCACTCATACGCCACCATCCAATCTTCTTTCTTTTTCCTGTGAAGTGAAAGGATGAGAGAAATCAGCACAAATCCAAAAGTTAAAAAAAAATTGGATAAATCAAGAGAGTTCATTTTTAAATCACAATATACAGTACAGACCAAAAGTTTGGACACACCCCCCCATTCAATGTGATTCATTTATTTCCAGGACAATTTATATTGTAGTTTCTCACTAAAGGCATCAAAATTATGAATGAACACATATGAAATGATGTGCTTAACAAAAAAAGTGTGAGATTATGACAAACTTTTGGACCTGAACCCGATCAAGATGGTTTGGGGTGAGCTGGACCGCAGAGTGAAGGCAAAAGAGCCGACAAGTTCTTAGCATCTCTGGGAATGAATAACTCTTCAAGACAGTTGGAAAACCATTTCAGGTGAATACCTCTTGAAGCTCATCCAAAAAATAAGAGGACAAAGCAGTTATCAAAACAAAAAAGTATACTTCGATGAAACAAGAATATAAAACATGTTTTCAGTTATCTCACACTTTTTTTTATTAAGTACATAATGCCACGTGTTCATTCATAAGTTTGTTTATTTTGTAGATTGTCACTGAAGGCAACAGTCATAAAAATAAAGTAAATAATTTAATGGGAAAGTGTGTCCAAACTTTTGGTCTGTACTGTATGTATGGGATTTTAACAGTGCTAGTTAAAAAAAAAAGTATTGTACATTTTTTTCTGAACTGTCCATATTGCTACCTCATTGGCATGTCTCCAAAAAATGAACCCCTGACATGGGTGAAGTTTTAGGCTTTAAGTGAAATTCATGATTCAAAGATGAGACTTTATAAAAAGCAGTGCAAGGTCTGCATGCTTGATAACTTTAAATAGGCGCTTCAGTTAGGCCTGTGACACCCAGCCACAGTGTGTAGAGGCTGCACAGAAGTAGATTCATGTGTTAGAAAGCAGGACTCAATCTGACAAAAGATGGACACTATCAAAACACCCAGGACAGGCCAGAGAATGACAGAATAAACTTATGAAAGGGTGAGTGTTTGACTGAAAGCTAGAGCTAAAACGCTGATCCTACCCACCCCTCGCCTAAGTCCCACCTGATGATAATGCACCCACAGCTGGTCACCTCTCAAGAGCTCAGGTGGGAATCTTAAATGTCTGACAGCATGCACAACACAGCTCTGTGTGGCCCGACTCGAGTCAGAGATGGTCCCAAAACTGAACTGGTTGTTAATACGCTGCTATCCAACTGCACCAGAAACACACTCTTAGATTTGCCTGCTTCAGCAAGGTTTCTGAGAAACAACAATTTTCCACTGAAAACAAAAAAGTAACACTGTCCATGTCACATAATGCTGCATGCAAGGAACAATTTGCCATACACACCAAAAACCTACAACAGGGTCAGAAGTCAATTGTAGCAGTTCCTGCTCTCAAATGATCAAACTGTGAGCACAACCCTACAGAATTCACCGAGAGGTTAGGCTAGGATCACATCTCATCACACTCTCATTAGTTAATTTAACAAAAACTACCATACAACTCTCATGCTGCATGCTCATTCACTTCATTAATTTGCAGAGGAGAGTGTTAAAGAGTTCAGTTCAGTACAGTGAAAAAAAAAGAAGGTATTATTTTCGTACACTCGTTGCGGCTTCCTCAAGCACGAGGTCTAACTGTGACAAATTAAAGGAGCAGGAGGTCTGTGCCTGCTTAAACTATGGGAATTTCTTTAGCATTACATCCACAAAGACTAATAATGTGACTTCAGAGTTGCGCTGTCTGACATTAGCATAAGGCAGGTCAACACAAACAGGTTCCACAGCTCTTGATAAACAGCTGCAGACAATTCGAAGGCTCGAGGGCAGGCATGGGGACATGGTAGTAAATAAATGTCCAGTAATTAATTTTTAAAAAAAGGGGAGAAAATATCCACAGTTTGGTACAACCAGCAACACTGTTGTTTGGTGCAACAACAATATGGACTGTAGCTACACATTTGTTAATATTAAGTTTAAAAATTTAAAATCAGCTAAATGATACCAAATTATTAGTACAAAAAAATATTGCCAAAAGGTTGTTCTTTGGACGTAGTACAAATCCACATGACAAATATCACTGCCCGGTTAAAATCTCAGGTAGCCTACATTCACTTTAATGGCTGTGACATGCAATGTGTAGCAAAGGCAGTTTTTGACACTCCTAAATTCTATTTTCTCTTTTTCAGGAGATAAGTGACAAAATATGTGTGTATTATACATTTGGCCTTAAATTTAGGACTTGTCCCTAAATTTAGGACTAGTTTATAGTAAATTCAGAACTACAGCAATAAAGCAGTAATGACATAACTACCTTTGAGTAATCTCCATCCTTGCACAAGTACAGAAATGACACTAAATGAAATGTGTAGGTTAATACTCAACTGCTTCAAATTCTTGATCTTACCTAGATCATTTTCAGCTTACAAGCATATATCCTTTCCTCTCTCCTGTGGCAAGAAGGCTCTTAGAAAAGGAGAAAGAAACAAAATTAGAACACATGCTTTAAAACTGAAAAGGTGTATGCGAGTGTGCACACATTTTCTATAGTTTCAAAGTAATTGGTGAAGAAACCAAAGCAAGTGTTCTGAAATAAAGAGGGGTGAATTAAGACCATTGAAAGAACCTGGGTATCATGGTATTGAGTATGTAGGACTTAAGAGCATAGGTAACACCTTTCTGCACCCTCCTAATGGTTAAAAATATAAAACAAATTTTAAACATCAGATCACAAAAGTTCACAGAACCTACAATATTTGTACATTTATCTTTTATTCTTGTCGTTAACATGCTGTTGCAGAATGTTTGTGTGTGTCAGTGTGAGGGGGCAAAAGGGAGTGTTTCCCAGCGCAGGGAGGGAGGCAGCTGGCTTTTAGGTGACCCCAGTATGCGGGAACTCTCAATATAAAAAGCCAGAGGTGAAAGGTCACAAAGCCAACATATGACCCTTGGTCTGCTTGAGTGGGGGTGTGGGTGGGTCAGCTGTCAATTTACTAGAGGTGAGGGCACACAAAACTTTCAACAAGGGACGACATGTTTTGCCCTCTGGAGACACTATAACAATAATCTAAAATCATTCAAAAGTTAAAACTATGTTTGTAATGACCAAAATCAACACAATGAACACAGTAGCACCACAGGCTAAAAAGGTAACAAATCCACTAGATAGGCTAAGTAATGGCTAGCTAGACTATTAACAAACTACACCAAAATGGCAGAATGACAAGGGAGAATTGTCAGGTTAAAAAAAATACAAGATAAAAAAAATTATTCTTAAAATGTTCACCATCTTCACTTTGTTCCTGCCTGTATTGTCCTGCCAGCTCAAGGCATAAATGCTAGGTTTCCTGTTCTAAGCTTTAATAAGTTAAGTGTTCACAGTCTGCATGGGGGCACAATACCCACCTGGACAAGAGAAAAAAAAAGGAGAACATTTTTCATATCCAGCACCTCAAACAACAGACATCTGGATAAATGTCTAGCTATCAAGACAAATGTTCAGTACATTTCACAAAATAGTGACACTAACAGTGCAGTCTCACCAAGCTGCCTTCCAACAGGAACTCTGAACTGAATGCTTCTCGGGACAGTAAACAAAACCTCCTACCCAGGAATGTCAAAGTTGCACTCCCCTTACATGAAACCCAACACATATATATTTGATACCAGTTCTACAAGGGAGTGTTAACACATTTGTCTACAACACATCAAGACAGCCCTTTATAAGAAACTTAAAGGTTTAAAAAGTAGTGTGGTGGCCAAAATCAAATAAAACAGCTGAGCGTTGTATGGCAGCTAACAAATTTACATCCAAGGTAAATCATCCGACACAGAAAAACACTCAGCACAGCTACAACAAACCATTAATATTGCATTAATAATATTAGCTTATAAGCCAGCCTTTAGGCCAGGAGGCAGAGCACGAATGGAC
The DNA here is from genome assembly GCA_027497455.2 of Sardinella longiceps. Classification (NCBI taxonomy): domain Eukaryota; kingdom Metazoa; phylum Chordata; class Actinopteri; order Clupeiformes; family Clupeidae; genus Sardinella; species Sardinella longiceps. The sequence goes on from JAODXP020000031.1 coordinate 15,792,649, forward strand.
CTCTACAGCTGGTGGGGTTCCCCAGTTTAAGGCCAGCACCGTCTAGGTGCTGAAATGTCCTTGACCCAGACTCTGAGCCAAGACAACAGCACCCAACAGCAGGAAAAAAGACCTTAGATGCGCTATGATTGCTCTAGATAGGATGGACCATAAGTTCAGTTCATTATGAACTCAGCACTGTAAAGCATTGCAATATTGCATGTGCATTTCAGGGCCTACTAAATTATTATTTATTTATTTTTTTGTCATGATCGTCCGTTACTGCAGGTCTCGGGAGAGACATAGTTTGTCAGTTATGCATCTTGCATAAACTTTTATCCAAAACTACTTACAATACAAAGCTAATTTTCATTAGTATGTTTGCTCCTTTGTAACAAATGTACTGGAAGCTCATGGGTAAAACTAAGTTTTATTGCTTCATGCTTTATTTCATAGGTGATTAGATTACAAGCAGCACATTTCAGGGTGGCCATCATTACTTTGATATGATCAAACAATTAGAATGAGGCAGAGAGACAGCTAAAATGACAAAATATTTTTTTTTTCTCCTTTGTATATTCAGGAGGCATAGCAATTTAATCTGCAAACACTACAATTAAGCTTGTGAGCTGAGACCCACATGTTCACAACAGCAAAAGTATGCATATGGACAGAAATGTGCATGTATGCATGTGTTGCATTTATACTGTCTATTCAGACTATACGTAAGCACCAAGAGCATACGCAAGCTCACTATACATGAGCACCTTGTCCAGCAGGAGTAAATTAACACACACATGATGTTCATTCACTAACATCATACCGGTACTGTGTGGATTTGTGCATGTGATTGTTTTTGTGATTAGCCCTCCTACCCGATGTGTATCATTACACATTGATAAAGGATGCGCGCACACACACACACACGCACACACACACACACACACACACACACACACACACACACACACACACACACGTGTCAATCTAAAGAAACCTGATCCAACCATTTAAATCAGAAAGTAAAACATACACAAATATAACAAATAAAATGGGTCAATTAAATTATTGATATATTCTAAGACATTCTTACTGTATAATTAGTACAATTCCTGTCAAATATTTAAATTTTGTACAGGCTACACTTTAGTGAATAAATGCACTGTTAGCAAGAAAGTCTACATATACTGGCCCTTCTGAAGTGACCACTGAAACCTTAACTTAAGCAATGCAAATGCAAACATTTGTACACTTAGGTACAATTTCAGTACAATTTATGCATCCATCTTCAAAGAGAAAAACAATCAGTCAGTATTTCTGTGTAAGCAAAAGTATCCATATTTGCCATATTCACTGTATTTGCATACACTACCTGGAATACAAGTAACTGCCTAAACAAAATAATGCCTATTGAGGAAAAAAAAATGCTATTTAATTTCATAAACAAAACAAGCGATTGTTAGGCCTACACCTTTACAATCACACTTTTGAATGAAGGGAAAACACAGCAAAAATAAGTAAGCAAGGTGTAACTCTGCACATTTATATATAGGCCTTTTTTTTCCCTTCTTCTTCTTTTTTTTTTTTTTAAGTAAGCACGAGAGAGAAATAGTGAAAGATCATGAGGACACCAAATATTCTCACATGAGTCACCAGGAAGAGCGTAGTAGGTGCTATTCACTCCCCTGCATCAGAATGTTGAGAGTATCTTATGTGAAGAGGACGTTTATGTAGGCTACTCTGTGTGCTGTATGACTGGGGTGAAATGTGTGCAACTGTATGAGAATGTTCTGTAGTGCTGTTTTGATGTGCGCCTTTATGCATGTCCAGGATTTTGTGTGTGTGGTCAAACTCTTGCACCTACTAGGCAATCCCAAGTTGACGTTCTGCTCAGGAAATCGCACAGAAACTTTCACTTCTGGATTTCCCTCAGCAAACCACCCACTCTTGAACGGTCCCCTCAGCTCTAGTGTTAGCACTACAGCACAGGGGGAGAGAGACAAACACACAAGACAACCTGACCTCAGCTGCAATATTTACTAATCTACTGCCCAATTCTCTCCCTTTTCTGTTTATTTTGTGCAGCAACTTCAACAAAGCTGTACATACGTATGCATCAATTTATTTACATTCCTTAAATAACCTCAACCCCAAAAACTGGGGTGAATATGGTCTTGCCACCCTAATGGATTCTTAAGAAAATTATAAGTATTTGCATTTCAAAGAAATGTTATGAGCCTACAGAAATCACAACTGAAACAAAGTGGGTTACAATCTCCTATACAAATCTACAGTGCACTCGTGTGCACGCGCACGCACGCACACACACACACACACACACACACCTCAAACTTCTTTAAGAATATTTCTGAATTTCAACATTTTGGCCAATTATATTTACCCAAAACAACTCTAAAGACACGTTAGGTAGACAGAATTTTCATGTCTATTCTTTTTACACTTAGGACTATGCAACCAAAAAATTCTCTTAACACCATTTTCTATTGCAACAACTCGATACATTAAAACTGGATGCACATAACAAGTGGAAAAGGGTGGGGAAAAAAGGATTTGAAGAAATTAAAACTAAGGAGAGTAACAAGTTCTTCACAGAATAGAATTTTACAAGGTGACAAGGTTTTTTGTCTGCTATAAGTGCTGTCATTTTACACAAATGTTTAGCCTAATCTTTACTATAACTAATCTTCTAGTACCTAGGCTAGTATTTTACCTTAACACTAATATCTATTATTTTTATCTATTCTTTTTAACCTAATATTTTCCTATATATTATTATTATAATCTTTTTAGGGATGGAACTATTTTACACCAGTGCATTTTGAGTTCTTTTTTTTTGTTTGTTTTGTTTTTTGTCCAGACATTAGACACTGCTTCACACTGGTGACCCGGGACACCCATCTCTCTCTCTCTCTAAATTTGTACTGTTTGACATTTGATGACATTGGGAGGCATTTTGCAACTTATCAATTAGAACATCTGGTTGAATTTTTATGTATAGGCTACATGGAGATACCTGATCGTGAGTAGTGTAGCCTATTCAATTATTTGTGATATTAACAAAAGACAACTGCTCACATGGTAATGTAACATGTTACAAATACATAAAACTATTATGAAACAGGAGTTGGGGATATTTAGGCTATGTGTCCGCTGTGTGTGTTTCTACGGGCAGACTCCTCAGGGTTTAGTCATCACTTATATTGTTGATAAGAGTTAAGTGCATATACACTCCTGAATAAATCATGTATTATCAGGATCATAATTTTATTCTTCTGTTATCATTCTATGGTGCACAATTAGTCTTTACCAAACTGTTTACTGTAGACAACATCTACATCTTCAGCTACAAATACACATCATCACCCTCCAGTTCCATACACACAGGTCTAATACCTGTATGCAATGTACGTGAGAATCTTAAAGCAAAACTTCTTAAGGATTGCCAAGATGACTTTTGAGAAGACAGAGCTAAATTATAGCCTAGGCCTACATGTTGAGAATAAAAGGGTACAAATCTTAATTTCCGTATTAACTGTTTTTCCCCACAACCTACACTGTAGTCAGTTGAGATGGGACATGAAAGTTTTTCAGTTTACAGGATATGGCCATCAAACAATTCACACTTTTCTGACAATGTGATCTAGCCAAGCCCACCTCGACCTAAAAATTAAAATGTCATCTAATGCATACAAGTTGCTTATGAACAATAGTATTGAAAAAGACACAATTGCCTACTTATGACAGGATATTCACCACAACTTCGCAGAAAGATTTTACATTAGTACCTCGGTTGAACTCAAGCAAAAACTGGACTGAGTGTGGTTTCTCTTAACTCATGTCACATCAATATTCTCATGCCAAGAAAAAAACGGCAGGCGCCACAGAAGCCCACACGATGCAGTAGCTAGCGATTAAGCGGCCCCTTTCATGAAACAGTCAGCTGGAAGAAGCCTCGCTAATGTGAAGCACGAGTTCAGTCAAGCCCGGAGAACACTCTGCTCTGCTCTCCAAAGCGAAGCTCCAGGTACGGCACGCCCTCCAGAGCATCTAGCGCGCACAGGCCATCCGACCCGGGGCCCATCTCACCACACCAGCAACCCGGACACATCTAAACTAGGCTAAAACTTCAAACCAAACGTGTCCTGAACACCCCACATACATCAAGTTAATTCCCACCAATATCTATGTTCAACAAACATTATGGCAGAGCTGTTTAATGCTATAACGTCACTATTATTCAATGGCCTATTTGAGTGAAGTGCTAACTGGAACTTTTGGGCCCAACTATTATAATTCGTATAAATGCCTGCAGAAAAAGTCATATTGGGAACCTAAAGAGCCCTATGAATTCCTTTTCGAAGTATTACTTATCTAGCTATGGTAACTGACTCGACAAAAGACAGGCCACAATGAGCGTGGGTGTGAGAGAGGAGGAAGGTTAAATTTCTCCGAAATTAGGCCAACCAAGTTAACACAGCTGCCTAGCTTTAAAAATCATCACTGGTTTAGAACCTGATTATTCATACCAACATCACTGTGCGCTGTTATGGATGAGACGATAAAATAATTTTCATATGCATGACTCATGAAAAACTATGGGTTCAACAGTTACAGATTGTTACTGTACTGCACGTTGCGACTAAGTTTCCCATCTGTTAGCCATCTTGTTCGAAGAAAATGCCATACACATCAAGCGTTTTGCATACAGACAGAAAAAGAATACAATTTCCAAAAAGACCCTGATAAGAAAGAGATTATGTAAAAAAAAAAACTAACTCTATTTTTAAAAGTGCATGGAATAGACATTGCGCCACAGCAAATGCCAGGACAGTGCACACATCTAGAAGTACCAGCCAGGCAAATGAAATATTGCACATTCAGCACTAACGTTAACGTTACACAGCCAACTTAACGTTAACACTTCTTGCAAGAACAATGACAAACAACATGAGGAAATAAAATGCTCCATACCTTCTCTGAAAATGACGCACAGCTTATTTTGAGGTTTTCTTCACTTCAGAGGATAGACGTTTCCCCCATTTAAAAATTAACAATGACTTAAGTGATGACCGTTATTTCTAAAACTAAATACTGCGAGTACAGATGGCTAGCTGGTTAGCTTGGGAACTTTACATAATGCTAACAGCAGCTGGCTAACGACAACTAGCCCATTCCTGAGGACGCAACTAAACGGAGCTAAAATGGCGCAAATCTCGGAATACGCCAAATTGTCGAACGAACGTTAACTAATCGGTTACATCGCTTACATACACGTTACAACACGGCCGTATCCATTTCAAACGGACAACTCGGTAAGAAAGTCAAAAGACATAGAAAGACCAGCTGTAACCCAGTGTATGCTGCACCGCTGTCAGACTTGTACTAGGAGCAGTGAAGCTCCAGCTGTAACATACTCCCGCTCAAAAAACGCTGTATAACGACACACGACGAAGACCATCAAAGATGACTCGCACAACAGCTAAACCGTGATAATGTGCACAAATTTTTCAATATTTTTTGAAAAATTTTGAAGGCGTTCGTTGATTTTTTAAATATTTTTTAAAAAAATATTCGCAGAGCCAGAAATAGAGGAACCTCCTCCTCCGCTTCTTTTTGTGCACTCCAAGTTCGCGTCAATAGCTCATTCGACACTACATTTTTAAAACTTTGTGTAAACTGAAACTATCTTATATGACAAAATATATTTTAGTTTTTAAATATACCGTATCTAACCCTGCTTGGTTCTGTTTGTCGGTCCGCAGCTGCTGTTGATAATATCGCTGTTCACTCGAAAATGGCGCCGAAAGTGACTCTTCTCATTCAAACCGGTTAGAGACGCCCCCTCCCAGCGTGAGCATGCCGGGAACACGACAAGCGATGGGGATTGGAGAACACAGCTAGCAACATACACGGACGTTTCTAGTGGACAAGAAACGGTGGCAAAATTATTATGATTTAAAGCAAATGAAAAACAGGAGGGATTTTTCTTCCAACACAGAACATAGCCTACTCTAGAGAACAGTGAACTAAAAACTTGCGAATGCATTTGACCGAGCAGGTCACCTTATTTTCCTTCTTCAATGTTTGAGCTTTGTAAGGCTTGGAGGCCAATTATTGAAATCTAATAGGAGGCTATAGCCCAATGGTCTGTATCATGAAAATGTCTCGTTATGAACAGATTAGTCCAGAATGGAAACGATACAACTACCCTACATGCATCAGCCAGTCTCAAAGACATCAGATCAGCCTAGGGTCTCTGAATCTGCACCTTTCCTTCTGCATATCTGACCTGATTTTCATCTACAGAGGTGTGGCATGACACACTATGTACAATTAATCTCACAGTGTGCCTGTCTTTAGCTTGATATGGTCAAATCACATAGGAGCTGTTACCATAACCTAGGTGTAGGCCTGGTCTCATAAAAAGAACATGGCATGCATAGCCCTATGTGAGTAGACCTAATCCCTTTCTCCCAAAATGACATTGCAGTTCTCTGCAAAGCTAGTGTGGTGTAGCCTACAACTTTATGATGACCAAAAATAATGAAATTGCAAAACTGGAAAACATTCTTTCTTGTCATGTTACTCAGATTCATTTTCAAACCTTAGGAAAGATCTGTGAAAGTTGATGGCTCGATTATTACTGCAAGGAGGATAACTCATTTCAAAGCAAGATAGACCTATGCTCTTGTATCTGACATGCTCCTCTTAGGTATAGATTAATCTATTACAGAGGAGCTAAAGGATATTTTCAACACTGTGCACTTCTCAACAGTGTGGAAAGAACTTAACACTGTTTCAGATATTTTCTTGCAGAGGATGTAGCCCACAATTTGAGGACACAGGAACACAGTTCTGTGCACCAACACCGGCTGGATGACTTCAGGAAGTGTTGAGTCAGACAATTCAACTTCAGTCTGCTCAAAAGTCTGATTTAAAAAAAAAAATGACTTTTATTATAGAGAACAGTTTCAGAACAAACTTTGTACTCCAAGTGTATTTAAGTTGAAGTAAAAGGTTACAGGTACACAGTGGAGAATGTGTAGCCTATTGAAAAGGATTAAAACAAGAGATGACTTTGACATACAGTACGCTGACATATATTATGACCAAATATGTTATTCAGCATACCTTGGGGTCCGCACTGTTTCCTTTCCATTATTACCAGCAGTTGCTATTGTTTCAGAAGTATGTCTTTATACTGACCATGTAAATCATACCACTGTGCAATTAATGTATTATTATGATCATGTTTGTGTTATTACATAAGGATATCTTAGGTAATCAACAATAAATGATGTTCTGAAGTGTTCACAAAATGAAAACAACTGTTGCTTTAACTAAAAGACCTGACATCAAACTATACCTGAAAGTGTAACGAGAAAGAAATTACGTACATGGTGCCAGCGATACTTTGTCCAATACGGCATGACAGTGTCAAGCCAGATGTGACAGTTATACAAACCAGATGACAACAGTGTGGCCTGATCTAGATACAAAAATGTAGCCTGTGTTGTTAAGCTTATTTGCATGGCACTATCACGCCAAAGATAATTTTAACTGTTGTCATACTTAGCGCAATATACTTTCTAAGCTCTGTATGTGTATATGTATACAGTAAACTTGTCTAATAAGACATGCCAATTTAGTTCTCAAGCAGTTTGCACTTGATAAAAGGTGCATGAAAAATAACCAGATCCTCATCACAATAAGTAAAGACAAGACACTGTCACATCTTTGCACTGTAAGTATATTTTGTTTTGTTTGTTTTTCATTCAAGTACACCCAGATATTCAGCTTTTTGAAAAACCTTTTAAATAGTAAAATGAACACAACAATATCTATGTTTTAAAACATATCTATGTTTTAAAACAATGTACATAATAAAGTTACTTTTTTTTTCCTGTAGGTTTGACGGTTTCCATTTTTCAAGAAAATTACACCTCCAGATTCACACATGAACATGGCCCCACTGGATGATTAGCAGTAAAAGCAGCTTAGTGCAGACCAAGAATTCTCCGGGGGAACTTGCTTGCACCCCATCACTTGTCAAAGACTGTTTTGTTGTGGTGTGAAAGTGGGGTAGCGGCAGTGGGCTGGGGAGGGCACAGGAGGGGGGTGCGGAGAGGGTTTTGTTCTTCCATTCAGGAATGGAAGGGGCTCCTCCCCTGTGCCCCCAGACATCTGTAGCAGCTGCGGCCCCTGGCCCCCATGCCTCAGTCCGGGTGCGGAGGAGTTGGGGGGAGAGGGGGCTGGGTGGTAGGGCCGCCTCTCCCTTTATGGTGGCCAAAGCCTGCACACTTAGGCAACAACATCTATCAAAAAGGCAACAGTAGCCGTGAGGTCACCCTGAAAACACAACAGTGACCTTTTGACCCCCTAAGTGAGCTAGTCCTATAAGCTCTTGGCCTTTCGTGCTGGTTTACTCACCTATTAAACAACCAACCCCTGACAAAAAGTACAGCCTACATATAACATAAAAATGACACATTTCACACGTTAATTAGTAATTTTCCATATAGTTCACTGAGGAACCCGAAAAATAAATCTCCTTACATTTTTTGACTACAAGACATAAGCCTGTATTTTCATACTACCATGCAACAGATTGTAGGCCTAACAATAATACGCACAATGATGAATTACAAAGGCTCATAGTCTACTCCATGGATATGATTCTGAGTGCAGGCAGATTATAAGTTTATTCTAGTCTCTGACCTCTTAAACTTATTGTTGTCAATGCTACTACATGAGCACTGCAACCATAGTTAAGTGCGTGTCCATAGTTAAGTGAAATTTGACAGCTTTCACCATTCAACCAGGCCTAACATTATTAATGGGCAATAGAGGATGTTTTTTTTAGCCTAAATAGGCTATGCCATTGTTTGTAGGCCTATAAAACTAGTAGAGGTCCAATATCTCAATTGGTATATCAAATAACATGCCCATAAAAAGCCAAACGCCTGCATAACCTACTAATGTTAAATCGTAGTTTGCCCAGCACTTTCAATTCTTTGGGACTTGACTGACTGAAGTAAAGCTTCAGGAGGATAGCAGCATTTGCCTCCATGGTTTCGCAGACCGCTGTTTCCAACATAAACGGAAGTCCCGCCCCTTAGCTTTACTCCGATGATGTAACCCCTGTCCAAATTTAGAATGTTGTTGATGCTTCTGAAGTTTTTTCCTCTGGCTGAGACTGCTGTCTATTACTCGACGTCATAACTATCCTGTTATTATTGTAAACAGTCTGCCTGCTTGCTTTTGCACTGTCGCCCTCCACCTAACCAAATTCTCCGTGGCTCTTTGTTCACAAAGTAGTGAAAGCGACACCGCATCAGTGAAAGCGACACCGCATCAGCCTATATGTACGCTACGTAAATTTTCTAAATGAGCAACATGTGAGCGTGAATTCTATGATATCGCAACAGAATCAGACTGTATCATTGAGCTGCGCCTGGATAGCAAATCACACTGCTCGTTGCAGCCATAAGGAATCACATCAAACCGGCACTTCATGTTTGAGCTCCACAAAGCATTCCTTGAGAAACGGGTTGTTTCAAATTAGACTCGCTGTTAGGCAATGTGTTATAGTCATAGTAAAGCTAAATTTGCGCTATTTACATGCCACAATGCACGTTATTTATTTTTACAATATTAATGATAAAGTGAAATAAATACAATGATGTTTATTTCATTCAAACATAGCCTGATAACGCGCAGCTCGACATAAATTACATTGAGTGCCATAGACTATAGCGCCATTCTTTGTAGTTTTGACTCAGTAGCCTATAAACCATGGTTTGATCATTTGCTTCCCCATGGTGCGAGGAAATAAGCTAGGCTACTATATGATGAACTCAGTAATGTAGGCTAACGTAGCTTGGTTTGTTTTTGCCCGCGAAAAACACTGGACACCAACTTTGATTTTCAGTTATTAAATCGGCCTCGAGAAACCAAATCGTATCCATGCCAAAAACTGAGGCACTGAATAAAGGACGAAGGGCGATGAATAGGTTACAAATGGAGATTACAAATAGCCAACTACGAGTGGTTAATGACACTTACTTGAGTCTTCGAAACCTGGAAAGCGCCGTTCATCCCTGCGAACATGTCAACAAAACGCTCTAGAGTAATTGTATTCCGTGAGGTAGCGGGACTCCCATCAGTCTGTCAATGTCGAACCGTGTCTGTTTTTATTGCAATTACGGCAAGCTTCAAGGAAGTTGTCCTTTTGTTCCAGTATTTATACATTGCGTCAACGTTGCGAGGAGAGAAGGCGGAGCGGTGGCACTTGGCGAAAAAAGCAAGCACACGACCTTATGTACACAAAACTAGACCCTCCACCCTAACCAAATCGACGGAACAGATTAGATCACGTGTCTTTGTGCAACTAACCTATCCTCTAAACAACGGCAGAATGATGTGCCTGGCGCTTGGAGAGAGATACGCACACTGGTACGGGAATGGGTCTGCGCTGATGGGCCATATGGATTGGTGAGAGGAGTTCCAAGTGCCAAGTCCACACTGCGCTGGCCGGGCGCGACGCGGAGCTCCTATAGACTGCAGGCTGCTTGTGTTTCAGCGCACACAGTCTGCCAGTAGGAAACTGTCATGATGGAAGAGTGAAAAGGGGAGAAGAGGGAGAGCGCGCTCTCTCTACGGTGTTAGACATCAATTATTATCAGTGAGTCCTGGAGTGGATTGTCCTTGTTAAGACTCACGAATAAGATAGAGGCTATTCGAATAGGTGGCTTTCTGTTTAATTGTGGCACCCGTTGCCCGCTTACCACAGAATTGCATCACGAAGTTTGCGTATTGTTTGTGCACCATTTTTGGTTTCCCGTTTCAACCAGAGAGCGAGTCAACATACCTCAGGTAATTGTGATTATGTCTCCAAATACATGTAAGGCTGCAGAGTTCAAAACAATTTAAGTAAAAAATAAGTCTATCCTGACAGGTGAACACCAGCCAAAGTCTGCTTTAGCCTATAGGCTACTACAGGCCTTCCGAACTTGTTTTAAGATTAGACGACTGCGCAAGTAGGTGGACGTGGAGTCCTGTAGGCGCAAAGAGAATCTAAAATAACAGATTAATAAAACGGAACAAACATTTGTATGCAATTTATAGTGGTAGATAGACTATTGAACTTGCAGCTCCAAAATTAGTAAAGCATAAAATGAAATGTAGGTTAACTTTTTTATATGCCCCAGACACGTCTCTTCCACTGGCTGGAAGTAGCCTAACCTAAATTATAGTTAGGCCTATCCAAAATACAAAGAGCGACATAAAATACGGTTGCATTGACAACCTATAACTTTGGTACACTTTGCGGAGACAACATTTTGCTAGGGCTTCATTACACCCACCTGTTAGGCTATTCGTTCAGTGATCAATGCCCGGGCATGCAGGGCTCAACGGCGAGGTAATGGCAATTTGTGTCCAATCTGCATAAGAACAGTCAGGACAAATTCAACAAATTAGCCTGTGCCTTTTTAGATCATCTTAGAAACTACTAGGCTACTTAAATTAAGTGAAGATTGATGCACCGAATTTAGCCTACGGCCTAGTGCAACAGGTCATCCTGTGTCTTTCCTAGTCTACACGTTTGAGCCACTCCAAAAGATGGGGCGATTTAGTTTCAGTTTGGGAGAGGTGAATATTTTTGCAAATATGTTTCAATCAAAAATGGCAAGACATCTTTTGGAATGCCTTAACATCGTCTATCCAATTTGATCAGATTTTGAATTGATAGCCTTTCCTAGCCTATACTACACCTTTATTTAAAATAGCCCAATAACATCCACCTGCAGGTTAATATTTCTAATGCAGACTTTTTTCATCAATCTTATTGCTCAAGTGTGGGTAAAGGCTATATTTTCCAATTAAATGACTTGGAACCAAGGCTATATGAAATCATATAGCATTACCTGTCCGAGTTTGCACACAAATATCAATTCTTATTATATCAATTATTGTAGAGTACAAGAAAGTTGTAGTCCGTGTCTCCAGATTTCGAGAGAATAGGTTACTCTGGTTTTAGAATAGATAACTTTTCAGACAAATAAAAATGAGATAACTCCTGAGCAGTCATGCTTGCCAGATTGACATTAATAGGCTACGCAAGCTATGAAGAGTTACAGAAGATGCGCTTTTTTCTTTAGAATAAACAAAAGGCCTTGCACAAAGACACCCTGGACCTGCCAAAAGTTAATTCATCATCTCATTAAACGAATTCAGAAATAACAGCCCAAAACATTGAACAAAACTCTAACACCGGGACGGAACCAATTAACAGGTTGGACACAATTTACCATGTATATTGTGGCCCAAACACCCCATAACAGGTCTTATTTCATGTATTATTGCGCATAGAAATACATTTCACTTTGTGGACTCTGACAGTCAATGCCTCTGAACATAGGTTACCTTACAGAACACTATTTAACATCAGTTAAAACGGATGCACTTAAAATTGGTCATCTGTAAAACAAAGAAGCAGTCAATCAAGAATTACATTTTACCCTCAAAACATTTTCTTTGCGTTTGAACATTTTAAGCTTGCGTTCTTCAGAATTACGCGATTTATCTGAATAGTTTCAAATGAAATTTAGCATGCAAAAATATCTAAGCTAAATAACAACATTTCAGATTGTCGCAACTATAAAACGCAATTAATAGTAAAAATATTTTTGTGTAGCCTGCTAAGAATACATCACGAGACGACTCTCTCGCGAAAGCAAACTTGACGTGGCGCTTACCTGCAAAATCAGAATGAGACTCAGCTGTTTAGTGACAACCTACTTGGAGTAAAGTTTTTTTTTCTGAAACAGTGGAGACTAACACATGGAAAATAACGACCAGTTTTAATTGTATATAGTGTAGCTTTTATATAGCTCAATCTCATCAAATGAAATGCCTCGGAACGGACAAGACAAAATAAATCCTTGTCTGACGTCACCATTTGGAGTATATGTATGACTCACCCTTTTAGTCTCAAGTTGAATGGGTCGTAAGTAACCTAATTCGGACAGTAATTATCTTTCTAGACCCATGCCAAAATTGAGGACACAGGTATTGCGTCCCGAAACATCATCCGTGTGTGTGCCATTTTGGCTCTGATTCATTGTTAGGAAGTCCTTATAAAAGGCGACCCATTTTGTGCTTCTTTTCGTTTGGTAGCCTAAATTGTAAAGGAAGACTAAATATACTTTGTTTGTGAAATTAGGTTGATCATCTTTGTGACTAGCCTCGAGTCTTTATTAAAGCTCTTCTTGAGCTGTCTGAAATGTGTTTAGGGACCGATTTAATGTATCAGCAATAAAAAAAACAAGTTTCTCAATCAGTATATGGCAAAAATGAGCCGGTGATGGCCTTAAAGACTCTTGCGCAAAATACTCGATTTTTAGGTCTGATCTAAAACTTAAGTATAACATTTTTGAGGGGGTAGAGAATGTTGAAGTTGTGCAATAGATTATGATGCCATTTATTTATTTCAGTAATCAAATGTAGTAGCCTGTACACTTGCTTTTCATCATTGTGGCGTGCTCTTGCTGTCAGGAAATTACTGAACTTGGAGACTTAAAGGTCATGTTACACGAATGCGCAGATTTCTGTCTTACTTGTCATTACCGGCAGGCTTAAGTGTTTCTTATAATGTATATAATAATGTATATAATAAACAGTGGTGGAATTTAAAGTTGGATTAAATTTTAAAACATTGAAAAAAAAATAACTATTCTAAAAGGCAGACTGCAAAGTTTAAAAAGGCAATAAGATAGAGAGAGAGAGATAGAGCAATAGTGCTGATGCACCAAACAGAAGGTGAGTCACATTGAAATGATCTGAATCTGTCTGAACCTAATGTTCATTCAACTAATTTTCCTTCACAAAAAAAAAACATGACTGTTTTGCTTCAACTGCTCTTTCGCCCTCTCACTTTGGAACTGGGGACCTGAGCACCCAGACACACTTGCAGATAACAGAGGGCCGAGGTGTCTTGTGTCCGCTCGTCTCTCACCCTGGGGCTATGTATATCCCCGCTTCATGTCCCGTCAAGTTAAATGGTTGCCGGCATTTCTGAGAAATCATCCCAAGTGTGTGCGCTTCCCTCCTATTTATAAAGAAGTTGCTACCCTCTACGATTACATGGGGGTCACACTCTCCTACAGGCCTGTGGAGTGCGGGCAGTATCCAGGCACCCATACATCCCCACCTGACACCTCCCTGGGTGACTGAGCTACCCCAAGCACATACGGCCCCCCCATGCCTGCAGTCCACCCAGGAGAAATATGGGGGGAAATGTTATCACAGAAATAAAACAAGACCAAGTTGTCGTCAACTCCTAACTCCTCAGGGACTGCAGAGGCCCCCCCCCCCCACACACACACACACACATACACAAACACACACACACACACACACGTAATGTTTGCAAAAACCATACACAACCACTCCACACAACATGGCCTTCCATGGTTCCACCCACAGGCTTCTTCTTTACTTTCATTTTCATGATTGTCCTGTGTGGAATCATTGATAGCGCCATTCGGACTGAAACACAGAGGAAGTGTACTCCATTAAAGGAGAGACTGGGTTTCTCTATGAAGCCCTCCATCAGCATAACTTGGGGACAGGCCTAAGGACCAGAGGCACACTCCAAACACTTACTGATGTGGAGCCACTGATTTATTTGGGAAAGACAGACTACAGTTTATGACAGAGTTTGTAATTCAAGACACCACAGGAACAAAAACTTGTAAAGGACAGAAAACCCTGTAGAGAAGTGACAATGAATTCAATGTGCTGGGAGTATACAGCATTACCAGAGAGGGTTGAAGCGGAGCACTACTGAGAGAAAGAATATAGAGCATACACGGCAACAATTTTGACCCTTGTTCTCCAAATTGACCACCACTTCCTGAATTGCACAGGAAATAAACAGAAAATATAATCAAGCTGCAAACTAACCTTCCAAAAACTTACATTCTGTTGGATGACCATGTGTATATTTCTAATTCAGTAGCTTTTATGACTTTATGATGGTTTGATGTGTACTTAACACACAGCAAGTACATGATGAGTGTGTGTATGTCTGTGTGTTTGTGTGTGTGTGTGTGTGTGTGTGTGTGTGTGTGTGTGTGTGTGTGTACTTATTTTCTGTAAGTTAATGATAAAGCCATCTCCTCACTAGGCAGTTGCTGGCTGTTGATGACTACTCAGAAGTAGGTCATCTGTAGACAGGGATTGTTGAGTTGGAACGGTGTTTTATACAGAACCCTCTCTCTCTCTCTCTCTCCCTCTCTCTCTCTTTCTCAGTCAGTCTACTCTTTCTCTTCCTCTTTTCATGATTCCCATACGTTTTTTATTCTTGCTTAATATCTGTCTTCGTTGTCTATATCTCATTCCTTTTATTTAACCCCCCAATGTCGTGTTGTAAAAGAGATATTATTATTGTACCAATTAAACACATGTGCTACAGTAACTACCAGTATGGAGGGGGGGGCATTTTCAGTATCATAATTTCTCTATCCCACCATGAGTCAAAAAATATTATTTCTCACTCCATCTAAACATAAAACATTCAAATTTAAGTCCAGTCTTTTAAATCTAATGACAAGAAATCTTTTTAGCCTGGTGTGCATTTTGAATAGATCTACAAACAAGGGGGTCACAATTTTTTTTTTTTTTTTTTTTTTCAGGTCTCCTAAGGTCCATAAGGAAGTTTTAGCCTCTATTACCTTCCAACTCACTATGCATGGGGGCATCATAATAATGGGTCGTTGTTCGGGCAAGTGTGTAATGGTTTCAGCTGAAGGGATTTTTTTTAAATGATTAATATCAATACACATCATATACATTATCAAGCATCATGTACTGTACTGTAAATACCTATTTTAAGTGAGCACACTCTCTGGACTGCATTTAAAATGTCTATTCAGGGCCGCCGCAATGCATCACGTTTTCTCCAAATAACTTTATTTTCCTTGTAGGTGGGATTAATCTCGATCATTTTCATTTTGAAGCTAATGGAAATTCTGGGAAGATTTTTTTTAATTTATTTATTCCACTTTATAGTCATATTTACCAGAGCTGCTAATATGGAGGGTGCTGAATCACTCTATTCTCATTTCCATCAATTAGGTCGGGGCCTTATTCATAGGGCTTAATTACTTATTCCTGTCATGATGATGATGATGATGATGATGATGATGATTACTAACGTACTACATTACTTATTATATTCCAAGGTATATCTATTGAATGATTAAACACTTCATGCCATCTGGTCATTGATCATTTTATAGTGTACACTTCCAGTGATGAAAGTGTGTAAGGGGACATCAGAAAAAAAGTTTTTCCCCATTAGCATCAGTTTAAATATATGTACTGTGTTGTAATATTGTTTTGTAGTGTTTAGTTAGCCTATGAGTACCCATGCTGCTTTGCGCGCATTTCATATCACTCTGCAAAGCAGAATGGTGTCCATGGCCGATCTCTAGTCCTGCTTTTGGGGTCAAATCACAGAATCGGTAGGGACTAGCTTGGGAGTACCCATGCTGCCTGGCACACTCGATTTCATTTTACATCATCTGATGGCATATTAATAGTGCCCAATAAGCATCTCTGGACAATCATAAACCATGCCTCCTCTACAAGAAAATTAATAGGTGGCTTTGTTTTGGCATTAGCCAGGTCAGAGTTTAGTATTGTTCTTTGAAATAATAATGTTCAGATAGAAGTGGTTCAATATTACAATGTTCAAAATTGCATCAGGAAATTTTGTTGGTACATAGTTCCTTAGTTTAGGTACACATGTACTGTATGCAGATAATCTTAAGCACCTCAGATAATCTTAAGCGTCTCTTTCACTCTCTCTTTCCCTCTCTTTTCCTTTTTCTTGCTCTCTCTCTCCCTCCCTTCTTTTCTCCTATCTTCTCTCTGATTCTTGCCGGAATGATAATTAGATACTGGCTCTGACCTGGTTACCTCTGTAATAAATTGTTTGCTGCTTTTAATTTAAGTGTGAAATCTGGCCAGCGGGTCAAGAAAGGAAATGGCACAAGTTGAGCCACAGGCTCTAGGCCTTGCTGAGCTGCCCTAATGCCTTCCCTTACCTGGCCAGCAGCATGGTGACAGTCCATACACGTGAAGCCAATAATCTGTAATCCATAAACCAGAAGACAGAGATGGGTAATTCAGTGATTTGTAATCCCCAAGTGGAGGGTGGAGAGTGGAATGGCTCTGTGACCTTACTGATCAAGCAAAAATACAATTCTAGGTAGTGTCAGTCAGTATGGGTAGGCCCAGGGTGTCTGTGAATAAAATAAAAAAAAAGAATAGAAACACATCACATTAACATACCAAATATTTCAAAGACAACATTTCGAATACAATGAGTAATCTCATGATCATGTGACATTAAACAGGTTATTACATTACAAAGCAGGGTGAGCCAGGTATCCAGCAGACTGTATTTGACTCGGTTGACTAGGGTGTCACACGTGTGCATACCCTGATCCAGGGCCTGGGTCATCTATATCTAAAGCAGACACACCCAACCTAGTCATCTACAGTAAAGAGGGAGGAAAAAAATGAAGAGGGACACCTAGTGCCTTGTGAAAGTTCATAGTTCATAAACATGAACATGGATTTAGCACCGCTTGCTAGTTTACAGGGCTTAGGATGTAATACTGTATAATGACAAAACAATGCTCACAGTGCTAGGTCAAGTTTTTGTAAGACAGCACATAGGACAGAGAATCGCTTACAGTTAAGGCAGTCAATAAAGTGCCAACAATGGAGATGCTCCTGTAGTTAAGTAGACTATTTCAAGCAAGTCCTTTTGCAAAACTGCTTTATTTAAATTTATACAGTAAAATTTATACAGTCTCTTGATTACTTTTGGGTAGGGCACACATTGTTAAATGAACTGCTATGACTAGCTGCACTATTGTTTTCAGTAAACATCCATTGCGTGTTAGTGAGCTTTGGATATCTGTCATAGTTCTGTGTCAGCGTGGTCCAATATGATCAAATGAAAGGAAGGCTGAAAACACAAACACTACTCCTGTTGGACAACCAACACAAACATATTCACAGCCTCTCATTAACCCAGACTATTGCTTTAACGCTCTCTGTGTTTTCCACTCAAGTAAATGACACCTAGGGGGCTGCTTGATTGACAGATTGTCTATCTCTATTTAATTGTTAAGCTGTATGCATGGCCCTACCACGCCTCTCTCTCTCTCTCTCTCTCTCTCTCTCTCTCTCTCACTCTCTCTCCTCTCTCACTCTCTCTGCTGGCATTTCAAACACTCCACCATGCTGACTGAGGTTAAAGGGGGCATCAAGCTGGCATGTTGCCCATTTATTTTACAGCCCCTCCTGTCTCCCTCCATGTATAGGGAGGAAGATTCATGACATGACAAGAATACTGTCTTTTTGAGTTTATGATCTGACGTGTCATTCACAAGTCCCTCTTGTCCCTCTTGAAAATGTGAGCAGGGAGCAACATTACTCACCCTTGCCCTCTACCCTAGGGGCACCAATCGGCCTGTTGTGCGTGGCGCCCCTGCTCGCCGTGGGCATGGCGGGCCTGAGTGCTGAGCCAATGGGAAGATCAATAGAAGCGGGTGGCCAAGGCTGGAGTGTTTACGAGATTTATTGGCGGGTGAACCGACTGAACCCATGTTTGCAGGGCCCACATAATGGAAATGGCATTGTGTTTGTTTAAGCTGATATTTATTCTGAAAGTGTCACGGAGACACATGATATTGAACAAACAGGGCTGTGGATGCACTGCCTTCAGTGCCCGATAGGGCCTCCATGGGGAATGAATAGACTGGGGTTGGGCAGTATAGTCAGTAATCTAGCACTCAAATATATATACAAATATGTACAAAGTGGAAGAGAACAGAATTATCTTGAATAGACAGTAAAGGAAGGGGGGTGGGGGTAACTGAATTTGTAACAATTTCACCTCTGTAAGACATTCACTAAAGGGCAACATACAGTAATGGGCAACAAGCAGGGCGGGAGGGTTGGCAGCACCTGTGGACTTTTGTAGTCTGTCGCTGATGACACACTACTTTAGAACGGCCATTAACCCCCCCCCCCCATCCAAAGCCACTAAGGGGGGCACTGTACTGTACTGGACTGCACTGTAACTGTACTTTTGTCTGGATTTGACAATTTTGTCATTTTTGTCTGGGTTATAAATTGGTTATTGCTGATCTTTAGCTATTTGCTAGGATTCCTATTCCTCAGGATGACCTTAGAGCTGCACAAACTGTATTAGACAGTTCCTCTGCCATGAATAGAGTGGCTACTGTATGAAGACTAGTGCCTTTGTGCTGACTGTGTGACATCTATTACATATCAGACGCGAGCCGCATTCACAGACACACAGACACACACACACACACACACACACACACACGTCCTCACAGGTCCGAACAGAAGCAAAGGCGAGAGCCGTTACAGTGTGTTGGCAGGGACAGCTGCGTGTCTCTTGTAGACAGACACCACTCCCCCCCTCCCCTCCCCTCCCCCAGACCCACTGCCACTGTCTGTCCCTCCAACCCCTCACCCACCGCCACTGCTGTCAGCTGCTCTCAGCATGCATGACAAAGGTGCCATGTCCAACGAGAGTGGCGCGGATTCCTGGAATTCTGACTTCGGACGCACACTTGTGCCACACCCCGTCCTCGAAACTCCCTCACCAAACCAACTCTCTGTACAACACCAGACTCCCCCGCTCACCCACCCACCCACATGCACACTGCCATCCATCCGCCTGAGTTGGCTGGGGGTCCGTGGCGGGTCAGGCACCCAGCTCGAAGGGTGAGGGCTTGAGGGGTGCGGCACGCTCGATCGGCATCCCAAACATGCGCACTTGTGGCAGCAGGCTGCCAGCGGCGTGCAGACCAGTGTTGGCAGGGAGAGGAGCTGAGACGTGGGCCAGGGGCGGCTGTGACAAACGGCATCAGCCACTGGCCTAATAAATAGCTCAGCTCAGTGAGAGTTCAACTAGCCAGACAGACAGACAGCGGCCAGCATGGGACAAGTGCTTTGGAAGCTTGGAGGCATCCAGGGGATGGCCACAAAACAGAGAGAGAAGTTATCTGATAGGCTGGAACGAGTGTGTACAACATTTAAAAGACATAAGAGGCCTCATATTAGAACCTCGCATAGACACGCTTATTTCTGCTTTTCTGATCCCTCTCTCTCTCTCTCAAGTACAATGTTCATGGGACATACAGACACATGCATGAGGGAGATGTGTGTGTTAACAATCTGCAGCATTCAGGATGGTCTCATTTTCTCACACACACACACACACACTTCTGCCCTGACACTCACAATCTCAAAGTGGAAGCACTGCGGTCACACTGAGTGTCTGTCTGGTGTTGTACACAAGCACTTTCAGTCTTGACATTGCACAAGCCCAGCACGCAAGAGCTCCTTACCTTGAACACACATTCAGCCTTCCTACCCATGAGCTCTCCTCGGCAACACACAATGGAACACTCCAGACCACTGAGTCCAAGGGAAGAATCCAAAGCACACAAATCACTTCTGTAGGTTTTATTCACAGTTTGAAGATTATGTGCCAAATCAAAAAGCATTCAGCAGGCTATTTGAACTCTACTTCAGGTAGGCCTAAGAATAAGTGCTCCATCTAGCTCCCCAGAGCAACATTAGCAGAGAGGATAACGGCTGATTCATACCAAAACCTGTGTGTTCGTGATGCATAAGCGGTATCTGTGTGGTAAACCAGGCTGATTCCGCGCTACTCGCTTGAAATCGAAACGAGTTCTATTTTTCCAAGTGTGTTTTGTGCGGTCAAGCGTGCCTTGCGTGGTCTGAATAGATCGGTAATGCAGAGCTGGTGTAATTGGTGTTTGCGAACACACAGGCACCGCAAACAGACAGACAAACCTACAGGGCCGCAAATGAAGCTCTTATATGCTGAAATGAAAAATCATCAAAAAGTTTATATCATGGCGACGTGTTGCTTAATCTTGGTTGATATTCAATGATCTTTGGCTTTACTAACATAGAAGCCATATTAGGCAACATCTGTGTCATTTTACTACCCCCAAAAGTTTAGGAGTGTTTCATTTAGATAGGCCTATCCAAGTTTCAGTTGAAGTCTGAAAGTGGCTATACTGTACACGACTAGGAGCAACTCCAGACACCTCCTTCCTGTCAGTGCCCCCCTGGAGTTATTCCTCACAAACTGAGCAGTAGCAACTGGCATTGGGAAACGCTGTTTCATTTTGATGATTTTCTAGCTGACGCAGAGCAGCTCTGCCAATCTGACCGTCTCCTGTGTGTCTTGCAGTGGCTCTCATTACATCATACTTGACTTGAAAATGTCAAACAAAGCCAGGTTCTGCATTGTGTGTGTGTGTGTGTGTGTGTGTGTGTGTGTGTGTGTGTGTGTGTGTGGGAGGGGGTAGATACTGAAAAGCGTGTGGTGTAGGACTGGAGTTGGAGCGGAGAGGGGGTAATGAGCACCCCTTATTCTACCAGTTGGGGCCAAGTAGGGCAGCGAGCGCAGGCAGCACCCTGGCCAGAGTGAATGCCCTGGGCTAATGGGCCTGATTCAGCCAGGGTTGCCCGTTACTGGGCCAATTCCCCTAATGGGTTTACACCGTCTTAATTACTTCAGAGTTTCCTGGACTTTCCCCGTTGTGGCGCCTATAGAGCGAGTCAGTGGTGTGTATGTGTGTGTGTGCGTATGCGTCCATGCTCCTTATCATGGCGTGGAATGCTGACGGGCTTAGGTAAAGCCAGAGAGAGGGATTCAGCTGGGACACGTCAGCCCATAGAGAGAGCTTCAGTGTGGAAACGTCAGCCCTGCAAACCCTGATGAGAATTTTCCAGAATGTGATCATGCTGTGGCGGACAGAGCTGGAGGATATGATCACCCACGGTCAAAAGGTGTGGGGTAAGGGGGCGGTAGGGTTGGGTAACAGATCCAAAAGGTGTGTCCCTCTCTCTCTCTCTCTCTCTCTCTCTCTCTCTCTCTCTGTGTGTGTCCACACATGCTGGCATGTGTGTATGTGTGGGTGTGGGTGCGCAAGATTTCAAAACCAAAGTCTTGAGTCAATCTGCTCAGCCCTGAAGAGTTGGGAGGTTGCTCAGGTCAATTTGGTTCCTCAATTAGTCATGGCTAGTTTTCTGATGGAAAAGGAAACAATAGCCAGGCCTAGTTGCCTTCGTCTGCTTCTGTTGCAGGTCCAACTAGGCAACAAATGATTCAAGAAGAGGTTAATATAAACAAAGGATATTTTGTTACAGTTTTTAACAGCAGACCTGAAACACATCTTGGCCATCTTTGTGTTTTTAAGATAAGTTGAAAATGGATGCTAAGCGTGCTAAGCAAATGAATTGAATTCTCTATGGTAAAATGTCAGTGTCACACCACCACACACTGGAAACAAGACCAGGTATAAAGCTGAGCGGTGTTACAGGTTACAAGTTCCATTCTCTTAAGATGCCAGTCAGCTAAAAATGCTAATATGCTCTACATGTTGACAAAGAAGTTCAAACCAGGCGTTATGAAGGGAGCTGGACGCAGACTAGATTAAGATGGAGAGAGAGTGAAAGAGAGACAAACGAGAAAGAAGGAAGGGAAAAGAAGATGCAGAGAAAAGAGAGAGAGAGAGAGAGAGAGAGAGAGAGAGAGAGAGAGAGAGAGAGAGAGAGAGAGAGAGGGGCGAGGGGGAGAGTGCAGAGCCTACTGGTAGTCTCTGGGTTGAGCTCAGACTGCTAACAGCAGCACACAGCACAGCCCTGTGGAAGCAACAGGGAACACTCCCTCACACTACAGGAGGCACAGGGACAGACAGAGGGAGAGAGAGAGAGAGAGAGAGAGAGAGAGAGAGAGAGAGAGAGAGAGAGGGGGGGCAGGGAGAGACAGGAGAGGAGAGAAAAAAGGAGAGAAAGAGGGAAAAAAAGAGAGAAGGAGGGGGGAGAGACTGCTGCTCTTGACTCCACTGGATCAGGACCAGTAG
>JAODXP020000031.1:15840672-15878559 GCA_027497455.2 Sardinella longiceps
AGTTAACCTTGTGCAAGCTATTAGCCACAGAAGCCATCAGTGTCACCATCCTGTCGGGAAATATTTTCCTATAAATAATGATCAGCGGACAATAAATTATCTCTAAAGGCCAATTCAGCCTGAAGATCCACAACAAGACAAAATGGTTTTAGAGAGAAGTTTTGGCTTCAATCAATCCTTGCATTCCGTTTCAAGCTGTCACAAAAAAAAAAAAAAGATCCAACATGTCAAATCACAGTTCCGGAGTTTTAGAACGTTGATGGTTTTTAGGACGTTGCAGCCCATCTCATCACGGATATTTGGCTTGTAGCCACCTCTATGTCTCAACTTGCTGTTTGTCTCATGCAGAGTCCATACAGTGACCAATGGAACTTTCTACTGGAACTTTCAACATGGAACTTTCTACTCTCCTAACTACTGTCCCCAGACCAGTGGCACATACTGTATCCATGTGCCATTCATCTCTTGCCTGAGGGGCAAGCAAGCCACTCCAATAGCATTGAGCTGAGTGTTCTAGTGCCAGTCATCAAATGGGCTACTCATAAAAGTGCATTAGCATTCACACATTACAAAAGTCCATCAGGGGCTCCACACAGCCCTCGCCAGTCACACTGGGGCATTAGCTACTGTAGGCCTCTGCCACACAAGAGCCGTAAACAGCTCGGCGTTTTAACCATATTACGATGGAGTGAGTGTGTGTGCGTGTGTTTGTGTGTGTGTGTGTCAGAGAGAGAGAGAGAGAGAGAGAGAGAGAGAGAGAGAGAGAGATGTGTGTGTGTGTGTGTGTGTATGTGTAGGTGAGTGTCCGCACAAGCTTACTTAAGTCAGCATACATTACAAGAAAGCCCCCACATAAGCAAACTGACATCACTGCATGTGGCCGCCACCCAAGAAACACTCATGACTTTATGAAGAGCTCGTATCACAGAAAGGCTTTGGTCTCACACACACACACACACACACACACACACACACACACACACACACACACACACACACAAGGGCCACGCCATCCATCAGTGGCCACCTTGTCTGAGGAGAAAGAGGGCGACCCAATCAGATGGTGCCTTGTCTGACCGTTTCTGGACAGGGACAGCTTCGGCTTTGGACATATGTAGGCGATGATCACCTCTTGGGAGGACAAGCCAGCATCATAGATGCTGGTATAGGAAGAACGTCTGCCTTGCGGAGAAGACTAATGAATTTGCTTTCTGTGACAAAGCGAATGAAAGGCAATGTCTAGTTGGAATATAAATGTTTAAAAGTACTGTAGACATTTATGAAAAAGTAAACAATGCTGGAAGCTCTTCAGTTCTTAGCTGAACTGACCCGAACTGCTTAAGTGCTTAGACTCTCTATCCACACACACGCTCACAAACACACACACACACACACACACACACACACACACACACACACACACACAGACCACAGCTGCAGATCTATGATGTCGATAGCAACTGCATCTAATAAACTCTCGTGTTGTGATGTCAGCAGTGAGTGCCTCCTGATTTGATCTCCTCCCCCGGCGCAGGGACGGCGGCGTGAGAAACAAGAGCGACCCGGCAGCAGAGACCAGTGACCAGAGACCCCCCCCCCACACACTCCCCTCTCCATCTCCTCTCCTCCTCCAAAAACCCCATCCACCCCCCACAGCTTCTCCACCCCCTGGATGTTCCACTGTGTCTCCTCTCTCCTCCTCTCATGGGACTCTCACTCACTCTCTCTCTCTCTACTCTTTCTATTTCTCTCTCTCTCTCTCTCTCTCTACTCTTTCTCTTTCTTGCCCCCCACACTCTCAGGGGACAAGTGTGTGTGTATGTGTGTGTGTGTGTGTGTGTGTGTGTGTGTGTGTGTGTGTGTGTGTGTGTGTGTGTGTGTGTGAGTAGTGGGGGGTTGTAATCTGGGCTGTCCATCTCCAATGACCTCTCCTGTCATCTTAAAATACACATCCATCTGTAAAAAGCATCCTGACCAAAATATTTACAGGAAATGAAAAATGGCAATGGGGGTGTGTGTGTGTGTGTGGGGGGGGGGGTGGCTGGGTTTGGGATGGAGGGAAAAGAATTGAGGAATACAGTAAAAGAGAGGAGAGAAGAGAGGAGGGGAGGGGAGAGGAGGAGAGAGAATATCAGAATAAAGAAGAGAAAACAACGCACACACTATGAAGGAAAAGAGAGGAAAGGAGTCAGTTGGTGAGGAGTGGGGGAGAGAAAGATGAGGTCTGGTGAGGGACATCTGTGCCACACACACACACACACACACACACACACACACACACACACACACACACAGAGGAATCCATAGAGAGAGCATCTGTCTGAGCAAGACCTGCTTCAACACTCCCCTCACACCCAATAGGTGTGACATTTACCTGCACGCTCATCCATTGATGGGGCAGCAACACATGCACGCTTGTACACACACATACACACACACACACACACACACACACACACACACACACACACACAGTTATGGATTAATGTCTGGGTGGGAGAGAACTAGACATATGTGTACAAACATGTGTGAATGTGTTTTGTATACGCCGTCACCACTGTTATTACCAACTGACTAAACTTCCACAATAACGCAAAACATCAATATGAGCGATCTTTTCTCTCAAGGGACAACACACACACTCACACACACACACACACACACGCGCACGCACACGCACACGCACACTCCCTCTCTCCTTCTGCTTCCCTCCACAGTAACACACATCATCATCACTGCTCGAGCTGCATTTACACACACAAAAAGTCATACAGTACATGCATACACACTTCACATACTGAATGGCAGCTCAAATCCTACTCTAACATGAACACACACACACACACACACACACACACACACACACACACACACACACACACACACACACACACGGCCAAAGACACTACAGTAGGTGTGATTTGAGGCAGAAGTAACCTGTTAGCTCTGTGGCCATATGTGACAGATGGATCAGCTCTCCACCCAGCCCACTGTTCCCAGGTCAGCTGAAGAACACGGTCGCCGGCTCTGACCCACTCCAGCAGAACTACACTACCTCGGTGAGGAGGACCCATGGCTGGCCAGCACATGGTGAAGCCATCACAGGGGGAGCAGGGGAGGGGAGGGGAGAACAAGGGGACATGTGTAGTCTTGGTGCTGAAAGCCGTACATCAATCATGTTTACGGATGGATCGCTTTTCACAAGTCCCGATTTTCTTCGAGGAGCCAGGTCCAAGGAAGCACTGAGGCAGGCGTGTGATTGGCCGGGCTTTTGGCCAGCCGTCTAAGCGGCTTCACAGGGAGGGAACCTGAGAGCCTTCTGGACACGAGTGACGACTCCACAAGACTACAAGTCCCAGCACCACCGTTACAAATCTTATGGGTGCGCTCAGACGATGGGCAGTAAGGAAGAGGGCTATTAGGGCGTCTTATGAGAACAGTCAGGAATAACTATAACACTAATAAGAGTGTGTGCCAGACAGACTGCGTGTGTGTGTGTGTGTGTGTGTGTGAGAGAGAGTGTGAGTGTACGGAGTGGTGTCCTATGAAAGATGATGTGTGCGAGACAACAAAATGTATACACTATGTGAGGTAGTGCATACAATCCTGTATAGTGGAGACGTATGTGTGTGTGTGTGTGTGTGTGGTAGTGTGTATGTCTATGATGAGTGTCTATGTACGACTGTGTAAATGTGTGTGTATGAGATAATGGTATGCCTGTTAACGTGTGTGTGACTGTGTGCCTGTGTGTAAGTGTAAGTGTAATGTAGGTAACAGTGTGTGAGGTAATGGTCTGTGTGTGTGTGTGTGTGTGTGTGTGTGTGTGTGTGTGTGTGTGTGTGTGTGTGTGTGTACACACACATGTGTGAGGTAATGGTGGGG
Organism: Sardinella longiceps; assembly: GCA_027497455.2. Classification (NCBI taxonomy): domain Eukaryota; kingdom Metazoa; phylum Chordata; class Actinopteri; order Clupeiformes; family Clupeidae; genus Sardinella; species Sardinella longiceps. The sequence continues at coordinate 15,844,555 of JAODXP020000031.1, forward strand.
ATGGGTTGAGGTTTACAGCTTTGGCTCATGGGCTGCTGCCTTCCGTCTGACATTATCAGAGGCTAATGAGAATAAATGTGATTCCATCCTAAAAGCTATGCTCACACACACACACACACACACACACTCCTCCATACCAGCCCATCGTCTGCCAGCCCTTTAAGCCATGCCAGACCAGGAGAGAGGGAGTGGCAGAGAAGAGGAGAGAGAGAGAGAGAGAGAGAGAGAGAGAGAGAGAGAGAGAGCCAGAGAGAGAGCCAGAGAGAAAAGTAAGAGAAAGCATGCAGGCCTCTTGTATTTTCTCTGGAGGGACATCATAATGATTTGATTTATATCCAGTGACGGTCATTTGATCAACCGCACCTCCTACCCCTCAGGCCTCTCTCTCTCTCTCTCTCTCTCGCTCTCTCTCCTTCTCTCTCTCTCTCCTCTCTCTCTCTCTCTCTCTCCACTTCGCTCTCTTTCCTTCTCTCCCTCTTTCTCTCTCTCCACTTCGCTCTCTTTCCTTCTCTCACACTCATTTCCCCCTCTCCCGTGTTGCCTCATTTTATTTATTATATATTTTTTTTAATCTAAAAAAAAAAAAAATCATTACACAGACATTGAAGTGGGAAGTAATGAAAAAGGAGACAAGAGTCCATGTTTGTGTGTGTGAGACAGAGAAAAAGAGTGAGAGAGAGAGAGAGAGAGAGAGAGAGAGAGAGAGAGAGAGAGAGAGAGAGAGAGAGAGTGTGCGTGTGTGTGTGTGTGTGTGTGTGTATTGTGTGTTTAAGAGCTCTGGCTCTACACTCTGCTGTAAGTCCTGGGCAAACACTGACCTGCAGCTGGTTATTGATGGTGTGTCGTATCCTGACTTTGGGATCAAATCTGGTCCTGACTCCGCTTGATCAGTCTCACGTGCCAAAGTCACCCTAGAAGGATGACATCATGGGTGATGATGTAATCCGAGGATACCAGACTTTCTCCCGTTGACTCTCAGACTCAGCAAAGTTTCCTCCCCGTTGGGAGAAAACGCTCCGCATTTCACTCTGGCCAAAAAAAAAAAAAAAATACAGGCCCTGTTTAACGGAAACACACAACTCCAGCCAATAATCCACTAAAGAACAATTTAATCGAGCTCGCATACAGGGAAACTGCAATTAGTCAATCTGTCTCTTTTATTATACCAATAACACTTTCTATGCTAAACGAAGCTATTTATCTAGTCTATTTATCTATCTCGAGGATGGATTGTGCATGATGTAATATCAAATTTTAACACAATGTGTTACGCTCGTAATGCAATGTGTCACTCAATCATGTTCATGGCTGACTGCGGTCGGTACGCTACGCTGAGCTTTTACGTAGGATCAAATATTTCTATCTGTGTAGAAAGAGTATTGAGCATGAGGTCATACACTATAATAATACAATGTATAATGTACGCAATATCTGTGTCATTCAATCCTTTTTGTGGATGACGAAGGAAAGTATTCAGTCAATTATGCTAAGCTTTCATATAGGATCACATATGTGGTGCTTCTATCCCAAGACTGACGGCCTCTTGGGACCCTCGAAGATGTTCTTGGTTGGGCTAAAAATCTATACATCCACTCTGGACACACCCTTACAAACATTACAGAATCGATGCATGAAACAGGCCCTGAAATACCAACAGTAGCGTTGAGGTTTCTGTTCAGTCCATTACCATTGGAGGACTCAATGGAAATAAGGCTTTACTGTGTTATTCCTGACTATTTCTTCATGTGTATTATTTATAATGCAATTTTGCTATTTCACATATACTATATGTATTTAGTAGGATTGGTCAATAAAAATTCACCTAATCAATGAATGTAATTAACTTTTACATTGGCAGGCTGCAAGACAGAACACCAAAATTCTGCAGGGCTGATCAGCTAAAATATCATTCAATCCTACACTTTCCAATCTCGAATCATTATTATCCTTCAAATAAAAATATTCAACATTTTTCAAGAGAAAAAAAAGTGTTTGTCTTTCTGTGTCTGGAGAGAGCGAGGAGGCGGTGGCCTTGGCTAGCAGGGGTCTGTCTCTCACCTATCAGCCTCGTGTCCTCAGGCCAGTCTGCCCACTTACTGAGTTCAGTAAATACGCCGCTAATTTGAACCATGTGGGGGCAAATTGAAAACACAGATTTAAAACAGGGGCATTTGCTTTTTCACGCTGTAACCTCTCCCCAGGGATCCACTGGCCCAACTCAAGTGTGTCAGAAAGATGGACGGGAGGAAGGGGCTGAGTGTGTGCGTGCGCTTCTGCGTCTCCCGGCCTCGTTCGCCTCTACTCCAGCACCTCCTTCCCTCTACTTTTGACCTTCTCTCTAATTTACTCCGCTTGCCTTTTCATCCACCACTCCTAAGTACTTCTCTCTTTCTTTTAGGCCCTTTCTTTTTGCTTTGACCTTTCTTTTTCTCACACACACACACACACACACACACACACACACACACACACGCACACACACACACACACACGCACACACACACACACTTTGGTCCTTTCCTCAGCCACATGATGAGAGTCTACATCCCTTTACAACCATGAGACTGTGTGAGGCAATCATCTTTTCACTCCCTCAGTCACAGCATTTAAAAAAGCTATTGATTAGACATCGATTAGACATTGATTGACACAGAATTACACATTTACACTGACTTGGGAAAAGCGACTGGCCTTACACTAATTGTCACATTAACTACTTTGGGCGGAGGTGCAAACCGTTTGCTCATGGAACCGTGGAAATAAGAAATGAGTGGGGTTCATTTGATCCGAGTCAGCCTGAATGAAAAACAGCATAGCAGTGGAAATGAAATATTTGCTTGGAGGGAAATCTCCTCTCTGGCAACAGTCTGGCCAAATTCAAGCACCATAATATTTCTCATCCTCTCCTCCCGTCTATTGTATAAAGCAGGGGATCTCAACGTTTGGATAGGTGAGGGCCAATTTAGGGACCCAGTGTTGTACTTAGGGCCACTAAAGGGGCAGTGGAAGAAAGAGAGGGGAAAAAAAACACTATATCACTATCACTATAATAATCATGTTGCATCTCCACAATTTACATATTGCATTAAACCACTAAATGTAGGTTCAGTCTTTCACAGCAATTTACAGTTTTAATAGTTTTACTTAGATTTAATTCGATATTAGCAGATGTTATCGCAGGCGGCCATTGCCCCCCGGGCCACACTTTGAGAATCTGTGGTATAAGGCCTTTGATATACAATAGGGAAAAATGCTTTGTGCTAATAAAGACCAAGGCAGAAAACACACACACACACACACACACACTGATGAACGTAAGCCCATTTTTGTGACATGAGGACCACCCAGGTGTGTCAAGGGCTGCGTTCTCCGCGACTCATCCCGTGGATATAGACTTGACCGCAGACACTGGCGGCTTAAGCTGCCACTGAGTCAGTCTCTGCTCAGCGGGCTGTGTCTGTCTCACGCACGGAGCACGGGATCCAAGGACGGATCACTCTCCTCTCCTGACATTGCCGGCCTCAAGGGGCCCAGACACCCACTCAAGCATTTGAGTGACAGGCACTCTGCCCAATCAGCAGTGTCCAATTTTCTCTGATTGGCACCGTAACCACCACAAGATGACCTCAGCATCATGACATCACCCTTCTACCTATGGGGTGGTTGGGCAAAGGGGATTTTTTTTTTAATAGGGGGGGGGGGGGCTCTGGTTGCCACGGTTTCACACCTTTGTACATGTGTGTGTTGTTGCGAGTGTGTGTGTGTGTGTGTGTGTGTGTGTGTGTGTGTGTCTGTGCATGTGTGGTGAAACTCACTCCCGTGACTGAAACTGCCCTGGCTGACTCTCAGAGGCGACGTGGTTTTACTATGCAAACACGAAACCAAATCGAGCCCCATAAATAAAAAAAAAATCCCCAGTAGTATTGGTTCTGAGTTAAAGTGAAAGGACACACAGCTCCCTCCATCCAGCCAGCCTTCCCAGCCCTCTCTAAAGACAAAAGGACTCCTTTACTGCCGTTTGCCCCTCTTTCTCCCACTGTCCACTGAGGCTCACACCAGACCAGCACCAGGAGGCTTCTCATTAAAAGCAGCATTTGGTGGCCACAGACACATTTGTTGACTGGAGCGGTGAAAATGAAACCCTGCTGCCTGTCCACTTCCTGTCATGCAGGGGACACTTAGTCAGAGCTGTGTCACAGAGCCGAGCCGGCCCGGCCCTCACTGCTGTCACATGCAGGCTTTTTGCTTTTTTACTAGGGGAGACGGCCATTGCTATGGATAACCATCGGAAAACCTAGACGTTAACGAACTAGAAAAGCAAAGACACAATCAAAAATCGGAGAACTCTCAATAGCCCTTTTCCCATTGCAACGCGGTATAATGCCGGGTCCTAATACTGTGTTCAACCCCGCGTCAAGCAATGGGAACGCAATTCTAACCCCTGCCCAAAGCTCCTGAGACTGAGACATCCCCACACAGAGGGAAACACATATTGTGAGTGGATATCAGTGGAAATATGTCTGTAGTGAAACAAAGAATCCCTTTGTAAATGTTATTCCAGACAAGATAGAATTCTGCAATTATAGTACAATTCTGTTATAATATTACATTCTATTATGATTGATTGCTCAGTGAAAATATAATCTTTGAATCTGAATGTGATCAAAACAAATCTGTGTCTGCCTTCAGCAGTGGTTAGTAATAAAAAGCTGTGATTGTGAGACGAGACGTACCCACATCTAAGGGCCCGTTTGAGGGAAATGTTATCAAAGTGAGGCTACATGTTTCTACAAGAGCCAAGTGTGATTATAAGAATTTCTCTTTGTGAGTCGTAACCACACGGCCAGTAGAGACGCATCAGCAGCAGCATCATCATCAACAACAACAACAACAACAAAGAGTCCTTTCAGGGTTATGTGTCACTATGAGGGAGATGTGTGATGAGGGTGACCATGGAGAGTCAGAGACAAAAACAAACCAATCAAATGTGGCACTGACACAACCGCAACTATGCACACATGATAGTAAGCAACAGGGGCCCCCAGACAAGATGGTGACAGAGCAGGGAGAGGTACCTCAGAGAGCTTCTTTAAACCTTTTATTACACGCACGCACACACACACACACACACACACTCACCAGGGGTAGTCTAATAACACGCTTCCCGGAGGAAGTCACAGCACGACTAACATGCCACATGTCTCTGTCCCTTGTTACCACGACGATAAACACGATTCATGACTCAATTGCCTGTAACCAAGGCATCATTAGAGACTATCCTCCCTCCCTTCCCTGAAGAAAAATACACACGCAAACTCAAGCTCTATTAACTGTTGTGTGTGTGTGTGTGTGTGTGTGTGTGTGTTTTTTGTGGTTATTAATAGGCTAAATGATAACTGTGACAAAAAGGGCATGCTCTTAAATAATTACTGAGTCAGAAAATAGGGAAGCACATTAAAATGGCCAAACTGCTGAATCACAAGAGATGACAGGAAGTTGGACAAGAATGCGATGATGTCCTGTAATGCATTTGTGTTTGTGTGACCCCTCAGGGGAACCCGAACAGGCTGGTTAGGCCTATTTAGGCCTGCTGCTGCTGCATGGGCGAGCAATGGCCACTAGGCTACATCTATAATGACAAGGATGGAAGAATAAAGAAGCATTTTCACAGGGTCTAGCTGTAGCCTCTTAAAGGTGCCTTCAGAGGGTCTCCACACCCTGTCATGAAGCGCATCTGGATGAGACACGAGTCAGACAGAGAGTGACACAAACCTCAACACCGCCCACCCCCCCTGTGATGCTCAGCACACCTCAACACTATGAGTGCTTCACCGAGACAAACATATGAATCACGCCTCCACACAGAAACCCCTTACAACCATACACAAGTACACACACGCACACACACATATGGGCTCACGAGTCCTGCTCACGTCACGCACACTATTATAGACATGTGTGTGAGTAAGTGTGTGTGTGTGTGTGTGTGTGTCCTTCAGACAAAGAAGCTAAAACATCTGTCTTTCCTACCAAGCCTGGTGTGTCTATAAATAAGTGGCTTATTTTAGCCACTCTGGGGGTGGGCTCCGTGCTCTACACAAGGGGAATAGGATAGCTGGGGGCTGGGGGGTTGGTTCGTGTTCGATAAGATCGTGATGCCTCCACCCCTCCCTGTGTCCACGACTGATTCAGGAGGTGATTCAGTGCACACCGAGCCAAGCTCTGGAAAGTCCCACCTCAACAGGCCAGAGGGCCAGCCAGCATCGTGCTGGGAGGTCCGGTAGCCCACCCCCGTCCCATCCAGAACATGAAAGAATGGGGATGAGTGGGGGGGTTGTGGACCCACAGAGGCTGGGAGGCCCCTATGATGCTAGCTGCCAGGGCCCCTGACGCCCCTGCGTCTATGTCTGTGTTTGCTGGCCCCCCACTAACTCCAGCCACGACTCAAGTGGAAGGGGCTTTCTCCTGCCTCGCCTCGCCTCACCTCCACCCAGGCGACTCACCGCGCGCATCACCCCCCTCCTGGGGGCGCCATCTGGACGTGGGCCGTGGGAAGGAGACGACGTGGAAGAAAAGACAGTGAGTGAAAATGAGAACGAGATGGAAAGGACCAGGGTGGAGTGTTAAGAGACGATTGAGGAGGTGTGTGTGTGTGTGTGTGAGAGAGAGAGAGAGAGACCCACGCTCAGCTCTAAAACTCCCACATGCCACTGGGGTCCTGAGTCATACGTCTGGGGCAATGGAATCGCAGGAAGCGAGACGGCTGGCGGGTGTCCACTGCTGACGAGAGGTCTGCAAGGAAAGCCCAGCAAGGCCCTCATACACATACACACAATCTGGGTCACATTTCCATTCACTTATAATGTATGCACAAGGAATCTACAATCACACAATCACACACATGTAAAATACAAAAGAAAAAAATAAAGAGATTTGAAGTAAGATGGTCACGTTACACTTCTTGTCATTTGCTCAAACAGAACCACTCACATGACAATGTCCCTTTTTTAACACACACACACACACACACACACACACACACACACAGAGAGACAGACACACACACACACACACACACTCTCCCACACTCACGCCCACATGCTTGATCAGCTATTCAAGGACAGTGACACAGATGAGGTTACTGAGTTCAACTGGGCCAACTCATGCTCACACGCTCAGGATGTGGACACCAAAACAAAACACCACCACACAAAGCGCATGGTACTCCCTCTCTCTGCCTCTCTCGCTCTCTTTTACACACACACACACACACACACACACACACACACACACACACACAACTGTATGGAACAACAGACCAAACTGTACTGTTCCACTGCATCACACACATCCACATGCACATCAGTCTCTTGGGCTTTGAGACTTCTCTCTGGACAAGCTGCTAAGTGCACTTTGTTTTATCAACTTGGGGAGGAACATGAACACAAGTATTCCCTTGGGGCGTGGCAGTTCAAACTGTCACAATACAAGGTGTGCCTGTTTATCATTGTATAGCCTACCTGACCCATTGGATATCATGCATTGCCGTTAATGGGGACAGTTTTTTTCAGAGTGGTGCTCAGTCAAACTTAAAAGCAACAGACGTTTTTACATTTTTTTTAAAATTAATTTCAATGCATTTGAAAATCAAATAACTCCAAAGAAGTCACAGGCCTGTTAATCTATAGCCTAAAACATTTGCAATGCAATTCAGAGATGTGGCTATGGCTCTGGTTCCAAGGAATCTATGACATCTATCAGCTGGATGAACGGCTGTCATAAAAGTAGGCTAAACAATAATTCATGATGGTGTATTTGGTTACATTACATCCACATAATGACATGTCAAACAGACTAGGTCTAAGAACAGCAACGACCAATTCAAAGAATATGACTAATATTGGTTTAATAAAAAGGGAAATTTTAGTGAATCCGATGCGTCATCTCATCATTTCTGGTCGGCTTACCAAGGCGATGGACTGGTTTGTGCAAGAGCTGTGCGCGCAGCCTTTTGAGCTTTTCATATTTTACTTAACGCGTGCGTTTCCAACGGACCGACTTTTGAAACAGGCACTCGGAAGTTTAGATGCGCATCGTGATTTGGGTACTGTAGGCCACCTAGTGGCAAAAGAAAAGTGGTACAAAAAACAACACTTCAGACGCGTAACAAAACCACACCAGTTTTCTACGCTAATTTTAGAATACATAAGCCTAGTGCAAGAATGCCTTTATGTTCGAGTGCTCTAGTGGTTTCGGGTTATAGTTGTCTACGAACAGACCATGGAAAGTTAATCTTTCAGCCTTGTTGGACTTGCAAGTCGTCTCCATTGAAATGCCCCTGTGTTGCCACTTTATTTTGCGTTATTGTAGCCTGACTATCATAGAGAATTATCTTGTAGGCCTAGTAACATAGTAGCCTATAGGTCGTCTGAATGTTGGCCGTCTTCCATTGAACATGTAATTTAAGAACATGGGAGTTCTAACCACTTTGCATAGGCTAGAAAACCACCACACCTTTGACAATGGAAGACTGTGTTTGACTAAACCGCATGCATTAAAATTTCCCATTGGAAGACCACACCAGAATGTAGGCCTACCGGTAGTCCCATTCCCTGTAGGCTAAATCTAACACAGGTGATTGAGTCGAATGCTAATTATGATCAGCTGGTAAAAGCTGAATTGCAGTCGAATAAGCGCAGGTGTTTCAGGTGTTAGGTCACCTGTCTGACAAGTGGAGTTAAAATTTAAGAATGTTTTTAATTATGGTAGAGGGAGCCGTTAGTTTGGGCGTCACTTCAATTAAGTTAAAGGGGGCATTTTTAAGAAGAGCAAAATACCTCTCATGTTTTCATGGTTTTGAGGCCTTTTGTTTGAAGCCTATTGCTTGATGTTTTAAATCATTCAAATGGACTATAGGTGCTCTACCTGACTCAAGCCCCACACTACTCCTGTGATATTTGTCATGTACTGCATACTACACGCTACTGTCTGCAGAGATCAGTATACAAGCAGTATGTAGTAGTCAAGTAGTAGGCCATTTCGGAAATGGCCACTGTCTGCTATGTGGGTATATTCACACATTCAATGTTAATGTCCGTCCCACTGAACACTAGACTTTACACACATGCGCAGTTGTTTAAATGCATTTACTAGCCAATGCAGGAATCTGACCTGAAATAAGAGGCGGCAGACAGGTAGGTTGGATGAGAGGTAGGTTTTAATTGGATTTTTTTTTTTTTTCCTTTTAGTAGCCCCTGATGTTGAGGCCCCGCCCACAGCCATCAGAGTGGGAGCTTTGCATATAATAGATCTCACTGAGTTTGAGTGGACAGTTACTGTGTCTGATCACACACTCCGTCAGTGGCAGTACAGCACAGCACAGCACAGCCGCCTCTGCCGTCAGTTTTGTTCATTATGAAAAAGAGAGAGAGGAAGAAATAACACCCAAGTGTTGCAGTTGAAGAGTTATAGAAAGAGGCTCTCTAGCATCTCAACTCACTTGCTTGATCACACAACAGGCGCTTAAACAGATGGAAACACTAAGGTGAGGTACACCGATGTCCGAGGTGTACCAGGATTTCTAGTAAAATAAAACAATAGAATAACTTAACAGAATAACTTAAAACTGGCCAATCAGATCTTAGAAGCACGAGTATTAGGCAGGCCATCAGATTAATTACAATCATTACCAGGATTTTAAACTCCACTGTGAAATTAATTCATATGATGTACAATGAAGCATTATAAAATGCTTCTGGACATACAAAGAGACACACAAATGGACATACAAATCGACCAAATGCTCAAATAATCTGTACAGACTTATTCTTCTATTTACACAATTACACAAAATATACACGCTTGCATCTCTACACATAGATGGTTGAGTTCACGTTGACCTGTGTCAGTTGTTCATTTGATAAAAAACAAGACAAGGACAAAAATATCAACACATACCAAAAGCTTCATTACAGTGCTGTCCAGAAAGGCTCTTCTGTAAATGTCTGGTTGTGTAATAATAAAACAGAAAAAAAATAAAAAATAAACCAGTCTTTAAACGGATGCATCAGTATCCAATCTATCATTATATTAACCTGCTGTCTGAAACAATGAGCCAAGAATGAGCAGTTTGCATGGCAGAGAGAGAGAGTGAGTGAGTGAGTGCGAGAGAGACAGAGCGAGCGAGAGAGAGAGAGAGAGAAAGATGACGTAAGACAACACAAGCCCTGAGACATTGCTTTCTCAGTTCCCCCTTTTTCTCCTTGGCTTTGACACTCCCTCCAGTATCCAGTAGATGGCAACAGTGAGTGTGGTAGCCTTATTTTCGGCAGAGGCAGTGGCTCTGACTCCCGGTAAAGGCCAGTCCCTGGGCCTCCATCTCTCGGCAGGTTTCAAATTCACACCTGAGGCTCTTCCTCGGTCTTCCCCACTTGACAGAGAGCAACTGGCATCTCCTTTTCGTGCTTCTTTGTGTACACTCTTCCTGCCTCCTACTTCTTTCTTCCCTACCCAGAGTCCTTCAGTGCTGGAGCAGGAAGTTAGTTGCCATGTTGATGTCATTATTGGATGCCCGCAGTGCCTCTTGGGCATCCACCCTGGAGAAGCCCATCTCCATCAACCTGGCAACCTGTGATAAGGAATGCCATCCACCCAACCACACATTCAAAAATGTCACAGATAAACACTAACACATAGTCCAAATACAGGCAACACACATACTATGTGAATAGACAAATATCCACAGATGCAGACACACACAGATAAAAGGTCATTCAAGTCATTCCTTTTGCGGTTTTCTTGGTTTTTCAATAATATAAGAGTGCACACTCTTGGAGGTGCTAAATAGAATTTAGCGCACACTCATATCTTGAGTCAATATATGAGTCAATATTGAAACCTTGACAAAGGCCAAACGGCCGAAACGTTGGTCAAATAAACTTAACAAAAAAGAAGATATGAGTGTGCGCTAAATTCTATTTACCGTATTTCCGACTATAACCGCAGCTTATACATTGATTTTGCAAGATTTCTTCCACTATGAGGTTAAAACAGGGGCAGTTAATATGGTGTTAATATGTTTTTTTTTTTTTTTATCTTGCATAAAACACTGTCCTGCGGCTTATACACAATGCGGCTTATATGCAGGAAATTACTGTACAGTTTTCTTGGTTTGTACCACAATTGGGCTTTTGCATTTTTCTGTACAGAGCTGCCCTAACAGCTCTGTGACACTTGACCCAAATTTTGCATTTTCTCTCTCTATCTCTATCAGATGTGGTAGTTGGGAGTATAAACTGCCACTAATTGTGCCATAGAGTGTTGCAAAAGCATCACCATGGCCCATAACCTTTAACGTTAAGGTTAATTAAGCTAAAAATAGTTGCAAAGTTTCCATTTGAAGTGCAAGACGTTAAAGAATGCTTCATTTTATTCATCTTATTGAGACCTTCTTCAGAAGTCTTGAGATGACTGTAGAGTAACCCTGTCTTTGAGCTCACCTGTTCTTCAGCTACTGGGGCGTTGTCTGGGGCAGGGGAGGGCCCGGGGCGTCTGGCCTGGGTAGGTGTGGCAGCTGGGCCGGCTTGGTGTCTCTGCCTCAGGGTTGGAAAGAGCCGACCCCAGTTGAGCAGACCACCCTACAGGGTAGAACACCAAACATCATACTCTGCAAAGTTCAAGGATCCAATAGTGCTCTATCTAGCAAAGGGTAAAAACCGTCATCACAATGAGGCATGACTACTAACCCCTTGTTTACATTTTTATGTCTGAAAATATGTCTGAAAGTCTTGATATGACATCTAGTGGTCAACAGAAGAAGTGACAGTCTCATAAGAAGTAGTTGTTCCATCACACTCTGCCCCGTAAAAACCTCAAGTTTGGCTTTGAGAAACAGAACAGAAATACTTCTATCACAGTGAGATCTGCCAAAATGTGTAATATTCAAGATAATGTCGTCAGATTGACCAAAAGTCTTGAAACTACATTTCCTGAGGACGTCACCATTACTGTACTTACAAGAATGTCAAGTCACCCCAAGTTTCCCCAAAAAGCAGCACCAAGAAAAAAAAAAAAAATCAATTACCCCAATATAATTACCAACTGATTCCAGTCAAACGTTGCTCCATCTCAAAAAGCACACTTAAGTGGAGTTCAGATAAACAGGTGCTTCAGACAATGAGCAGGATACTGTACCTCAACACAGATTCTAAATTTCCAGTACATCTGACAACATCTTCAACATACACACAAACAACACAGTCACAGCCTCCACAAAATATCAACACTGAGGTCCCAGGGCCAACACTATGCTTCTCCTAAGAAAACCACAAACACATTCAAAACTACGGGGGTTTCCATGGACTCCATCGAAAGGGTGACCCCCATGGCCATGACATCAAATTCCAAATCAGGCTATTGACCTCTATAGCGTTGTTGCCTGTTGAGAGCGGGTGCTATTTCACCATCTAGCGATGAACATTCCCCTGTGCCTTCCACCCGGGCTCTTAACGGTGTCAGTCTGGTCACAGTGCGTAGGGGGAGGATTCAGGACTGTGAGGCTTCAGTTCTTAAACTTTCTCTTGGGAAAACAGAAGCCTCTGCACCTCTCAAGATGCAACAGGCTTTGCTGTTTGACTCACTCTTGGACATGGAGGGGGTGACTGCAAAGCAGCTTAGCAAATGGCTTAGCAAGTCACTGTGGTTGGAGCTTGTGGTTGAGCATCCTCATCTATGACTCATTACAACAGACATGCACTTATGGGCCAATACTGATAGATCAACTGATAGAACTTTAACACCTCACACACAGATGCCAAATGGCCCAGTTGCAACTTGCATCTTGTTAGCAAAATGGCTCAAAATAATTTCTACATTTGTTTATACTATAAACATGCATGTATCTGTTCCTTCTGTTCTGTGTCACAAATACTTGTGACTAAAATAGCACACAGGGTAAGATGCACGTTGGAGAAAGGCAATCTAAGCATCTACATAGACACATTTGTACTGACAATGTGGTCGTTTTTTTTTTTTTAACTGTATTTTTCATCACCAAAGAACAAATTACAAACAAGTACAGTACAGATTATGTATCTTTGGGAACAAATCCATACTTGTAGTGATACTATATAGACTATGGACTGGTTGAAGAATTGTGCAAAGGGGTATTAGTATCAGCTGTATTAGACCAGAGCGGTATAGAAAACAATACATATAATTTGTCCTCAATGGAGGTTTTCTCTTTGCTTTAAATTATTAATCCAAACATTTATGAGATTGAGATGGAGCGGCCATGTGTCGAACCAATGAACACACAAACAATCTTTTGTTGTGTTTGTGTCAAATGTGCACATTATTAGGAATGTGGATGAATGTTTTTACCTTGCAAATACTAAACCCAAAATAAACACCAAACTGAACACCTGAACACAAAATAAGCACCTCTAACTAAAAACAGTGTTGCGTCACCCAACAGTGTGGATTGTACATTCTACATGATTTCATATGCAGTGCGGTATTCAACTGTTCTTAAGGAGTGCAGATCAGAGAGGAAACACCTTGCAGTTACCTTACACTCATGGATGTCTGAGCTACTGAGCCATCGCCACTTGCTGTCACCATTTGCCATGGCAACACAACAAACAATAACACATGTACAAGCACATGTGTCACACACGCACACAGAGGTTTTTGCTCCACCTCAAACCATCCGGTGGTTTTGACAAGCTATAGTCCAGAATAGTCTAGAGTCAAACCTGATGTGTGTGTGTGTGTGTGTGTGTGTGTGTGTGTGTGTGTGTGTGTGTGTGTGTGTGTGTGTGTGTGTGTGTGTGTGTGTGTGTGTGTCTTTCTGATTTTGACTAATGGTCCAACTCTCACTCTAGCGCTTCTGAAGTGTATGCGTGTGTGTGTGTGTGTGTGTGTGTGTGTGTGTGTGTGTGTGTCTGTAAGCATGTGCGAGTTGACCAAACACATTTTGGCCACATAAGTGTAAAACTAAGCCACACCCTTCCTCCTTCTATACACACTAATAACATAAAAAGCTTCATTCAGGCCTCCCCTAAACGGCTGCAGGACAAAAGAAACCCAGCTGTCATGACCTTTTGTCAGAGTGCTGCTGGTTCACACATCTACTAGATCATCACCGCCAAGAGGAACTGTGCCCTAACAGTAATGTTGTCTCATCAGTCTAACCTCTGTACGTTGGTGCAGATAGAATCTAACTAGCCTGGCCATTATCACCTGCGGCTACGATTCTGGCACACTGTAATAGGAATTTGTTTTTCGTTTGGAAATGACGTATTGTGAGCGCTGCCGTCATCAGGCTCTCACGCTTCCAACTTCCACATTCAGTAGTAAACAGGCCACTGGCTAGTTACTATCTGTTTTGACATCGTAGTGATGCATGTCAATGACGTGCCGATTTTGTAAAGGTAATTCGAAAGTAGGGGGGAGAATAACAAACACTCTTTGTCTTTGCTTTGCCCTGATGAAAAAACATGTTGGCATTTTAATTATGAGTATCCACGTTTAATAAAGGCTTTTTAACTTTTTCCATCCTTCATAATAGTCCTGAGTGGCTGGGACTTGCTTTTTTGATTCCTTTTTTAAGTTCCTATACTGTTGAACTAGTGGGGGTTGTTTGCTCTCTGCAGTTAATCTGTCCGGGGGGAATACACACATTGTTGTTGGAATGGAACAGTGAGCCCACATGAAGCCCACCTCGAGGTGCACACACACACACACACACACACACACACACACACACACACACACACACACACACACGGACCAGTGGTTTAGTCCTTATTTCAGCCCTGAGAACAGTTCAGGGGGTTAGGTGCCTTGCTCAATATCAAGTAACTTAAACAAGAGTGACTATGCAACATACAATCCCTACTTCCATTTTGTTACTACTAGAGCAAGTCAAACAGCACCCTAAAGCACACAAAGCAAGTGGTAGACACAAAACCTTCCAAACGGTAACTATTTTTAATGCAACACTATGAATTATTAATTTCATAACACTAAATGAAAAGCTTGCAGCAAGTTCATTAAACAGATGGTACCCTCACCCAGCCCTCTTTTTGAATAATGCCACCAAAATTCAGAACTGCTGATGGTAGTCCAACCACCTTCACCAAAACCAAAACACATGCATTTGGTGTATGGAATTTGAGTGCTCTTTATGTGTGTGTGTGTGTGTGTGTGTGTGTGTGTGTGTGTGTGTGTGTGTGTATGCATGTGTGTGTGTGTGTGTGTGTGTGTGTGTGTTTTTGTGTGAGTGTGTGTGTGTGTGTGTATGTCTCACCTGGGGCTGCTGGGCATTCCTCCGCATCTGGGCCAGCTGAGAGAGCAGCATTTGCTGGTCCAGCAGGTCCATGCGCTGTTGCCGCTGAACGTCCAGGGTGGCACCCATGCCCACTGGCGCCTCTTGTGTGGGCTCACTACCTGCCAAGAGGGGCTCTAGAAGCAGGGCACCCACGCGACCCATCCAGGAGGGCACCCGGAGCAGTCGCTGCACCCACAGAACGTTACAGTGGTAGACCACGCCAGACACCTGCAGTTGCCCATGGCACAAAGAGGGGTGGCTAAGCAAACGCTGCATACACAATAGCAACACACTTTCATTACAATGGGCTGAATAGAAAGACACAGAATTAAAAAAAAAGTGAAAATAATCAATGCACCCTTGAAGATGTGTAGGCCTATGTTCATACTGCATGGTGAATAATGGATACTGACCATTTTATGGTGCAATTAAAGAAGAAATCTGAACTGGACTTTCTCCATTATTCAGAAATAGGGATGCTCCAATTGATCGGGCACCGATCACTATCGGCTGATATTGCCTGTAAATAATTTGATCGGATCGACCCTAAAAGTACCGATCAAAAAAGTCGGCTACGTGAGGAGGGCTAAATTACTTGCTCAACTGTTTGTGCGCCTGTGTGTGGAGCTCTCACTGCTGGTGGCAGCATGAGTTCTCCTGTGTGGCGTTTCTTTAAAGTGTCTGACAAAGACATAACATTTGCAGTTTGCAACGCATGTCATAATGAAATCCGTTGAGGTGGAAACTACCCTCGAAATTTTAATACAACTAGAACCTCATTAGGCATCTAAGAATACGGCATCACACAGCTGGATAATGCAGAGTATAAGAGCTCAGTTCTCCGTTTGAAGACGCGAAGGCATTTCACGGTTTCACTCAGCACAGGCATAGCCTACATGTAAATTTATAAACATAGCCTACGTATAGCGGACACATAAACGTATCTTAATAGCCTATGCTATATTTATTAATTCGTGGACTAGACCACCTGTTTTAACCACTTGGAGAATTTGTAGGCTATGTCGGAAGTGAAAGTGCACACTTGATAACCCGCGGTCACACAAGATAAACTTCGTTGAGGCTTGTCATTCTCCAGTTTTTAAAAATGTCTCCATACAAAACTGGCCGCAGAGTCAGACATCATGAGCAGAGGTATTTACTGCTGAAGAGCCTGTTTAACCATAGTTTGGGCTACAGTATGACAACAATAACAGGCGCACCATTGAGGTTTTTTTTAATAAGTTGATTCCCGGTTTCCCCGTCATGATCTTTCCCGGGAAAAGGGAAATAGTCCCGGATCCCGGGATTAAACTCTATTCCTGACCTCTCTTGTTAATGTTTTTCTGCTTTATTTGGGAAAGATGGCCTAGAATAGCCTTACTGTAGCCCATCTCATTTTATACAAGAAAATAAAAGCATTTTACTTGATACTGACTCTAGGCTATTTCTACTGTTCTTTTTTTTCATTTCACTCTGCTAATAGATACGGAAAATTCAGATTTGCCTGCCATTCTATGATCGGCCATTATCGGCAATCGGCAGAACATGATTTTGGTGATTGGTGATCGGACCCAAAAATGGTGATCGGAGCATCACTATTCAGAAATCAATCAACCAATAGTAAGCTTAGCAGGGAATCAGCTGAGTAACCAGCTAATTGAGATCAGTTGACAGAGGCATAAGCTTGAGTCTGTGACCTGCCAGAAGGAATGTTGGTGCTCTATTATATGCAAATGATTACATTTAAAAGTACGGTTGGTAGGTTTGGGGCTTTTGTGGGAGAAACCCTCTGACCTCAAGAAAAGAAAAAAGTTCTTTTTTTGAGGTCAGTGGAGAAACCTGAATCTATGCTATGGAGGAAGAGTCCACTTAGTTACTGTAATCTATCTTGCGGGAGTTGCTAGTGAGATTATGAAGTCAAATCTCATTAGATTACTTTACATTGACAGCTGGAATACCTCATGTCTCCTAGACTGTAATTGCTACAAAAGACCACTCATCAAAATGTGTTTTAAATGTAAACAAAGTTAAAGAACACACTCATCATTTAAAATAAAATATTAATTGCTTATCTGACACAAACCTTGTTGCCTTGTTAACTTGCTATGTTTCCAAAACACAAAAACATGTTGTAATGGAAAACAAGAAAATCAAGTGAGCCCATTGACCAGTAGTTTTCTATTGTCTCAAATAAAGAGTGTACAGTACTACTACTCCTACATGGTACATTGCATACATATTGAGACCGACCGTCTGGCACAACAACATTCATAACTAAACACAGACCATCATAATAATGACTGAGAATATGGCATAATCCAATACAAATCAATCAATGAGGGCTTGAAGTGTTAAAGCTGGAGTGATGCCTAAAGATTTCATTCAGTCATGTAGATCTATTAGTGGCGTTCCAGTCCTCCAGTCATGCAGAGAGAGCGTTTACTTACCAGACCACTGAGGGCCATCACCCACATAAATGAGCTGGATGTGAGCAGCTGTAAGGGGAACAAGAGACAAAATGAAGGGATGAGAGAGAGAGAGAGAGAGATAGAGAGAGAGAGAGATTAGCAGATAAACAAGAGTAAGATTCAAGCTTCTATGTGTGTACAGATGCTGTCACACATCTTAAGACTGCAATCACATGATCCTTAAAAAAAATACAGCATCTGATTTATTATCATGATAATACTGCAGTAGAAATGTAATTCTCAAGACAGCAAAAGGAGAAAAAAAGCCCAGAGAGAGAACTTCCTTTTATGTGTTTAGTGGTGTGTTGGCTGTGCGTCAGTATAAAAACTACCTGCCATTTCCCTCTTTGTTCCTGCTTTGAGGTCATGATGACGTGCTTTTTTTTTCCAGTCACATACCAGATCTGAACATAGATCATTGTCCACGAAAATGAAATGACAACTTAGAAATCCTAACAAAACCTTGTGACTTAGAAATGAGAACACAACTCTATAAGTTTTCACTCTGCCCAAAAGTAGCGACAGAAAAAAAGATACAATCTGAACCAGACAGAAACATAAAAAAAAAACATTTAAAGCCACACTGTAGTGTTAAATCTGTAAATGTTTTGAGGTTCAAACTATTGGAGGTACTTTAATTCCAAAATACTCTTCCTAGGGGATTCCTCTCTGGTCATCATCATTACCGGATGATGACAAATAAACTGATTAATGCACTTAAACTGTTCAAGCATCAAGAATAGGTTTCTAAGACACAAACTAACCCTTGTCCTGGACCAGAGGAGAATTTGAATAAAGAGCTCCACTCAAAGGCATGACTAGTGTAGCACTGTCCTTGGTGCATCCTACTCCTGGCCATGCATGATATCTCAATGAAAGTCATTCTTTTCACATACTGTAAAAAACGATTTTTAATGGTTACTTGAAAAATGTGTGGAAACTCGTTGCCTCAAATGAGTTGAGTAACTATTACTTATCTTTTTAGATGTAAAGTGCTTTTTAAGTTGAAAAAGATAAGTTATAGTTACTTAACTCATTTGAGGCAACGAGTTTCCACACATTTTTCAAGTAACAATTACAAATCGTTTTTTTACAGTGCACCACTGTGTTTGAGTGTGTTGTGTGTGCTGGAGCAGGCAGCCTCTCACCTGAAGGCCCACAATGTAGACCAGGGACTTGTTGGTGATGGAGATCTGCCCCAGCAGCTGGGTGATGGGCACCCGTGGGATTGAGTGAAAGAAAGGCACAAAGAGGGCAAAGACCGGACCCAGGCTGAGAAAGAGAGGGAATGAGAGAGAAAGGGAGAGAAGGAAGCAAGGAAGACAGAGGGAGGGGGAAAAGAGACATGGAATGAGAGACAAAGGGGTGGTAAGGACTCTGATGACTTTCAAAACTAGCCCATAGGCAAAGAGAACGTTTCAGTTAAAACACTGTGACCCTACATACGTTTCTATTCAAATTAGGATGTACTCCTTCAGCCATACATCACTGCAGTAACCATCAAGCAAGGGATCTCCATGAATCCAGATAATGACATCCCTGATAACACACAAACCAACGGCGCTTACAGAAACACCCTCCCCCCACTTACACACAGAGAGAGAGAGAGAGAGAGAGAGAGAGAGAGAGAGAGAGAGAGAGAGAGAGAGAGAGACACACACACGCACACACACCTGTGAGTGCCATACTGAGTAAACAATGCCACACCTTACAGCAACGGTCAAACTCCCAACAGCTGAGTTCATTCAAATTTGCTTCAAGGAAGTTAACTTTCGCCTGTATTTCCATCTCTTTTGTGATAATGATACATAAATGGGATTAGAACATGAAATCCACCTCAAAACAAATAGGAAAGCTGAGCCCACCCAAATCAGACAGCTCCAGAACCCAAATCTTTCAAACAGTTGTCAGGGTTAAAAACATATATAAACAAACCCATCGACATAGACTGGTTAGCCGTTTCAAAATCCATCAGCTTCATATTTTTCCAGCCATCTTATTTTTGAAGTCAGCTGATGCTGACGACACACTGACAGGTTCTTGGTCAGACTGACAGATGAGCAAACAAAAAATAACAAAGATATGCAAATAAAAAATAACAAAAAGTAACAAAGCCGCCCTGCCACTACTCATCTGCCAAAAATAAATACGCTTCAGGTTTTACTCTGGGGTTTAGATAGGCAATTGAATCATTATGCATGCAGAGAGGACGAGGGTTTTGTATGAACGCGACCTGGAGCTACCTTCAAAGCCATCTAGATTGCCTGCATTTTAATTTAACTCTCACCTAGATAGCTGTGGTAGTCATACAAGACAAAAGCCTGTAGTCATTAGCATTTGGGAAATTCCATACATAAGGTCAGAATTAGGATCATGTCAGGTATAGCTCCATTTTCCCCTGGAGGATCTGCTACTGTGGGTACGTGTTTGCAGCAGGTCCAAAGCACTAGTGGGGTGATGGAGGTAGGTACCCATCGCACAGTAAGTCATGATGTCCTGGATTGCTCGTGGTCAAATCTTTTTCACGCCTCCCGTGTGTACGTGACTCAGGCCCAGTGAGCACAAAAACATCCAACAGCTCTTATCTGTCTCACACAAGTCGGGGGTTTCTGCACCCCCCACGCGCCCAGACCAGAAATGCAAAACCACACTTTTCGTTTTGAGTCTCTGCCTCTGTCTCCTCTGTTGACTACCTGACTACACACACAACCACATCGTCAGTATAAACATAGCAGGAGACCGGGAGGGATGGTGGGAGGGAAGTGCAACAAGCAAGGCAAGGGGTGGCACAGGAAATGATGTCAGGAGCTGTGCTACTCAATCACAGGGCAGTATCACTTGTACTTCTTCATTCTGAATTGGCGCTCTTCACAGTGGTAGAAACGTGTCTAACAGTCAGAGCAGCATGTGTTTGTGGGAGACTACTGAAGAGTTCTCTTTGTATGCCAGAGTTCAACACAGAAGAAAACACACTGCATAGGAATCCAACCTGCCGTTAGGTGAGTAGAAGTTCTGCTTAATTTAACAAAATAGTTATGTCAAAGTAGTTTGTATTATTTGTGTGTGTGAGTGTGTGTTCTCAGAATATGCTATATTGAGTTGGTCGCACACAAGTCATTGCAAGCAGTGAGATTCTGCTTGTCAAAAATTCAGTAAACGAAAAATGTGTTTGCATATGTAGACTTTTACTCATTTACATTTTGGCTTGCCCCTCTTCAACTGATGCTTTTCTATATCCATAGTACTCAGCCAAGATTCTAACATGAACTTATACCACCATAACACCATGATTTAAGCCTTTGGTAGGTAGGTAGGTATTAATATTAAACATAATTTAATCATTAAGATTAATTGTTAAAATAAGTTCAGAAGCTAAAAAAATGTAAACATACTACTGTACTACAACTCCCACTCTCCTACTACTACTACTACTACTACAACTACTTTCAAGACCTCATAATAACCCCAGAACAGTTTCTTCCATCAAGCAATAAGGCTTATGAACATGGAAAGAGCGCTCAATCTTGCTCTACTTCACTTTTCTTTTTTCCCTCCGCTCACACACACACACACACACACGCACGAGCATATGCATAAACACACACACACAAGAATTTTACTATCTCATAGATTCAATCTTGATTCTTAACAAAACCCATTATCATTACTGTATGTAAACCAATTGGTGAAAGGTACACAGATGATCTGTAAACATTTCTAGTCCTATAATCAAAAGTACATTATGTGCCCTATTACTGAAGAGAGGCCCCCAACAAATCCACTTTGCCATCAGCATGCATGAGCATAGTAATCAATACTGTTGTAGATTTCCTGGATGATGAGTGACTTGGCATAGATTATTTTCATTGTGGCAATTTGACACTCTCGTAAACAACAATAACAATGCAAGAAGGAACAATCTGTCAGATACGGTAGAAATGAAAAAAAAAAAAAAAAAACCATCAAAACCTCACCACTAAAAATAGATGTAACTCACAGCCCCCAATGCACATTGGAGTACATAATGTACACACAAAAAAAAAACAAGGAAGGCATGGCATCACGTGGCACAACATGTGTCCCAACATGTGTGTTGCAAGTTGTCTAAAACCACAGGCAGCAAGGTGTGAGCTCTCTCTCTCTCTCTCCCCCGTCTCTCGCAGGGCTGCACTCCCCAGTTTGAAACATCAGAGGCCCCTTTTTCCTGTGTTACGCCACCACCACACATCATGCTGGACGTCCAGGTCAACCACAGTGCCAACGTCAGCAGTCAAAGTGACGTAGAAGGCGGGAGTTGCGCGGGCTTGTATGACCATCGGAGTGTGGCTCGTGTGCTCATGCCTCTGCACTACTCGCTGGTGTTTGTCCTTGGGTTGCTGGGCAACAGCCTGGCGTTGCACGTCATCTGGACACGGCGGAACAAGATCAACGCCACCACGCTCTACTCGGCCAACCTGGCAGCGTCTGACGTGCTGTTCGCACTCACGCTGCCATTTCGCGCAATGTACTATGGGATGGGCTTCCACTGGCCAATGGGGGAGTGGGCGTGCAAGATCAGCGGCCTGCTCTTCTACATCAACACGTACGCCGGAGTCAACTTCATGACGTGCCTGGCGCTGGATCGCATGGTGGCGGTGGTGGGCTCCAAGAGGCTGGCCCGCTTCCGGGAGGTGGCCACCGTGCGCTGGGTGTGCGTGGGCGTCTGGGTGCTGGTGGTGGGCCAAACGCTCCCCCTGCTGCCCATGCAGCTGACACGCCTGGAGCCAGACAACAGCACCTCCTGCATGGAGTACCCCAGCCTGGAGGAGGCCGTGGGCCCCATGCTCCCGCACACGCTCATAGGCGCTGTCGTTATGGGCTACGGAGTGCCCGTGGTCACCATCCTAGTTTGCTACTCGGTGTTGTGGCGGAAGCTCCACAGTGTCACCCGCGACAACCAGCTGACCGTGCGTTCCGGGCGCAGCCAGAAGGCGATGGGCGTTACTGCTGGGGTTGTGCTGGTCTTCATTGTCTGCTTCTCGCCCTACCACCTGGACCTGCTCCAGTACATGATCCGGAAGCTTGTCCACCGGCCCAGTTGTGATGAGCTGCGCTCATTCCAGATCTCGCTGCACGTCACCGTCTGCTTGATGAACTTCAACTCCTGCCTGGACCCCTTTGTCTACTTCTTCGCTTGCAAAGGCTACAAGCGGAAGGTGCTGAAGCTGCTCAAGCGGGACATCCTGTCCAAGAGCACCTACTCATCTCCCGAGAGCTCTTACTCCAATCAACACAGGGATAGAAGCTACAGTGTACGTGTGCGGCTCAATAGCACCAAGGGCAAAGAGGAGTCCCTATGATGACCAGAGGAGCCAATCTAACTGGTCCTCCCAAAACAGCCTGAAGTATTCCTCAGTTCTTATTCCTGCTACCTGAAGGACGCTACTTGATTGATGATTTGTCTACTGATGCTGACTGTTTATCGCATAAAGATATGCAAGTAATTGCAAGCTGTAAATGCCATTTTATGGTGAAATAATAGACAATGTGGTCTTCAGTCTCAAGAGTGAAAATAGTTGATCTTGTGCATTTCTAATAAGTATTTCTACTTGCATGGAAGTAAAGGATGGAGTCTACGGAAACAAGCTCACAGCGTCTTTGTGAAAACGGCAACTTTCTGCTAAAGACATTTTCCATCCTGCATGACCATGCACAAGCTGAAATCTGATAAAGCAGCTACAAAAACCCATAGATAAGAAAAGATACATGTGGTTTTGAATGCCAACACGTAATAATCTCTTTATTTGTGGCTGCTATATTTTATTTTTGTAAGCGTGAGGGTATTTTTTCTGTGAATAAACATATTCAAATTGTTAACCTTCAACAAAGTTGTGTAGGACTGTGGTATGACCACTGCTTCCATGACAGTGTGTAAAATAGATTTTGGTATTAACTACGCTGTGACTGTGTGTGAATAAAGATGAAGTTGCATTACTTGGACAGAGTAAGAGTGTGTTTAATGCATAAAGGACCTTGCCAAGGGCCTACTGACAAAATGAGCAACAGAATTTGCTTTTGTCTTGTCCAAGCCAAAGGGGAAGGTCACTGCCTAAATGACAGATAACGTTCACAGGAAAACAGTGAAAATCATACTTCCTCAAAAGAGAGACCTCACAAATGAGCTCGGGCAAGCACAACAGACACCTATGAATGCTCTGCAGTCTTCTTTTTTTATAAGCATGGTTTTAGTTGACTGAAACCCGGAGATTTCACCCAGATGTTTTCTGGTCAGATTCAATAATCTATGCTTTCTGGTCAGATTCAATGATCTATGATTGGCTGGACCTAAAAGTGCTACTGTCAGACTGAAGAATTACTTACTTGTAAAAAGGTACAACTCAATTGTGTAACTCAAGGAGACATGGAAAATGAGTATAATTCCACAAAAAGTGTCAGACAAGTTCTGTCCTGCAATCAGTAGGCCAACATTGTTTTCATTGCACAACAGACATTGCCAGTTAGAAGTTCTTACTAACTTAGAAATTTGTTGGAATCTGCTTCCTATAGATGTTAGATCTGCCCCTACGACAGCTTATTTTAAAAAGCTCAAAACAGCTTTATTTTCTATTGCTTTTGATTAATTTTACTTCATGGTGAAGAGTTACTGGTTCTTTTTGCCAAGTTTTTGTTTATATGTACATATTTTTATGACTTTTTTTCATGATCTTACTTAATGTTTTTGATTAAGTTTTTTTCTATAATCTTATTTTTTATTATTACTATTATTATTTGATAATTGTTATTACTTTTCCCTTCATCCTTTTGAGCACATTGAATGACAGCTATGTATGAAAATGTGCTATATAAATAACCTTGAACTTCAACTTGAACTTTGAACAGAATTGAATTCAATTGAACTGAACAGACAATGGTCACTTAAAGCCTTAAAGGCAACTTCAGTCAATTTCAACAAGAGCTCTATTGCTCAAGCTACTCAAGATTAGCCGGAAAACGAAAACATTTTAGTCCAACCATATAGGTTTCCTTGAACAGAAAATAAGCACTAACAACTTTTTTTTTTTTTTTTGGTCCCACCACCAACCCCCCTCTTCGGAGGACAACTTTATTTTTATTAGATCGATACATTATTTAGCAATTTAAACGCTTACATTTGTTGATTTTCATGTGTGTACATTTACATTCATGTGCTGTCCTACCGCAACCCCTTATGGATGATCCATATGATATCCCAAAGTGCTAAATTGTGAAACACACCATAGACAGACAAACAAGACAGACAAAGACAAACAAGACAAACACAGACATAGACACAAACAGGTAGATATGGTGTGTTGGACGGAGAAACAGACAGACAAACAAACATAGTGAGACGAAGACAGGACTAACAACACAGGATGGGGCAGCTAATACTCTGTAGTGTTACTACAGAAGTAGGGTGGGGTATAATTTTCCTGAATGGACTTTTCTGGTTGATTTGGTAACATGTTATCTGCACTAACATTAAGCACTAACAACTAACCCATGGGGGCAGAATTTTGAACTGTATTTCTATCTTAACACACTCCAAATGTCAGCACAAAAACTGCGAAACATCAATATACACCTTACAACACAGAACTGAAGTGTATGTCTGTATCACTAAAAAAAGTGGTTAAAACTGTGTGTTCATGCAAGCAGCCAAATATTGTTTATTTACAAAACAGTTTTTGTAAGTAACACTGCATAACAACACTGTTTTAACCACTTTGTTAGTCATTTGAAGTCATACACCTACGATGTTACATAGCTTTTGGGGTGATATTCGGAGCATGTTTAGATGCTGAAAACACAGTTTAAAAAATCTGCCCCCAATGGGTTGACTGTCAGGACTAATTCTCTATTCAAGGAAACCTATATGGTTGGTCCAAAATTTCTTGCGTCTTCAGTATTGGCTAGTCTTGAGTAGCTTGAGCAATAGAGCTCTTGTTGAAATTTGACTGAAGTTGCCCTTTAACAGCTAATCTAGAGAGGCCTGGGGCCGTATTCTCAAAGATTTTTATCTTAACTTGAGGAGTACTCCTAAACTGCACAGAAAGTTGTTATTTAGGGGTTATTTCTTAAAAGTAATTCACAATGTCTCCGAGATCTACTTTCAGTTAGGATAAATGGCAACTCTTAGGCTAAAATAAAGCTGCGTTGTTATGGTTGGCATCAGCTCTCATGCATGAGCCTGTTTGCATTTACATCGGCGATTGGTTGATGAGTGACAGGTGAGCGTAATCTGTGCTGCGTGCTGTGCTCGGCTGTGCTCCTGTGCGAGTGCGAACATAGATCACAAGCCACAAATGAAACGGTAGCGAGATTCATAAAGTATCTTTGCACCGTTTTTAATGCATTTTTGGGAGCATGTTTAGAAAGAGAGGAAGTACACAAATTAAAATTGATTGTAAAAATAGGTTTTGGTGCCGTTTTTTGCATTCCTTATAAGCGGCATAATCATTCCTTGATGATAGACGCTTGAATAAATGACACTGCATGTGCGTTTCCAGAGATTAAGGACGTAATACATGCAATCGTGATGTGTTAGGAGTTGGTCTTAGTGACTTAGAAGTCCTCTGGACTTCCCCTGAGCTGTCCTAGACTTAGGTGCTACTTTTGGCGCTAAATTTCTTTGTGAATTACTCTTATCCCAAAACATTAAGAATCCTAAAGTTACAACTGACACGCCAATTAATTTGCCTGTTAGGAGCTACTTTTAGCCTTAAGATTCTTTGAGAAAACAGCCCCTGATCTACAGGACATCCATTAAGCAAGCGATGACTTTTCAACAGAAAATTAGCCATTACAGATAATGGACAATGGATGGTTAGATAAAAACAAGCACAAAACCTACAAGGTGTCATGAAAGGATTTAGAACAACTTATCCATACATTTATCTTCAGTACGGTTGGTTACTGCAATTGTCTATTCAAATGTATTTGCAAACATCCTCAAACTATCCAAAATAAAAATGATACCACTTGAGATCACTTAGGATCTCTCAGGTGACAGGAGGAGAAAACTGGTAAAACCTCCTGTCAAAACACTGTTTGGTGAGGCAGTGGTGAGCTTCCAGCTGCTATACAGTTAAGCTTTGGAAACCAACTTCCTGAAGACATCAGAAATGTCCCTGCTGTTGGTTGTTTCAAATCTGAACTTAAGACTAAATTGTTCCCTGGATGATTTTTTTTATTCTTGTCATCTTTGTATCTTTTCTGTGATATTACTTTCTT
This sequence comes from Sardinella longiceps, assembly GCA_027497455.2. NCBI lineage: Eukaryota > Metazoa > Chordata > Actinopteri > Clupeiformes > Clupeidae > Sardinella > Sardinella longiceps. Next base: position 15,871,606 of record JAODXP020000031.1, read on the forward strand.
TCATCTGCTTTTCTTTTATCTTTGGTACAACACATTGAAATTGCTTTGTGTATGACATGCCCTATAGATACATTTCTCTTGCTTTGCCTAATGCTTAATTACACTTGTCTCCTCTGAGGCCCTGAGAGGGAGAGAGGGAGGAAAGAGAAAAGAGAAAGAGAAAGAAAGAGAGACTTACAGGCCGGCGGGCAGCATGTCCACCTGCAGCTCGAAGAGGAAGTGAAGAGCTTCAGCCAACATGAAATCGACAACAGCACAGAGAGCCCATGTGCCTAGCAAAAAGGACTGTAGTGGAGAGCAAAATACAATTAGGACAAGCAAGATACAATTTCTGGCAACTTTTGACAACCTGACCAAACATACAATTCTAGCAACAGCAGCTACTGACTAAGCAAATACACCACATACTGTATAATATGCTAATGTCAATGACAGCAAAGAGTAACATAATGCAACATGGTTTCATCAAATAACAGTATTAACCTACAACATTGCCCCAGGGGGACGTTCAGACAATACTGCAGGGCAATGACAAAGCGCGAGGGGGGTGTTGATGTCATTTCGTCATCACAAATTAACAAAACCGGCAAGCAAATTATTTGATTGAAGAGATGTAAAGAGGTGTTCAGGACTGTTTGTGAGCCGCTCGAACCACTCAGGTTAGACACTTCATTAGGGCAATAAGCGTTACATAAGTGCACAATTTTATAACAATAAATCATATAAATAAACAATAGTTTAGGGCAGACTACTTTTCATGCCGGTCTACTCAAGGACATTTACACAAGAGGTCTTGGGGTAGATGTACAAGTAGATGCCTCCTGCATTCTGATGCATTAACAGGTTGCATTTCATTAACTTAACTTGATAGCCTTGCCATTTTCTAGCTAAAATTATCAGGAAAGTAGAAGCATGTCAATCAGGATTAATCTGAGTTCATTTATTAATTTTTTATTACTATTATTAATTACTTCAGTTAAAGCGTCAATCATTACCGTACTAAGTATTAGATATAGTCATTAACTCCTAGTTTCATGTCAACAGGTCAGAATCAGAATCAGATTCATTATAACTATTTCAGCAATATTACAATACAGTTGATAGGAATATGTTTTGGTGTGCTCACAGATAACATAACATACACAACACAATCACACACAAGACATAATGCATTGCACAGGGAGTACAGAAATTAGTGCAGACTGCAGAGAAATATAAAGTGAGGTAGTTCTATAAAGTCAGCACACCAAGCTCCCATTTCTCTTAATTTAATTTAATGTGACGTTTCGGGCAGCATGCCCTTCATCAGACATTACAAACACATAAAAACCTGAAAGTAAGACAATGGCCAAAATCTAGACCTAGGCACCTACAACAGCACAGCTGTGCTCGACAACAACCATAGCCTCTTACAACTGATGGAGAATATGAATCAGAGTCGAGCAATGCATCAGTAGACACACAGAAAGACACACAGAAAGATGTGTCTATGCTGTTGTCTAAGAAAGGAGAATATAAAGTCGCTGACAATTTAACACAAGTCCAAAGAACAGAATTGAAAGCCCTTCAAAACAACAAAACAATCGTCATCCAAAGTGCAGACAAAGGGGGTGCCATAGTTGTCATGGATCGGGTGTCCTATGACAAAGAGATTAGAAGACAATCAAACAACACCACCTTTTACAGAAAACTAAAGCACAACCCAGCCTCTGACTTCAAGGTTAAGATTAAGCACCAGCTAGACAAGTTTTTGAGCAATGATGACATCACAAAACGAAAACATGCTTTCATGACTGTAGATTCACCTATCATACCAGTGCCCTACACTCTCCCTAAAATACATAAACATTACACAGTTTTTCCACCTGGCCGGCCAATTGTGGCCTCCATTGGCTCCCTGACAGAGAACATCTGCTTTTGTGAACTTTTTTCTCCAGCCTCTAGTAACAGCTTCACCCTCATATGTCATAAAACTGATTCAGACAATTGAGATTCAGGAGGAACAGTGTTATCTTGTGACCATGGACATTGAATCACTGTAGACTAATGTCCCATCTGAAGGCGGCCTGAAAGCCACTGAGTTCTTCCTGAATCAGTGTTCTGACTGTACCCCCAGTACTCAATGTATTGTCAATCTACTAGAGACTGTACTGACATCTAATTACTTCCTTTTCGGCTATGATTTTTACCTCCAGGTGTCAGGAACAAGAATGGGGTCAAAAATGGGGTCAAAAATGGCCCCTACTTTTGCATCCCTGTTCTGCGGACACTTCGAAAAGGAGTTCATATGGGATGATCATCGGAATCCCTACCTACAATACATAACAAACTGGAAAAGGTACATAGATGACATATGGTTTTTGTGGAGAGACTCAGAGACACAGCTCACACCTTTATGAAAAGTGCAGGCCCACATCTCAAAGTCACCATGGAGTATGATGCACATAAGATGAACTTTTTAGATATCACAGTATACAGAGACTCTCACAGACTGGGCACCACACTTTATCACAAAAAAACTGACAGATACTCCATATTACATGGACACTCCTATCACCCGATTTCACTGGAACAATTTCTGCCCATCTCACAATTTAATCGCATCAGACACATCTGTAGCACAGATGAGGACTTTGAATTGCAAGCTACAGACCTGGAGCAAAGGTTTAGCCAGAGACAGTACAAATCGGGGTGGGTATCTCGTACACGGGATCACTTTCAGGGGATGTCCCAATCTGACTCCCTACAAACAAGGAGACAGGCCCGAGCAGAACCCAATTTGATGTGTGTTGTTCAGCACTCGCCACTTGCCAAGGAGTTTCAATCTGTCATTAACAAACACTGGCACATTATAAGAGTCAGATTCTGCCCTCTCAGTCTTTACATCTCCTCCAAAAGTTGTGTTTAAGCACCCATCTAATTTGAGAAACATGCTAGTGAGAGCCCACCACCCCCAAACACAGCATTTTTTTTACGCCAGACACCGAGCGGGAACTACAAATGCAATAACTGCATCCAGTGCAATTTCACATACAAAACAAAGTCCTTCAATCATCCGCGCACAGGCAAAGACTTCAAGATCCGTGGCACAATCACCTGCAACACGAGTAATGTCATTTACATGTTAAGATGCCCATGTGGGCTAGCTTACATTGGTAATACCACAAGACAACTCAAAACCCGGATTGCAGAACACAGGTCCACGATCCGCAACCATGACAGCAAAAGTCCTGTGGCATTACATTTTGCTCAATCATCACACACAGTAGGCCTAGCTTCCCTGCGATATATTGGCATTGAACGTATCAGACCCCCCAGTCGAGGTGGGGATATCAACTCTCTGTGGCTAAAAAGAGAGGCCAACTGGATTTACACTGTGGACACTCTGTCCCCAAAGGGACTGAACAAAGAGACTTGAGACCTTTTTTGTAATGTTGTGTGTTGACTAGGTGGGATATTGGGCATCTTTAACTAATGGCTCATATAACTTGGATTTGGTCATGATCTGTTTCCACCATTAGGGCAATGAAAATGACTAGCAGATACCTTTGTGTATATCTGTATTTATGTGTTATCTGGTGTGTGGTCATGCTTCCTTATATTTTCTCTGACACATTTTGTACAATATATTATAAATATTGTACAATATACTGTAAATATTGTACATGCGCTATATGGGTTTATGTTGCACACGTCACATTTCCCAGGAGATTGACATCAATGGGGATCTCCTGGTTGGGGGTTGAACCACCAGTGGGATCATGGGTATTTAAACTGTGGTTTTTATGTGTTTGTAATGTCTGATGAAGGGCATGCTGCCCGAAATGTCACATCAAATTAAGAGAAATGGGAGCTTGGTGTGCGAACTTTATTTTCAGTTTTCATGAGATTTCTACAGGACATTAGCCGGAGACTGATACTCTATACGTGACAAGTCGCTCCAGTTACGCAAGTTGGCAACACTGCACTCAGGATGTGAAACAAATAAAGCATGAACTTTAATAAGGTCATAGCCAAGTGAGTGGAAAATGCGAGGGGCAAATACCAAACCAACATACCGCAAACTTGCGTGAGCCAAACCTCCTCTCAAAGATGCGGAAATTGTAGATAAGCAAGCCACTGCAGAATGTGTCCTTTAGGTCTAAGCAGATTATTCGACCACAAAGCAACCTCCAGATCTGAGACATGAAAGGAAAAAAAGAATTTGGAAATGTTCAAGTCACTCAGGATCCTTTCTTTCATGCACTGAACTGATAATATGTTGTAGAATTACAGAACTACTCATTATCTGCATTATCTTTCAGATTTGCCACTAAGCACCATTACATCCTTGGCCTAACTTCTGGGGCTGAGGCCTGCCATAGGGTTACTCACCTGGTGTTCCTCCTTCACTGCTTGCAGGTTGTACTCAAACAGGCTTTGATATTGGGGCAGGAACAGAGTAAGCAGCACTGTCAGGGCAGTGGGGACAAGCAGCAGACTTTTCGACAGAGGGGCTTTATCTGTGACAAACCAGACCCACATCACATGATGTTACTGTTAACTCCAGCTGGTAGGTAACGTTAACATCATCTTAAAGTTTTAAGGCAAGTGACATTTATGTACACCACATCACAGTCCACTTTTAAGAAGAAAAGCTACGTTGGCACTGTGTTAATGAATGTAGCCTACTAGAGTAACGTTAACGTCCACACGTTTACTGAATGTGTGATAGATTGCGTTAGATTGTAGCCTACAGAGAACCTGTCACAGGCAGTGCTAGACTAGCCGCTAACATTAACTTTTGAGAAAGGTGCCTGCTGTCAATATGGCAAGGGCCAGTTGATGACTAAATACTACTGGGTAGCGATATTTTTGCAAAAGACTAAGTCGTTTGGCACAGGACTGTGAAAATAACATTAACTCAGTGAAGAAATGCTACATCTTGCCCGAAGCTGGCAAATAGCAAATCCACACGCCATCTTTCCAATGGCCTCTTACTTGTTTAAAAGTGATAAATGTTAACTTGAAAAGCTCAGATGACACTCGTGATTTTTATATTACTGCCGGACAAATAACAACGGCGAACAAATGAATGACAACGCCACGCGAAGCATGACAGTGGAAATGACAAAAGGGTCCATGTCAAGAATGGTGGGCAGCCTACTTACACATTCCCCTCGACCCGGTGGTCGTGAACATATTGACGGCTAACGCTACAGAAAAGTCAGAAAAGATTAAGGACACTGAACTGACCAGAAGGCACAAATACTGACGTAAAAACTTAAAATAAAAGTTGAAGAATGTATCGAGTATGGAAGAGGAAAGGGGAAAGGGTAACGCCAACGGAAGCTGCAAAGGATCAAAACTCATGCGTGAGCTGAATCCTGCAACGAAATTAGCGTTTGCGTTTGGTGTAGTGGGAGCTTTGGTGCGTTGATTCTGTCTGTTTATCTTCAGAAAAACGTATGCAGTACGAGTTGTAGGCGGATTTGTTGTGACTTTGAGACCTTTATTTTTTATGCAAACATTGAGTTTGAAAGCGGTAGCCTAAATATTGACCATTTAGTAACCCGAGGAATATGCGGCAGCACCATCATCATGCAAGCGCGAAGCAGCGCCCCTGCACCTGACGTAAGTGAGGTTAATCACAGGGGCCTGATCCAGAGCCATAGAAAAATCATTGTATTTCATGTTATCACTGAAAACATCCATGAAATGCTAAAAGTGAGTCCTTCTGATCAATCACATGATGTTGACCCTCCTTTTGCAAGAATAAACTCTAGCAGGGCTCCTGATACCTTTCAGATCTGGACAACCCTTAATGAGGCCTATTATTTGGACCATAAGTAAATGCATACAATTACTGTCATGATTAGCTTAGCAGTTGGGTAGGCTCAGAGAGTAGTTGAGTAGCAGTTGAGTAGGCTCAGAAAGTAGTTGAGTAACAGTTGAGTAGGCTCAGAAAGTAGTTGAGTAACAGTTGAGTAGGCTCACAGAGTAGTTGAGTAGCAGTTGGGTAGGCTCAGAGAGTAGTTGAGTAGCAGTTGAGTAGGCTCAGAGAGTAGTTGAGTAACAGTTGAGTAGGCTCAGAAAGTAGTTGAGTAACAGTTGAGTAGGCTCAGAAAGTGGTAATAGCCTACCTGTACAGGCACAGACTCCACAGATTGGAAATATTTTATTCACATTTGGGAGAAATAGAAAAATTCAACAGAAACAAGAAATATTTTCTGAAAAGTTTTGAAAGATTTAGGCTGTATAAAAACAATGTCATTCTTGGCTTAAATCTGTTAGTAGCTGAGTCCCGTTTTTCAGTCTTACGACAGTTTTTTTTTTTTTTTTCAAAAAATCTACAGACACATCCATTAGTCCAGATGATATGTGAAAAAAGCGTTCACTTTTTCATAAAAGCGTGAAATTTGGTATACTTATACAGTTTGGTGCCCTGAACAATTTCAGAAATGGAGCCATCGCAAAAATGACTCGTGGCGGCCGTGGCGGCCATTTTTCTTTCCGCCATTACCGAAAACAGTACTTTTAAGCATATCTCTTGAACGGAACAAGGAAATGCAGAAATGATGATGGCTACCCCTATGTTTTCATGGTCAAGGATTTCAATGACACCAAACATGATATTGTAAATGCCTTTGGGTTGCCATGGTTACCATCTCAGCTCTCCGCCATTATGGAATTAATACATTTTTCTTCATAACTCGAGGACCAGACATGGTAATAAAGAAATCGTGATGTCTACCCATATGTTTTTATGGTCAAGAAATGCAGTGAGACAATAATAAGCAGTATATAAGGTTCAAGTAAATGGTTCAAGGTGAATTCAGTGACACTGTGGATTACAATGACATCTGAAAATATTCAGAATGAACTTTCAAGCATATACTCCTTGAGCCAGAGGGGTTGGTGGTTACCAAAAAGTGGCAGTGGCTACCATACCTTTTATGAAAGCCTGGAATATCA
>JAODXP020000031.1:15878659-15901159 GCA_027497455.2 Sardinella longiceps
GCTGACAGGTAGACTGGACCTGTTTGAGAGCCACAAAGGAATAAGCATCCTGAGGCCTTGACAGATTTGTAAATCAGTTTTTAGTTTAATTCACCAAATTGATTTTGTAAGCTAGTCTTGTTGCGTCTTGAGTGGGCCTCGTGCCTTGACTTGTGTTTCCCAAGGTTATTTTACATGATTTTAGAAATTTAATGCCCTCAATTTAATCCCTCAACGAATTTCGTTGGCGCATCTCTAGACTTCAATGCATTTGGCAGTCAAATGGATTGATGAAATTCCATCCGCCATCTCTCAATGTAGACAAAATGCCAGGCCTTATCCTGTTTCTTTTATCTCAAACAGATTTCGCTGTTCAGGGTTTAATGAAAACACGATTGTCTTTCACTGAGTTAATTTGGAAGCACCGGTGGCCAGCTGTCTGCACTGCGGGAATGAAAAGAGACAGTCTAAGCTGCTACAGTAAGTAAAAATACCTTTGTTTGTTCCCCACCGCTGGCTCCGAGATAAATGAGCTTGTTTGTGTAACGGCCATCTGTTTGGTATTTGATAGGTGCGGCGCAGAAGCGCTTCCTTGGAGTCGCAGCAGAAGCGCTTTCTCGGCCCAAGCTTGACGCGGGCCATCTCCGTCGCAGAGCGCTTAGGGATTTTCAAAAGCTAATCATGTAATTGGACACAATAGTCAATGACTAATGGAGACCAGCCAGCTGTGACTTCTGTGAGCGCATTGTTAGCTGGTGTGAATATGAAGACAGCCTTATTAGCGTCTCCTCGTCAGCGCAGTCTCTCCAAAGGAAACGGACACATGTATTCTGGTTTGTTCCTAAAAAGGACGTGGATCGTAATGGCAGGCATGGCACCATGTACAGCCCAGGTGTTCAGATTTGACATTATTCTTATGACAACATCTTCATCAGAGCTGCTGCCTTTTGGGAGGAGTTGGCACTGATGGAACTGCAAACTATTGACTGCAAGTCAGGTCTAGAGCAGGTTGTTGGTCTATCAGGAATAAATAGGCATGTGTGTTGCCTAATGAGCTACTGACCATCTTTTTGGATCTAAGAATGCCATTGTCTCTCCTAGTTATCCATGGCTCTGTAATTTAGTCAAGAAAGGAAACATTTGTGGTTTTCTTATATCATGGCAGTCAGGGGATCTCATCATGATGCATAGCAATCAGTGATTGTGTAAGCCTAATGTGAACACAAACTGTGGTGTGTTACTGTGTGAGGTGGAATCAATGCAGAGTTCACAGAATGGATCGAGTTGCAGAGGCCATCTTAAACACATTTATTTGCAACAATATAAAGAAGCATGATTGCAACCATGTTTATTAGAATGTAACTGTGGGTGTCCTGTATCAGCTTCACATTTAGCTCCATGAGACAGGCGTGGAGTAGAGGACCACACATTGTGTTGGGAGCAGAGTGGCAACATTGCTGACAGGAAGTGCATTAATCCGGTGTACACTAATGACATGGCCTGAAACCCAGACACCCAACAAAAGGTACAGAAACCCAATTAGCTTTTACAGTGGGCCCCGGAGGTTTGTACACTAGGATTTGTGTACGTGTGTGTGTGTGTGTGTGTGTGTGTGTGTGTGTTTGCGTGGGAGGGAGGGGAGGGGGGTCATCTCATAAGTTGCCCCACACCTTGTTTCATTAGCTACTCTTACCACACACACACACACACACACGCACACATAAAACACACATCAATCTCATACTGTTTCCATTAGCATGTACAAACATCCCTAAACAGTGTATTAAGATCTGATGCTGTTGTGCAGCTCGTAATGAAGGACATTATTTTTCCAGGAAGATCAAAAGCAGCTGCACCATGTTCCTAAGTCAAGGTTTTACAGACACACCCTCAGGCTCTGGGTAAGTTGTGGGACAGTGGACTGGGAGACCGCAAGGACTCCTGCCATTTAACTCCAGGCCTGTCCACATAACTAGAGCGGAATGTCATTTCAACAGTAATGGAAATGAAATAGTGTCTTTGGAAATCCAATTTTTCAGCAATACATCTGGAGCAAAACCTCTTAATTGAAGACACAACTGTTGCATGTCAGGAGCATGGAATACCTCTTAATAGAGGCAAGCATTATCACTTCTCTCTCTCTCTCTCTCTCTCTCTCTCTCTCTCTCTCTCTCTCTCTCTCTCTCTCCATCTCTCTCCAAGCTCAAGCAAGAGCGAGAAAGCGAAGCCCATCAGACAGGAGAGGAATTAATGCTCGCTGGCTGGCTGGCAGCGGAGGAGAAATCCAGATTTGTAGGCGGCCTTGTCTCCCGCTGTTTGCTTTGTCCATTAAAGAGGAATGAGCAGATGGCTGCTGGCCTACTCCTGTCCCTCTCCTCCGCTCGCCGCTACCACGTCCTCATTGTCCATTAATCTTCGCCTTACAATCTGCCCAGCACAAAGCTGTCATCCAGCCCAGGGGGGAGGCCGAGGAAAAACAAGCCCATCCAGCTGTCAGGTGCCCGGGGCCGGGTGTCAGTCCCACTGCCGGAGCACTGCAGCGAAACACTTATCTCGCCTTGAACCCCCCCACAGCCTCAACCGCTCAACGCAGAGAAAGGACACAAGAGAGGAGGAAGATGAGGAGGAGGAGGAAGAAGAAGAAGAGTGAAAGTGGGTTTGCAACAGGAAACAATAAATACTTATTATGTAGAAGTCAAAGAGAAAGTGTGTGTGTGCATACATTCAAGTGTGAAGGAGCCTGTATGGGCTTAATTGGGAGGCTGTGTGTGAGGGATGTGTGTGTGTGTGTGTGTGTGTGTGTGTGTGTGTGTGTGTGTGTGTGTGTGTGTGTGTGTGTGTGTGTGTGTGTGTGTTTTAAGGGGCTGGGGGGATGTATTGGTTATAAAAACTCAAACAACATCTGTTTTACATCCTAACAGCCACAAATGGATGAAAATGTTTCCCTTGTGTCTAGAATGCCACATGGAAAATAAGACTGAGCCCTCCTGTGATCAGTGGTGTGTGTGTGTGTGTGTGTGTGTGTGTGTGTGTGTGTGTGTGTGTGTGTGTGTGTGTGTGTGTGTGTGTGTTCATAAAAACCATGCATAGGGAATTGAAGTAGCTCAGCAATATGTGCCCTCCTCATAGACCATGCTGCCATTAAAGAGAACACCGTCATTCAATATTTGAAAAAAAAAAAAAAAATTGAGTACGCTCTCTGTAACACTCTGTAGTTTGCTCCAGGGCATGCAGTGAGTAGGATAGGTGAAATGTTCCTAGTTTTAACATGCTGATACAGAGGTGGGGGGAGTTGATGACACACATGAATGATGGTGTATGTATAGTCCATACTCTGTAGAGTAGTGTGCAGTGTGTACATATGTAGTGTACTGTATATGTAATGTATATGTAGTTTTAATATGGTATGTAGTGCATATTGTAGTGTACTGTATAGTATGATTTGCACACACAAGAAAAATCTACATGTTAGTTTCTAGATTTTTCTTTGGATTACGTCATATTCATTCCACACCTTCTCATCTGACAGTGATGTCACCAGTGGTGATAGATGGTTGGATAGATGGGGTGTTGGGCGACTACAAGTGTGCAGCCTCATGGCCTAGCATCTCCTCCAGTAGCAGATGAATCATAGAGAATCACAGAGTTGTGATCTCACTAGCCTGTCCCATGTGGGTTACACTGGGGGTTTATTTTTGGAAGACTGATTGGTACCACATCACGTAGTCAGAGTCACTACACAGAACTTTCTCTCCATCCAGTGGGTGTTCCATACGGAATGGATCTAGGCTCCATTAATCCTCAGAGGGAGAAGATTCTTGGTCTTGTCCTCATAAAAACCCTCAAGTAGATTGATCACCAAAAGTGTTTGTGTCAATGGTAAGACTTTTTTGTGTGATAAAGCAGAAGAACATAGAGGCTATTCAGGGACTATTTACCGTAAGAGTTTATAAACTATTTAAAGACTTACACCATTTAGAGGAATACGCTTATTTTTCACCTCCCCTTGTGTTTTACCTTTCTGTTGTTCATCCAGCCGTTCATTGAGTCTGACAGTAGCACTGTTATCTCCAGCTTAGCATAGTTCATTGGATCAGATTTACCATTAGCACTTCACCTATTATTTCCTTGCTCAAAAGTGACTGAGAATTCTAATATTTTTCCTAATTAAAATCTTAAAATTAAAACTGGATTTTGTAGTTGCAAAGTATACAAAGACCAAAGGAAAATGAAACGTGGCGATTTTCTTGGTGGATAGGAAATTGAACTATACTCTAGTTCTGGTGTAGACATTTGCTGCCACAGTTGGAAAATAGTCTCTCCATGTGTCCAGGTCAAGCAGTGCAAGCCTGTTCTCATGGTAGGTTGCAGAGTTCTTTGATTGTTACTCTGGAGTGAAGAAGTTAGTTCCATGTCATATCATAGAAAATCACCATGGCTCATTTTCCATTGGTCTTAGTTTCCCCATTGCCCCAAATTACAGTATATCCCTTAAAGACTGTTTATGATAGAAAGTTTCTGTCACTATTCCAGTTGATGGAGGGCATTAATTCTACATACGTTCTGTATGTCTTGTCAGATGTTCTGGATGTGGTGATAGCAGGGCCGGTTCTAGGCATAGACGAACTAGGCGATCACCTATGGCACCAAATATCAGGGGGGCATCACAAGACATTTATTACTTTTTTTCTTCAGTTTTTCACTTGTATTTCTAGAGAAGGGGGCAAAACTCAAATCTGGCTTAGGGCGGCAAAAAGGCTAGAACTGGCCCTGGGTGATAGTGTGCTGGCTCTCAAGCAAGGCCAAAGGTCTAACGCTAGTATGTGAGGGTGAGTCTGCTTACTCAGACTGCTGGTGTGATGGCCACTGATAAAATGAAAGTATTTTTGTTACAAGTGTCTTTGTGACGCGAGTGCAGTAATGACATTTCTCTCACCATTCTCTCACACTGCCACCCAACCCAGTGTGACCTACATAGTGCTTAAAAGATGGAATACAAAAAGGCTTAAAGGTCACTGTAGTCTCCAGTGAAGGGAGTTGAAAATGAGAATTGAAAAAAAAGTTGTCCTCACGACTCATCCCTTGTCCCAGTCTCTCACACACATTCATACACACACACACACACACTCATACACACACACACACACCATCTTTTCAGGAACGAGACGCAATTTCACGGCACATTATCCCCGTGTCATCCCCTCGGCGGCTCTCCCCCTCATTAAGGCCGCGGTGCGGAGTAGGTGCTGCTGGTGCATTAGCGGTGGCAGCGAGAGGTGACAGGTCCAACTCCGACTCCAGTCGCTCCCTCTCACCAAAACACTCATAATCCTTCCTCCACACGCCCTGCATCTCACTCGGGGAATAAAAAACACATCCTCACAAAGCAGCCCAATGACGCCACCCCGTGTGTGTGTGTGTGTGTGATCACAGGGCTAGCTGACCATGGCATTTATGTCACTGAATGCAGGGCTGATCCCGCATGGGGTTGTTGTGTGTTGTGTGTTTGTCATTGTTGCTCTTGTGGCGTGTTTGCCGCTCCATGTGGGAAATGGATTTCAGCTTGAGAATAAATGCTTTGTGTGTGTGTGTGTGTGTGTGTGTGTGTGTGTATGTGTGTGTGTGTGTTTCAGTGACTGTGGCATCCAATTGATCACATCCTGAGTCATAATGTCATAAGCCTCCCATTTGTCCTGGTTGGAGCATGCCGATGACAGGCCCTCAGTGAGTAAGCCCCTCTCAGGATTTCATATTCTCTGTTTTGGAGCCAAGGATATGACCTCCCCCCTCTAGCGTGTCAGACACTATTTAGATGGCATGAGTAACATACGGCAACTTTAATGATGTTTGTGCTCGTTATTGAGCCATAAAACATGAGGTCATAAAGTATTTTTTTTTCCCCCTGGCAATTCCACAATGCCCGGGTATTAGTGGCCATGTGTGCCTGAAAAAAGCAAATAAAGGTCAATAGTACTTAAGCAAGGAATGTAATACTGTCTCAATGTTAAAGGGAACATGGAAACCCTCTGCCTGCCAAGGTGAGGTGGGTGTGCTGGTGCCAAGCTCTGTCGATCTGTATCGAGTGAAACCTCCACCTCAGTGACAGCCCCCACCCCCCTCCTCCACCCCTGAGCCTCCATCTCCGTCTCTACTGGAGAAAAGGTAGGTGCTCATGGTGCTGGACACCTGTTGGTTCTACTGTACCTCTAGCCTGACATAGCCCGCCCATAATACGAATGTTCATCCGTATCCATGGTCTGGGAACGGTCCTCTGGGGCGTGTTTACATCGGTAGAGAGTCTACCGGCCAATAAGCGAAGCTGATTAGACGAGCTGTCCAATCGTTTCAAACCAGAAGTGAATGCCCTTCCCCCTGCAGTATAATCGCGTCAGGTTAAAGAACCTCCAGACCATGGATACGGATGAACAGCAGTATTATGGTCGGGCTATGTCAGGCTACTGTACCTCCTATTAGCTCTGAAACTTTGTTCTCTTGAATGTAGTGGTCTGATGATGAACCTGAGCAATGGAGGCCATCAACAGAAAGACAGTAATTTCATGAACAACATCACAAGAGAGAGAGAGAGAGATCATCTCCCACCTTATATGACATTTACAGCTCTGGCCAATGTCTAATACTGCATTGATGTTCCCATGAGATGCTCTGACTGATTAGATTTAACACCTGTGAGAGTAGAAACACAGGTATGTCCCAATAGCAAATCTGTCACTCACTGGATTAAGAAGTGCTGAATGCACATGCCATATCTTCATGGAAAAATGACAAGAATTGGAAAAGGTGTGTTATTGCAATCTGGAGTGCTAATTTAAGCCTGCAGAATGCTGCTACAGCAAGAGGTGTGGCCTTCAGTCCTGTCCCATCGTCAGATATCCTTGTGCACACTCCTCTCCCCTTCACACGTTCGTATGCACGAGTGCCCAAGCGTGCGCTTGTGTTTTCAAAGCGCTATAAATGGCTGCTTCTCACAGAGTTCACCATCTGTAGCAGTTAGCTTACTCGCTCTCTCTCTCTTTCTCTCTCTCTCTCTCTCTCTTTCTCTCTCTCTCTCCAGTAAGCTGATCCCTATCGTTAATAAGGCAATATGAGAATGTATAGCAACTCAGTTTGAACCAATGATTTATTCATAGTGATTTTTCCATGTCGTTCCACTCCATGAGTTTGAAAAGTTCAAATTACATTTATCCCTCATAGTGTTCTGACTAAAACATCCCCTCCCTTTTTTCTTCACATGTCCAAAATAAAAACATATGACATGTAGCTGCTCAAAAAAAAAACTGACATGTTTAAATGATGACCTAACAAAAATAAATTAGCAATGCTTTCCATAAAAGTGTTTTCATGGTTTTACTAGTAGATCTACAGCTTACAGTGCATGTCGGGCCTACTCTATATGTAGGCTACAGGAACCATATTTATCCACCATACTGTATTTCCCATGGACGCATATTTACAATGGCAAATAATAACCATAGCAACCTTCAAAATTTCTCAAAAGGAACAGACGATTAAACAAACACACCAAAAAATACAATAAAGAGTCAAATAGATAATTGATATTTTGTTGATAAATAGCGAAGTAAATGCAAAGGATAGTTACAGTTTTCCTTCAGGAAATCAAAGGCATACAGTCCACTGGGCGTAACCCGACAGGTGAGGGCACACCTGAAGGATGATCATGGGTGGGGTCCAGTCTCACTGTGTGGTCAGCTCAGGTGGAGGAGCTGGCCGATGACCAGGGGTCAGTCCCCAGGCCCAAACTGGAAAAGTCTTTTGTATTGTTCTGCTCTAAGGCCATCAGGAGCCATTTACCAGCAGAGGAAAATTGGCAGCATTTCGGAAAGGGATACCCAGGTTATTATGAACCTCTGAATGCTCTGTCTCCTGCATGACCATGGTCAGTCCTCATCTAAGTGCTTCAACTTTGTGACATTTTAATGCTCACCGATCAGATCATTATGATTGGCTTGAATACACTCAATATTGTTTTCAAAATCTCATCTTGAGCAAAAAAAAAAAAAAAAGAGAGAAAGAAATATCTAAGAGATTTCAGTGGTTGTATTTCAAAACAAAACTCAATGTAGCGTTGAATCATTTTATCCAGTACACTGGTTGGATGTGATTGCATCTTCAGGGAAGATAGTAAAGATGTGTTGAGACTGCCTTGTGCCCCGAGCTGAATTCCCTGTAGTGCTTGTGTTGTCCACTCAGCCCTGGCCCCCACTGGCCCCCACGGACTCAGGCTGGTTTGTGATTATCTGGGCGGCTGGCTGGCTGGCTGGCTGCGGTGACTGTCCCACGTGCTGGCTGACCCGCTCCCAATGCGCTGCCATCTCCACCGCACCTCTTCTCAGTACATCACAGCGCCCTTTAAAAACAGTCTTCCAGCTGCAAAGAGGAAAGAGAAGGAACGAATGAGAGAGAGGGAGAGGAAAGAATACCCAAATGAGACAAAAGCCTCACAAGGATTGTAACATGCTCAAGAGAGTGATCACCATAGATTCGGTGTTGCTTTTTGTGAATGTAAAGGCTAATGAGGTTAGGTTTAAATTCCAGTGAATTTCAAACAAGATGAAAGCTCTCTGCCACGAGAGAGGCGATATTTAAACAGACGGGAAACAAAGAATAGTCTAGAACATGCTTGACTACAGCGCAGGAGGGGGGGGGTGACAATAAAAGGGAGGAGGGGAAAAAAACCCTTTGAAAGATTAATTACTACATGTAAATTATGTAAATTACGTCCATGCAAATATTTCATGGGGACAATTAGGGGAGCAATTAATTACTGGCCCCCACTGCTTTTCTAATTTTTTCATTTCATCCCTCGTTTCTCGTTTTTTTTTTTTTTTTTTTTTACTTTTCTACTTCATTGACATTCAATTCAATTTCTCATCCACTGCTTTGGATGTTTAATCTCCCAACAAAGAGGGCCTTGTCACTCCCCGAGAGGTCACATACCAGGCCACTGGGGAGGTAGCAGGGAGATATGGAGGAGATTGGCACCAAATGGAGGCAGCCCATAGACCCGTGATAAGCAGACAGACACTTGGGGGTTTTTAATCTGCCCTGACAAGACTATGAAGCTTTTGGCCTGATGTTTGATAACAAACAAAATTTTTGTAATATTTGAAAAGAATGCGATGCGAATGCGTAACATCTGTGTAGGGATGCCCCAAGTTATACAGGGGATCATGTCAATTCAACCTCTCTGCACAAATCAACTCGCAACATTTATTTCAGATTTTTCTCAAAGACAAATGGAGTAATCTACCATGCAGAAAACATTTAGCAGATGATAGAATATTTATATCTGCCTGCCTGTTGGTAAGCATATTGCATTTCCATACATTAAGGCTTTAAAATCACCCCCTGTGGAATCTATATCAAACATGACTGTAGAGAAGCTAAATATGGCAGAGGTGTGTGTGTGTGTGTGTGTGTGTGTGTGTGTGTGTGTGTGTGTGTGTGTGTGTGTGTGTGTGTGTGTGTGTGTGTGTGTGTGTGTGTGTGTGTTTGAGAGAGAGTGGGACATGCCTTGTATTGCTCTGTCAGTGTCGACTCTGCCATCACTGTGGTCACTCTCAATGTCCTGAGGGGACGGATCTGCAGGAGGGCAGGGAAGAAACGAAACACCAGTCAGTCAGTTAGTCCTATTCACTCACTTACAGTTACTGTACATCATCACACCACCACCAGGCCCTGTAACATACACTCAAGCACAAGTCCCAACTTTCTGCCTCTAAAGGAATGGTGATCTAGGTGTAAAATTATCTACATATTCAGACAAATTTAAATGACATGTTAGTGTAATCATGAATACAGTTTATATGTAATAAGAGGATCATCAATGTCAATGTCAGCGTCAATGTCCATGTTCGTGTCAATATCAAGTCAATGTCAATTAGCCTTGACTCTGATTTCGGTTGGCAGCAGTATTTACAATGGAATTAACTACTCACACATTGGTGAGATTGGTGCTTTGTTTCAGGCCGATGTTGAGGACATAGTGTAGCATACACTATAGGCAGTATCAGTTCATCTATGTGAGTGCACTGCTATGTTCACATACAGTATGTCCAACTGAATCGGATCTCACATTCCAACCATACAGCACCAATTGAGTCCAGTGTGAGAACACCTTTAGTTTAGTCGGCCCAGATTTTGGTCAGAAATGAACTGAGATCATGGTGTGTAGTGTGGTGCGCTTTGGTGTACACTAGTGTTATATACGATGTGTGTGGTGGTGTGGTGTTGTGTTGTGAAGTGTGGTGGTGTTGTGTTTTATAGTGTGGTGGTGTTGTGTAGTGTGGTGTTGTATAGTGTGGTGGTGTGTTGTGGAGTTGTGTAGTTGGTGATGTGTGGTGTCGTGTAGTGTGGGGTTGTGTGTTCGTGTGTGGTGGTGTGTGATGTTGTTTTAGTGTGGTGTGGTGGTGTGTAGTGTTGTGTAGTGTGGTGTTGTTGTAGTGTGGTGGTGTTGTGTAGTGTGGTGTAGTGTAGTGTAGTGTAGTGTAGTGTAGTGTAGTGTAGTGTAGTGTAGTGTAGTGTGGTGTTGTGTAGTGTGGTGTTGTGTAGTGTGGTGTTGTGTAGTGTTGTGTAGTGTAGTGTAGTGTAGTGTGGTGTGGTGTAGTGTAGTGTAGTGTGGTGTAGTGTAGTGTGGTGTTGTGTAGTGTGGTGTAGTGTGGTGTGGTGTAGTGTGGTGTTGTGTAGTGTGGTGTTGTGTAGTGTGGTGTTGTGTGGTGTGGTGGTGTGTGGTGTTGTGTAGTGTGGTGTGGTGGTGTTGTGTAGTGTGGTGTTGTGTAGTGTTGTGTAGTGTAGTGTAGTGTAGTGTGGTGTGGTGGTGTTGTGTAGTGTTGTGTAGTGTAGTGTAGTGTGGTGTGTGGTGTTGTGTAGTGTGGTGTTGTGTGTGTAGTGTAGTGTAGTGTAGTGTAGTGTGGTGTTGTGTTGTGTTGTGTAGTGTAGTGTAGTGTAGTGTGGTGGTGTGTAGTGTAGTGTGGTGTTGTGTTGTGTAGTGTAGTGTAGTGTAGTGTGGTGGTGTGTAGTGTAGTGTGGTGTTGTGTTGTGTAGTGTAGTGTTGTGTAGTGTAGTGTGGTGTGGTGTTGTGTAGTGTGGTGTTGTGTAGTGTAGTGTAGTGTGGTGTGGTGGTGTGTGGTGTTGTGTAGTGTGGTGTTGTGTAGTGTGGTGTTGTGTGGTGTGGTGGTGTGTGGTGTTGTGTAGTGTAGTGTGGTGTTGTGTGTGGGTGTCTCACCATTGGGTGTGGCGGGGCTGGCCTGGCCGGAGGTGTGCTGGAGCGTCTGCTCTACCTGGTCCCTCCTCTTGGACTCAAACTCCAGAGCCTCCTGCAGCCGCCTCTTGCTCTTCTTCTCCTTCTTCAGACGCTTCTGGATCAGGGCTGAGCACAGCAACCACAACCTCAGTCAACACCATCACAACAACAACCTCTCAATGAACACCATCACAGAAATAACTAAAATTCACTCTAAAGGCCAATTCAGACTGAAGATCTGCAACTAGATGACACGTTTTTAGAGAGGAGTTGCGGCGGTGTGAATCAATCGTCGCAGGTTGTTGCAAGCAGTTGCAAGCCATCGCAAAAGATTTAACCCATCAAATTGCAGTTTCTGAGTTTTAGAACGTTGCAAGTTTTTAGAACGTCGCAGCCCGTCTCGTCGCAGATCTTTGGTATGTAGCCACCTTGAGTGCAGACCTCCCCCAAGGCAATGCAGTTCTGGCGTTCATAGATCAACGTGATAACTGTCAGTAGTGAGGAATTCTTTAAAGAAGAATTCTTTAAAGAATTCCTGTGCCCAGATCCTGATCTGGATCATCACCAAAATTTAATGGGTTCTTCCTTGGGCAAAGAAACACCTCCGGTAATAATTTTATGCGAATGAACGAACACATTCCAGTGAAAACATAACCTCCTTGGCGGAGGTAACCTCTCAGGCAACCTCTCAGTGAACACCATCACAACAACAACAACAAAAACCCCCTCAGTGAGCACCATCATCACCACACCAGGCACACACAGGATTAGACAGGCTGGGATTTCTATGGCTTGAATGGCTCATCTTGGGCTACTGAGCAGCATCAGTCATCAAATAATCAATATCAGTCAACAACAATCACTTTAGCTTGGCCCTGGTGGTAACCCAAACTCTAATCCTAGGCCTAATCACATATAAACTTACCATGTCTAAATCCCTGCTCAAATAATTATTGCATTTGTCAGTTCAACTGATATGTGTCAGTTGAAGTTAACTTCATTAAACATTACCAATAGACAAAACTCCTGCGATGAAATCTACTACAATCCATAAAAAAAACAGAATGACTTCACTTTATATTCCCAATGTATTTAAAAATCGACTGACACATATGCCATGTTGCACTGCTGTCTTTGAGTAGGTTGTTTTAGAAAATTCTGATTTCTTTGCACTTATAATCTCAGTTGAGATGTCAGGGAAGAGTCAATTAACAACAGAGAGAGAGAGAGAGAGAGAGAGAGAGAGAGAGAGAGAGGCGCAGATGAAAGTCACAATCAGCAAAATCACACAGGGAGACTCCTACTGAAAGCGCTCTGATGAACTGTGTGATTATTTAAGATTCACTAAGCTTCTCGAACTCCGAGGAACAGCGTTACTGCGATCCTATTTACAGACTCTGAGGTGTTTTTTTTCCCCTCTCAGAGCGGTAATATTGCTGGATGAGAATTTAGCTCCAAAGGGGTAATTCTGCCTAATGGTGTCTCTGCTAACTGAGAACAATGCTGAGTTTGCAAGTGCCGCTATGCCAGTCCCCAGCATAGACAAAAAGTATTAAAACAAGGCAATAAAGGACTGTCTAATTACACACAGCTCATTTGTGCCACGTTTGTGGTGTGTGTGTGTGTGTGTGTGTGTGTGTGTGTGTGTGTGTGTGTGTGTGTGTGTGTGTGTGTGTATGTGTGTGTGTGTTGTGTTGTGTGTGTGTGTGTGTGTGTGTGTGTGTGTGTGTGTGTGTGTGTGTGTGTGTGTGTGTGTTACGGCACAGCTTTTTTTATTGTGCTGGGTGTCAGTGTCTAATTGATGTGGAAGTGCAGATGGAGTGGAGACAAGCAGTGTTCCCAGGAGCGGGGCCGAGCTGCACAACCACAACAGTCTGCCACCGCCGCTCTGTGATCATCGCTGTGTGTTGTGCTAAAAATATAATTAGTGCGGCTCATTACAAATTAAACCCCTCTTTATTAGACGGGCCAACACATAACGGAAGCCCAAAACATTAGTTATTTCCTGGTAGAGTGTGTTCTTCTGTTACACTGGGACTCATTTGAGGAGAATCCCACAACACCAAGCAGAAGAATGAGAGAAAGTGCCCTTAAAATGCACTTAAACTATGTTAATAAAGACTATTGCTTCACAAACACTCCCAGCCACCCAAACCCACAATCCGTAATCACAATCCACAATTAAAATGTTTCTCTTTCACACACACACACACACACACACACACACACACACACACACACACACACACACACACACACACACACCTCGGTTCTTCTGTTCCACACAGAGCTGCCTCTCGAGGCTCTCCCTCAGCTCCCTCTCCCTGAAGAGTTCCATCTTGAGTTCCGTCTTCTCCAGCTGCACCTGTTTCTCTTGAGCACGGGCGTTATCGATGGCCACCTTCAGCAGACCCTGGAAACACACACACACACACACACACACACACACAGGAATTCAACAGCTGACACACAATAGTTTATATCTTAAAAGAGCTCTTGCAAATATATCAGCTGATGGTGTATGGCGATAGTAAACTGAGGTGAGAGAGTGTGTCATATGTGTCATGTGTGATTAAGACCAGCTGTGTATGGGAATACACAGTTTTTGTGACATTAAAGCATCATGATTGCTCTCGAACGGAAGGATAACGAAATAATTTGGAACAACATAGACCTCATGGTCTATGGTGCCACTGAGTTAGCGTAAATTGCACGTTCGTTATTCAGACTGTGTTTTTCCAAATTCTTTCATTCTCCTCGAAAACAGGTATGGTTGAATGACGCCAAACTATGACTTTGACATGTTTGTAACGGCCTGATGGACACTAAAGGGTGGAAAGGGAGCAACAGGGTTGAGATGGGAAAATGGGCTCCAAGTGTGGCATTTGAAACTTTGAGAATGAATGTATGGCACTGAGAGTGTGCATCTAGTGTGTGTGTGTATGTGTGTGTGTGTGTGTGTGCGTGTGTGCTTGATGATGAGTGCCCTCTCACCTGTATGTTGGTCAGGAGTGTCTCGATGGAGGAGAGTCCCTCAGGGAAGAGCAGAGGGGAGGGGAAGCCCAGTGGGAGTGGCTGTCCGGAGGGCGGGACCCTCTCATAGGCCTCCCTCAGGGTGGGGACACACAGGAGGCTCTCGTCTGGGGGGACATGACAGGGACACACATGAGGTCATCATCAAACCGCCCACTCACAACTACTCCAACGCACTCTAAAGCACTTCTGACACTTAATATACACTGTATGAATGACTCTATGTCTCCCCTTAGCCCAAACACTTCTGAGACATAATATCAAAGAGGACTGAAGTAGAGATCTTTGATAATATATGCTGTGTGAATCCCTATGTCTCCCCTAAGCTTGGTCCCCTTCAAGCCCTATTGTAAGGGGCCTGAATCAACATCCTGATTGGCTGATTGATGCTACAGTAGTGCTGTCTATATGAGACTGCAGGGCTCAAGGTTGGGGAGGACACTGGGACTGATCCACAGTAGGCATCCCTTACAGTAGACACACGTTACAGTTCATCAGGTCAGAGTAAAGCACAGGCAAATGTAGTCACAACTAATGCATTGCTATTCACAACTCAACACATCTGGGGCACCAATCACTATTTTAAAATGTGTGAAACCACACACAGCCCCACCCCCACCCTAGTGAATGTAATGTGCTCCGTGCTCCAGTGGGGGTGTCAGAGTGAATGTCAGCGAGCGAGCGAGCGAGCGAGCGAGCGGCGCTGGGCTGGACTGCGGATGCTGCAGCAGTAGTCGCCGGGAGCCGGGCCCGTGTGATTCTAATGCGCTCCGTGTCGCCCGCCGCTGAATAAATGTCAGCCTGCTCATTTGCTGAGTCAAATGAACTCAAATATCTCCCCTCACCTTTAAGCACTAAATCCACAGTGGATTCCATTACACCCAGAGAGAAAGAGAGAGTGAGAAAGAGAGCGAGAGAGAGAGAAAAAAGAGAGAGAAGGGGAGGGGAAAGGGAAGGATGGCACCAAATAGATTGTGCATACTGTATATGTCTGCGTGAGAGAGAATGAAAGAAAGAGAAAAAAGATGAGGGCTGCAGCAAATAATAAATACTGTGTGTGTGTGTGTGTGTGTGTGTGTGTGTGTGTGTGTGTGTGTGTGTGTGTGTGTGTGAAGAGAGAGGGAGAGAGAGAAAGAGAGACTTGAAAGTGAGGCTGAGCGATAGAGAGATGGAGAGAGTGGGGGATGGAGAAAGAGCGGTATGACCTATCCGCACTTCAAATGAAACAGAAAATTAAATGAAGGCCATTTCTTTGGCTGGATCTGCATAAAGCCTGGCTGCTGCTGCTGCTGCACACGTGTGCATCCTTCTCTGCAGAGATGAGCCTCATTGTCCACTTGAGTGTGTGTGTGTGTGTGTGTGTGTGTGTGTGTGTGTGTGTGTGTGTGTCTCACCTGGGCGGCACAGATAGAATAATGCAGGCCTTTATCTCCATGCTGCTGACGCTCAGCACACACGCCCAGTGTGGAATTACCAGCATTAAGTGTGTGTGGGGTCTCTGGCTTCACCAGCAGATGGGAGCCCAACAGAAAGAACATACACATGTCCAAATGTGTGTGTGTGTGTGTGTGTGTGTGTGTGTGTGTGTGTGTGTGTGTGTGTGTGAAAGACAGCATGTGTGTTCAATTGTGTTGTGTTTGCATGTTTATACACAGTGGGGGTGCACATGTATGTATGTTTGTGTGTGTGTGTGTGTGTGTGTGTGTGAGAGAGAGAGAGAGAGCACATCTCTGCAGTGCTAATAACATGTGGTGTCGATGCTAATGAGAGGCCTTGAAGGGAGGGCTGCTAAAGGTGACTTTCTCCTCAAACACTGATGCCAGATTAGCATAGCGCCACGCTAGCATGTGTTTCCAGAGGTCTCTGACACACACAAACACACACACACACACACACACACACACACACACACCATACACACACCTCCGTTCCCACTGTGCAGTAGATCTCAGCCCATTACTATCATGGGCTGATTAATTCAAGCCCCATCCCTCTGACCCCCACTCATGAATAGTGGATAGCTAACCCTTCCTCTCATGCTTCACACAGGCACACACATCTTAGGCTACACAGCACTGACACGGAGCTCTATCAACACACATCACACCTCTGCAGCAAGATACATCAGATAAAGACATTTGATTTCAGCTCATTTATCACAATAATCAAATCATACACACTTTTATATTATTATTATTATTATTTATTTATTTTTTTTACATTTTTGCATTTATTGTAGAAAGAGAGAGGGAGTTTTTTTTTCATTTCATAATGAGGTTATGTGGTTAATATTTTTTCCCCAAAATGGATCTGTTATTATTGTGGCTGTCTGTCTGTCTGTTTGTGTGTGTGCCTGTGTGTGTGTGTGTGTGTGCATGCTCTTGTAAAATGCTTTTGGTTTTTATTTTTGTTCCTGATGATTCAGACACTTTTTTTTCTGGCCAGTGAAAGGGCCAAGGGTGCACCAGCCTGATGGCTCTGGCTGAGAGGCATTTGTGTTAAGGCAGCAGTTTCAAAGATCAGTCATTAGTGACTCCACTGTGATTAAAACATTTCCACGAGTCAACTCCTTTGAACAGGCATCACAAGCCATAGACATCATTCAGACATGTATGTCTGAGTCTATATACCACTGATCTGTCAAAAATGAAGAGACTTAGTGTGGCCACAGCCTTTCCTATGATGGCCACATATACGTATATAAATGTATATCTAGCTATCTGCAGTGGTAAACGATGTAGGCAGATAAGATGCACAGACTGTAACACCCACACACACGCGGACTGTAGTTGGCTGCATCACAACAAGCAGATGTTCGGATCTCACCTTCAGTGGGGGCCGATAAGATCTGATTAGATTACACCCTCTCAGCCCCACCCATCTCCCAGCATGCAATGTGCTGACCAAAGCATCTTTCCTCCTCGTCCGCCCCCATCTGATCCTCACATCTTGGCAAGGCTAAAAAGCGTCCGTCACACTCAAGGTGTCTCAAAAATGAAAAACCTCTCTGTGTATTCATTCCTCTACTGACAACAGTCGGACACACACACACACACGCACACACACACATACGCACACACAGACACACACCCTGTGGCATTCCTGAAAGCATCCTGTTTCATGGAATGTGATTAGCAGAGTGCCGTGGTGTCGGAGACGGAGCACTCAAAGGGAGAGAGCTGGGACCCTTGTTGCTGAACTACGGTGCCCCTAGAGGGACAAATTGTGCAGCCTCAGCAGTTTTCAGCCGAGCAGCTCCTAAAATCTGATTGATCTTACAGCGAGTTATTATTTAGCACACGCTCCTGCTCGCTCTCCTTTCTCTCTCTCTCTCTCTCTCTCTCTCTCTCTCTCTCTCTCTCTCTCTCTCCCCTCTCTCTCCCGCTCTCCAGAAGAGACCACTGGCAGGTTTGTTTGATCATCAACAGCTCTCCTCCTGCAAGGTCACGCATTCCCTTTTTTCTTACTTTCTTTTTCTCTCCTCCCCCACCCGCTTTTTAAATCCTTTTGGTGAAAGTCCAGCAGTCAGCTCGAAAAAGGCAATGAAGTGTGGGGGTATCATATGTATGTATGTATGTGTGTGTGTGTGTGTGTGTGTGTGTGTGTGTGTGTGTAAGAGAGAGAGAGAAAAAAAATTAAAATTAAATGAATAAAAAAACTCTTTGAGGTCTGGTGCCTTTGACACACACAAGCAAAGCAAAGGCTTTGTGCTGGTGACACTTCCAGGGTCCCTGTACAGAGGCCAAGAGCCTCGGTGTCACTCCAGTCAGGGCCGGGGTGCGCGATCGAGCTGTGATTGATCGCAGATAGTCCACCAGCACTGCCACACACTCGCTTTGAACACATTCCCAGAAACACTGAATCTCTCGCCTTGCCCAGGCCATTTCAGGGAAACTTGAGATTTAAGTGCATTTACTGTTACTGACTGATTAGTCATGAAGCTGAGCGTGAGTGTAGACTTTGATCACACAGCCACTAAATGCTGTATCTGTGGAATACTGCCCAAATGTACCCTACCTTACGTTAGGGGAAATTCCACCTCTCTGACCAAAGCACGACAATGTGAAGTAGTTCTATCTTCTTTATAGATAAATATTACCAAATACATATTTAACCTTTTTTTAATATAGTAAGCCTCAGCTTTCATCTCTGCTGTGAAAAATCTGAATTAATTGTGAAATTGTGATAACAGCTAGCCTCAAAAAAAAAAAAAAAAAAATTTGAGGAGAGCCTCTGAACTAAGATAAATGGGAATATAATGCCTTCAAAACTCATTAACTCACATTTAATGATTAACCAGACAAGGCCATCATTCTTTAGATGTGCAACTAAGCCACAACAAATGGACAGATGCAATCAAAGCCATTTGACTTGTCTCTGCTTCCTCTCTGATGACACGCTAGCCCAGGTCTGACTGGTGGAAACTAGTTTTGATCTAATTACAGCAAAACAAAAGAACTGTGCTCACTAGAAATATGCATTACTGAGAACAATCCTCGTCCATGTAAGAGGATATCTGGGCATTTCTAGGAATGTTTAGACATATTTCTGTACATTCTGCAAATGTAATAATCAGAATAATCAAAGGCCTTGTATTTGTATGGGAAAAGACAGTCATCATGTTGGAACCACTCCCGAGCGTGTGTATTGGAATGGGGACGTGTTCATCTCACTAATTTAATGCCCCATATACCATCTCATCACCATCATCGCTCTGAGTCCCCCGTGACTTTTATTAGCGCAACACTACTCTCCTCCTCTCCAACGCTAAATGTTATTGGTTTTGCTCCTCTCTCTCTCTCTCTCTCTCTCTCTCTCTCTCTCTCTCTCTCTCTTTCTCTCTCTCTCACACACACACACCATCTCTCTCTCATACACCATCTCTCTCTCTCTCTCTCTCTCTCTCTCTCTCTCTCTCTCTCTCTCTCTCTCTCTCTCTCTCTCCGTCCTGTCTAAGTATGGGTAAATAAGGCAGATAGCTGCTGGCCCCCACTGCTCTCTCTGATGAGGGACCCCCCACACAAAGGAGCAAACACACACATACACACACACACACACACACACACACACACAATACACATGGACTACAGACACAGGCACACATATGCACACACACACACACACACATACACACACTCACACACACACACACACACACACACACACACACACACACACACACACACACACACACACACACACACACCTAACCTAAACACATACACACGATGAACACACACACACAGAGCACAAACGTTCATGTCTGTGCGATGAGTAAATTGTGCTGACTACTTGCCCTTGCCGAGTCCTCATTAAGCTAATGAACGGCTTCAAATGCAGAAGCCAAACAAGGGTTCGGGGAGGTTATTACGAAAAATTACACCTCCAGGAGAGCACAGGAAAAGCCTTGTTCATTAATTCCCGGTTCGGCAAATCGCTAACTAATTTAGGCCCACTGCCTTCCTGCCTTAATGGATTATTTTCATAAAAACGTGTGAGGTGATTTTTTTCTCCCTCTCTTTCCTTCTCTCTCTCTCTCTCTCTCTCTCTCTCTCTCTCTCCAACTCTCTTTCTTTCTTTTTTTCTTTCTTTCTCTTGTGCTCTCTTTCTCTCTGGACTCACACAAAGAGGACCCTGGCTGTGGAGCGCTGATGAGATGATGCTGTGAATTTAGATCAGCACAAATGAAGAGTAGCTCACAGCGAGAAGAGCCGCCAAGCTCCCTCCTCTACATAGACACACACACACACACACACACACACACACACACACACACACACACACACACTCACACTCACACACACACACACACACACACACACACACACACACACACACACTCACACACACACACACACACACACACACACACACACACATACACACTCAAACACACACACACACACACACACTCCTGCAGCTCTTACTGTGGAGTCCTACACTCTGAGTAGCACTTTATACAGTAATATAAACACCAGCATTTGCACTCTAAAGGCTCCGCCAAAGAACAGAGGAAAGGTAATGGAATTGAATGAATGGAATTCAGCGGTAGGAAAGAAAACTCAAATTGTTTTAGAGTTGTTTATCAGGGGGGCTGAGATTGAAAATGTGTGCTGACGTGTGAGTTGAGTCCCAAGTGAAGAATGCACACTGACCTTTCTCTGTGGGCGACCTTTTGACCTCCGTGGGCTGTCTGTTGTCTTGGGTGGCCAGGTCTCCTTCCTTGGGTCCCGGCGGAACACTGGGGGAGAGGCCCAGGAGAGCGTGGCCCAGAGATAAGCCATTCTGGTGGACATCTGAAAGAATCACACACACACACACACACACACACACACACACACACACACACACACACACACAAACACACACACACACACAAATCATGAAGTTCATCCTACTATGTTAAAAGCAGATAATATTAGCTTGTTTTCCCTACGGGGTAGCCAGTGTTTTCTCCAGAGACAAAAGCAGGGGCATCTCTACTACAGTTTTACACTCAGACGCAATACAGGAGGAACGTGGGAGCAAAGAAGATTTGAGTCCCAGTTTCCACAACAAACTGATATACATAACACAATGTTCTATTCATTTTTTTTGCATTTATAGTTTTGTTTATTCTCCATTATTAAAGTTAATCAGATAAGGTATGGCAGATCTGATTTTGTGTAACTTATTTTCATCTATGCATCTCTGCATATTGAAATTCTTATATCAACATAACACATGTGGGACTTCTACCTGTGGCAATCACCCAATTTGTGTGTTTGTGTGTGTGTGTGTGTGTGTGTGTGTGTATGTGTGTGTGTCGTACGTGTTCTATCTGAAGAGCTCTCGGTGAGGGCGGGGGAGCTGGACACACTGCTGCTCTGGCGAGATGACACCTGACTGCCCGAGCGACGGCCGTCTTCCAGGGAGGGGGAAGGAGACGGGCTGTCAGGCAGACGCTCCTGGAGGGGAGGGAAGGAACACATACAGTAGAGTACAGGTGTCAGTACAGCTGCCTTCACTCACTTTGCCTCAGTTGCCTGTGACTGGCTAAAGGTACATGTATGAGCCTTTTAGCCAGTCAATAAGCCAGTCCAAACTCTCTGTTCAGAGTCTGGCACTCGTAAATCTGGTAGATGGAATCAGTTTACTGTAAATAACACCACATGCACTGGAGTACACTCTAGGCTGTCATGGGCAACTGTGGAAATATCCCATAGTAACAAAGTCCTGTAACTGATAGTATATACTCTTTTGTTAGCATGGGGAAGTACTCATCTAAAGTCAACATCCAGGGCACTTACATAGAGCATCACTGCTGGCTGGTTCTCACTGCTACATGCAGAGAATGTTAGAGCTAAATGTGCTTGAAATGGATTGTATGTTGTATTTGTAAGACTGGTGGAGCTGTGTGTTAGTGTGAGTGTGTGTAGTGTAAGGAGTTGTGTGTGAATGTGTGTTACTGTGAGGATTAGTGTGTTGTTGTGAGGGAGCTGTCAGTGCCTGAGGAGGATTCTGAGGCTCAGAGGGAGACAGCTGTGCTCCGCACCTTGATGACAGAGGTGGTCATCCGGGAGGGCGCGCACTGCACCTGTGCTGCGGCGGCCATGTTGGCGATGGTGCTTAGGTGGTTCATCTGGCTCATCGCCATGGTGACGGACGCAGGGGGCAGGCTGACGGGGATGAGAGGGTGTGACATCATCATGAACGGCAGCTCCAGACCTGTGGGTGAGGAAGAGATCAGGAGAAGTGAGTGCTGCGCTGAAATAGACACACCAGTGCCACAGGTCTCAAGTCAGCCAGTCAACACACCTCGTGGCCCACATACCCATACTAACATATTCTTCCAAAACACTACAGATTTTTCATGTGCTAAAATATAACTATAAATATATTATCATAATATATTTTTGCATTCTGTGTTTGTGTGTGTGTGTGTGTGTGTGTGTGTGTGTGTGTGTGTGTGTGTGTGTGTGTGTGTGTGTGCGCGCATGTGGGAGGGCATGGTCAAAATGGTGCGCACACAGATGTAACAAACATTTTATGGAAATGTAGTGTCAACAAGGAGCTGTAAACAACAAAATAAATTCTGCGGCTGGGGAAACACAGAAGCATTTATAGTGGCCCAGTCATAAATAAGGCTCCATCCAATTAGAACATGGAATGTGCTGCTCCTACACAAATGGACTCGTTTCCAAATGTACTACAACAAGCATTGCAGG
>JAODXP020000031.1:15921159-15986159 GCA_027497455.2 Sardinella longiceps
TGTGTGTGTGTGTGTGTGTGTGTGTGTGTGTGTGTGTGTGTGTGTGTGTAGTATTGGATTTGTGTATATGTATTCAACCCCAATACTTTATTATAGTCTTACAGAGAAGCGGCATGAGGCCACAGGAGTGAATACTGACAGGTCAATGGAGCTATGGATCTGTGTTTATGTAATGGTGTGTATTCTGTGTGTGAATTCTCTGTGTGCGTGTGTGTGTGTGTGTGTGTGTGTGTGTGTGTGTGTGTGTGTGTGTGTGTGTGTGTTTGTGTGGCTTTATGCTATGAGCTGACAATGCCAGTGAAAGGGATCACTCAGCTTGCTTCAATCTAGCTTAATAACACAGTGAAAATGCCCACTGTCACAAGTAGGAACTGAAGGGAAAGTCAAATGCTGACCATCCAGCAGGAACAGCGTCATGTCATTATTTCACAGAAAGGTACGTCATCATCATGCACATCAGATAGACAGATAGAACATAGATAGAGACTCAGAGGAAGAAGAGAAAAAGTGAGAGAAATGAAAGAGTTCTCTTCAGAATCATGCGTAGAATGTAAGCCTCGTTTACAAGTGTAATAGAACTGATAACTGAGTTCACAGAAAATGTTGATTTGAGTGCATCTATCTCTATAGAGTCAATATCAGTGACTGGGGGACTGCTGTAGAGGCAGTGCTGGTGCGGTGGAGAGTCCTGCTGTAGGACTGTAGTGCCTGCCTGTAATGATGGACTAATGAGCCCCTCCAGTCAGTTCAAGCCAAAGCTCAGGGCTCTTCCCTCGCGGTCGCCAGGGTTACTGGTTAATTATTTCTCCTTACTGCCTTTTCTCTCGCAGTCGCTCTCAAATCACGAACACACACACACACACACACACACACACACACACACACACCCACACACGTCTGTTCCTGGAAAGTTAAGCTGTGTGTGTGTGTGTGTGTGTGTGTGTGTGTGTGTGTGTATGACCTCCCCATCAGCTCATAATTTTTGCTCATAACTAAGCCCCGCTGCTTTTAAACGGCAGGCCGTTTAGCCTTTCCAAATGAAAACATGCACGCCTTCAAGTGCGTTTCCATGACATCTCACAAACAAACAAAAGAGACAAGTTAAACATCCGGTCCTCTTTGAGCAGATGTCTGCACCACTTGCATCCTCAATACAGTTAACAGCACATTTTAATATCAGCATTCCACTGAAATCAAGATACTTGGCTTTAATGGGATAATCGGATGAAAATATTGCCAAACTAATTCTGATCCCATAATTGTGCTTTCACCAGTTTGTCATTTAAGCATTGCACAGTCATTTTTAAAATGTACGTTGGTTCAGAAAAAAATACTGACTCATATTTAAGAGATTCTCTAAGCTGATATGAAATAAAAAAGTCAAAAACAGCAAAACAGGACAACAAATCCAACTGAATATTGACTAAGTATGTGAT
Organism: Sardinella longiceps; assembly: GCA_027497455.2. Classification (NCBI taxonomy): domain Eukaryota; kingdom Metazoa; phylum Chordata; class Actinopteri; order Clupeiformes; family Clupeidae; genus Sardinella; species Sardinella longiceps. The sequence goes on from JAODXP020000031.1 coordinate 15,922,596, forward strand.
CTTTCTTATGGTGCACTTGTGCCAATGAGTCATCAGTTGCAGACAGTATAATCATCATTACATACAACAATTGCAAATGATCTATTTAGCATGAATGTAGCCTAATGAGTGTGTAATATTTATCTTCATCTAAATGGGATATAATTTGATATATGCCTTCATGCAGTTTATAGAACTAATTTGCCGAATCAAAAGAAAGAAAAGACGCATCTTCTCTCTGGTTCATCATTTCTGCATTGGTCACAGAACATCTGCTTTACATGGACACGACATTGCAAAGCACACAAGCATAGACATGCAGCACGCATGCACACTGTCTCTCTCTCTCACACACACACACACACACACACACACACACACACACACACACACACACACACAATCACCAGATTTGAGTGTGTGATGCAGCGCCTGGCAGAACATAGAGGCTCCCTAAGGTGGAATTAATGAAAAACCTTTTCATGGAAAACTCATCAGCTTAAGAGGGGAGGAACACTCCTGTGTGTGTGTGTGTGTGTGTGTGTGTGTGTGTGTGTGTGTGTGTGTGTGTGTGTTTAGGCTACTTGCATGCTCTTATGTGTTAGTGTGTGTGTGTGTGTGTGTAAGGGTGTGCATGTCAGCGTTCCTGTGTGTAAGTATGAGAATGTGAGACCATGTTTATGTATGCCCCCATGCAAGTGTGTGTGTGTGTGTGTGTGTGTGTGTGTGTGTGTGTGTGTGTGTGTGTGTGGAGGGTCAGAGCACATGACCTCTCATTTCATACTTTAATTAAAAACTCCCCCAGACGTCCTCCCTCCTTCTCTCTCCATGCCAACTCAGCTTCCTCTTGCCTCAGTAAAGTCTTAGCACTGCCAGCCTGGAGCTCCTGTTTTCATGCAATACAATCCCTCTCTCGCTTTCTCTCTCTCTCTCTCTCTCTCTCTCTCTCTCTCTCTCTCTCTCTCTCTCCCCCACCACACACACACACACACACACACACACACACACACACACACACACACTAAATAATAATATAGTGTGTTACCTCCAAAAATACAATGGCCCTATTCAACGTGCAAAGACGAACGCCTACAAATACTTATTTCATACTGACTTGCATATACAGACACATCCAAGGCCATCTTTATTCCAGGCACACAATCACCATGGTAGTTCAATCCACTTCAGTCTAACCCTGAGCATAAATATCCTCACACACACACACACACACACACACACACACACACACACACACACACACACACACACAGCCATATAGACACGCTATAGAGTCAACCCCCCAGCCTGCTCTTCAGATCTGCATGTGTGAGCACACAACACTTGAGAGTCCATTCAGCCGCCTCACATCTCTATTCTGTCAAGCCATTACAACAGTATCAGATATCAAAGCTTCAGCCTACACACACACACACACACACACACACACACACACACACACACACACACACACACACACACACACACACAAACCCCCAGATACTCTCTGTATGTGTGTGTGTGTGTGTGTGTGTGTGTGTGTGTGTGTGTGTGTGTGTGTGTGTGTGTGTGTGTGTGTGTGTGACGCTGTGATTCCAGTGGTCAGATAACACCATTTAGTTTGCGTGTGACGCTGTTGTGTGTAATGGCTGATACTGCAGGCAGGCAGGAAGCAGTGATCACAGTCGGAGTAGGAAAACACTAAAACACACTTTAATGACATTGGAGTGTGTGTGTGTGAGAGAGTGTGTGTGTGTGTGTGTGTGTGTGGGGGGGGCATAAGGAGGATTTAGTTGGGTTATGGGTGTACCGCTTTTCACCTGCTGCACCATATCCTCCAGATAATCCCCACGGGAGGCATGATTCATACCAAACACACACACACACACACACACACAGTCCATGCACAAACATGTATCCATCCAGACAATGGTGATATTAGTGCATCAACACAGCTGAATTCAGCAGAAACAAACACAGCAAGCATTGTTCACAGCTTCATTCAGATAAACACATGAATACCAAGAAGAGACACCAAAGTGCACACTTTACCACAACACTGTCCTGAAGGTCAGACAGAAAGGGGTCTTGACCTCTCTCTCTCTCTCTCTCTCTCTCTCTGTATCTACATGTGTGTGTATGATGCTAAGGACTCTCATTGTTTGCTTGGCCTATGTAAACTCAATCACAGCTCACTGCTATAATACTACACAATAGTAAAACGACTGTTTATGTCTGCTTACATCTTGGTGTATGACTTTGCCAATATGTGTGTGTTGTACAGTGTGTGCACCATGGTGATGAGAAGGGCCGTCGCACAAGGCAGACAAATCAGGCGATTGCCTGGGGCCCCAGGCTGAAAGGGGCCCCAAGATTGACTGGTTAATAATTTAGTAGTTAAGTTGGTGGTATTTAAAAAATAAAAAAAACACGACTTTAAACTGAGTTAGACAACTGTACAATACAAATAATCATATTGATGATGTTTGAACATTATAACAATGTGGTTCATGTAGGTATTTATGGGGGTGAAGGGCCCCTGTGTCCTGTTTGCTTGGGGCCCCTAAGTACCTTGAAACGCGCCTGGTGATGAGAATGTGTATGCATGTGTCTATAAGACACTATATCAGGCCTACTGAATAGCATACCACTCAGCTGCTCATCTCTGTGCTCCCTGAGGACGTGTACAGCACATGTGGAATGGATAGTTAGTAAACCTTGGTTACAACACACACACACACACACACACACACACACATTCCTGCCACTCTACATATTAGTCCTACATTAGTAGTTACAGAATTCTTGAGTCTAAGATTCTGTGAAAGAATGGTGACATTTCAGCTCAACAGCCAACCCATCCCTTTCATGGCCTGAGTCATGGTGTGTTTGTTTCTTTTCAAGGCCAGACTGTTTGAACACCAGTCACTGAATTCCACAAAATGGTTAGGACATGAATTAATTGCACTTTAAACTGCTATAGCTTTTATCTGTCTTGAGAGAGAAAACAATGATGATCATGACGACGATGATGATGATGACAATGGTGATGAAGAAAATAAGAAAATAATGCTCATGATGCAATGATGATGATGGTGGTTGATGTGGAATAATGTGAATTAAATAGCATTAGTTATACTGTCATGCAGCTGAAACTACTGGGAAATCTGAGAACCATGTGTTTTCAAAGATGAGGAAAGAGAGCTGACTCGGATAAGCATGACACACACTGACAGTCACAACCGCTCAGACTTCTTCCGGTAAATATTCGTGTAAGCTAGTCTTTCTGTGCAGTGAGCCTGCCTATGACTCAGAAAACAGGTGAGGTAGCTTTTCGCATGGTATCTCATGGCTTGGGGGGGGGGGGGATCTACAGTAGCCTAGGCTATTCTATGCCCGCAGCCCAAAGTTGATTCAACATGAGTCACACTTTTTACCGTTCTGCTTTTGAGGCGGACGTAGTGCATTTGATAGGACTCACAATAAGCAAGCATAACAAGGCATCAGATTATCATCAGATGAGAACAAGATCACTTCCGCGGCCTACCGCCTGTCCTCTCAATTAAAGAAAGGAGATGAGAACAATACAACAGCCAGAACAGCTGCAGTAATTAAATAATCATATTACTTTAGAGGAAAAATAGCTTAAAACTTTCCGCCTGGTCGTTTTCAATTTTCTGCTCGTTTGGACATGGCCGCATTCCGATTGCCAAACATCTCGTTGGCACATCAATCCTAATTAGACAATCTGCAGATCGAGGGAGGGAGAGATGAGTGTTTTGCATAATTTAATAACAAACTCACGCAGATACAAATTTCCACACGCATTCATACAATTATCTCTCCATCCTCCAGGCGAAAAATATTAATGTGATAAAAGCTATAATTCAGGAGGAGATGTGCAGGAGAGCAAAATCGAGGAGAGCTACGAGCGCCCTTTTAAAACTGCCGCTCTGGGCAATATAAGCAAAAATAATTAATTTCTATGGAGAATCAATTTCCCCTCATGGGTGTATTAGACACAGCCGAGTATGCGAGCAGGAATCAGTCTCCCCCAATCAGAGTATCTCATCTGGTGGCCTGCAACTCGTGTCAAAAGCGTTTAATGTCTCCTAACTGGATCCCCGCAGGTTAGCCTACACATTCCCAAGCACACAGGAGATCAGAGAGGTGGTGATATAGACAGAGCCTAGGTCTCGAATGGCATAGGCCGACACGCTGGCATCTTCAGTGTTCAATAAGGTCCAAAACAGGCAAATTTCCATAGGAATCAGAGAAAGGGTCACAGTAATGGAATATCTTGTGTCATTCTGTCACTAGGCCTATCCCTTTTTGTCTGTCGGTGTATGTGTAGCGAGACATAAATGCATGATTTTGATCACAGGTCTAAGCAAGAAACACATCATATCATAATGTGACGGAAGCATAAACTTCACAGAAGGACTGGAGTAAGACACAATTCCAGAACTCATCTAATGGGCTTTGGAATAACAGTGTCTCATTATAAGCTAGTTGTTTTAGTATGGCACATGACATAGTTGATCTGTTAGGGGACAAACTGAAGTCTACTGTGTCAGGGAGTAGAAGGCATTAAGAAACTCATTACATTTTAAAATGAATGAGACAAGTGTGTCGCTGGCGCATTATCACAGGACACCTCTCATGACCACTGATGAGTATTGCAAACCAAGACCGTAAATAGGCCTACTAAAATTATGCAAACTTCGTCCCACTGTCATTAAGTATGATAAATATAATCTACGCTTCCACTTAATATGCACTCAATTTTCATCTAACAAATATCATAATTTGGGCATAATGTCCTTATTTTATATCTGAATGCAGAGGCCTTGTGATGGACTGCTGATGAAATCAAGCAGCGGGGAGCTCAAGTTCACATTTATTTCATCCCTGATAGAAAGACAGGTCATAAACACACCAGGGAGATTATATGATGGTTTCATCTTACATTGTAACAAAAGAGTCTCGGCTGAACCTCAGAAGCATGAGTGCTTACAGAAATATGATCAACAATATTGTTTTTCTTTGTAAGCTGTAACTGGAGGAAGTGTGGGCATATCTACTTTCACAAACAGGTGGGGCCCATTATTTCCAACATGTCATGGACGGATTAAAATGCAACTACAACCCATACTCAACTGTATCACAGTTTCGTTGTTTGTAGGCTATATTATAAAAAAACTTTATCTGGAGTTAAAATATATAATAATATAGAAAAAGCCTATATAATCACTCCAAAGATGACTTTCATTAACTCTCACTGCTCACTACAGAAAATATTATCTAAATGTTTAAAATACATTCATGTGCTCTTAAAATGTATGTAAACTCTTATGTACTCACCTTGCATTGGTGCAGTCATTGTATAGAACCTCCAAGTCCTTTCTCGAGATAAGTTTGCAGCGGTTGACTCCAGGCTGGATTGCTCCGAGACCACGAAGGATTCGAACCTGCTCCACATTGCAGACCACCGGTGTGATGTCTAGCCTCTTGAGTTTGGTGTAAACGGTGTGCAGCCCGCCGACCAAGTGTTTAAGGAAGAGGTCAAACGCTTGTGGCAGACAGATGAGCTCCCTCCCGCTGACCGTGAAAGAAGCGAGCCGTGCGCCCATCACCTCCACCATACGACATTCGTTGTTTTGCGGTGTGTTCTCAACTGGAGACGGTGTTGAATACACCGGTTTACTCGGAGGACTGCCAATCGGGATCCCTGGGCTGCCGGTGGGTAGTAGCTCCGAGCGAAACAGGCTCTGTCCCGAAGACACAACTGTTGGAGGAGCAGGGAGAGAAGGGGGAGGAGGAGAGGACGACGCCGCCGTTGAAGAGTTACTGCCGGTTGAATTTGACATTTGCGGTGGATGCGTCAGGGAAGGCGAAGGCATCAGCGTTGTCGGTGTGGCCATGGTCTCGTTAATAGCCTCACGAGCAGAAAGTTCAAAGTTTAAATAAACTCACAACGTACTTATATGTAACAACACGAATCAGTCTGTTAAATATGAGCTAAATTTGCAAGTGTTTAAAATAGCAAATAGCTACATCAGAGGGTGACAGGACATGCGCTGGCGTACTTTGAGGACATCGATCCAAGGCTGATGATGTGTTCCAGACCAGGAACAGATAGAGCCCCTCGCGCTCTTGGATTGCTGCTGAGACAGCGCGTGGAGGTGGAGCCACGGAGATGAAGACTTCAGAGGAGATAGAGCGCGCACGTGTGTTCAGAGAATTAAATAGAGGGAAAGGAGCGCACTGGTGCAACAGCAACCACCTCTCATGTGCTATCAAATAACAGGCTTGTTCACAAGGAGACTTATGGACAGTATAAACACTGACATTACTTTTGTACTACTACTGTCACTATTATGAATAATGATTGCTAACATTTAGAGGGGCATTTGTTTTTTGCATGATGTTGCCTGAGTGTTCTTAGTTGTGTCATAACTGTCATTAAAAAAAGAAATTGAGTTGGCTACATTAGCGGTCAAATTTAATCTAGGCCTACTGTAGAACGCATTTTTTGTCCATTGGCACTATGATGCTATGATATCCTATTTGCTGGTATTATTCCTACTCCATTTACATCAGCGGTTCTACAAGTACTAGGTCTAAACAAACCAACAATAGTAGCCCAATTAACGGTGAATATAATCAGTGGATGTAATGGATGGACAGGTGCAATTTAAATGCAAGTCAAGATGGTAAATAAGAAGTCTTCAGTAGTTAATGTCACTGTACACCTTCTATGTAGGCCAGTGATTAATTCACTTCCGCAGAGTTTGATGAAACAATATTGAAGGCAATTTAAATAAAGCTCATTTAAATGTCAGTGTTCATGGTTAGGGCTTTGCTATAATTGGCTATTTAATTAAAACAATTTTCATGGTCATTAATATAGCCCGCCTCTTGTAGTGCACTGACATATTTTAATTACATGGTATTAACAAAATTGATATGCTTTAGAAAGCATGGGGAACATTTGAATAAGAAATTATTAAGGCAATTAAGCACGGGCCCCTCGTTGACATTAAGAGTATCACAAAATATAATGAACTTTTTTTTAAAGGACAGATAACTTTCATAGTGTGAGGACATCCTTACCGATTAAATGGCATTGGTATATCAAACTTCTAATAAGCTACGTAATTCCCTCCGAGGCCGAAGTCTCACTCTCGTGTGAAATTGCTTTGTATTGTTTTCCGTGCTGAAACTTGGATTCAAGCAGCCTGGGCACATAAAACAGTACAGATACAGTGCCCTCTCTTGTGTAAAAGAAGAAGTGCGTGACATGAGCAGGTTCTGTTGAGCAATGCGTGCGCAAGTAGTCATTCTACAATGTTCTTGTCCAGTTGTTAGCACTACATTGACAAGTGAAGGGCACTTCTTCTCCATATGTCATTCATGTATAGTGTTGCTGACAAAAACAATACCAGACCTCAAATTAGACAACCACAACATTTAATGCGCACTTTGGAAATGGGCGATTTTGAATGCGCTTTTACGCACGCAAACATGAACATAAAAGTGCTGGTGGACTTGAAGCAGAGGAGTCAAGAGTGATGGCACTGATGGAGATGATACAAACACCATGCCTGTGCATTCCTAACCCTCATTAGCAGGCCTCTCCGGAGAGACAGGGCATTCATCTAAATTAATATTGTCAAAATTCTCTACACGCAGGCGCGACTGCTATCCATAATAATTAGCGAGAAGTCGTTCGTCTGTGCCGTTCCGGTTTGCTCTTAGGAGGTTGTCGGCCGGATTTAGTTTCTCTGTGACATTTTACACATTTCTGTCCTGTCAGCGGTGGCAGCCGTCCTTGTTGTGTGATGACGTGGGAAGAAAAGCGTGGAACACAATAGGAAAGAATTCAATGGATGCAAGGCCATGCATGCAACTACACAGTAAGAAAATGTTACAGCCTTATAGATTGAAATTATTTTCTAGATGTGCATTTAAAATTAATATAAATGAAGGAATATAATGTTATAATATTACAGTGCTAAATTGTAATTGTGAGATATCAGAACAAAATACACCTTGAGAATTAATTTTTCTTTAGGTCCCTTTTAGTTGCCATATTCCTGTATTCATTGCAATAGTCCTGCTTCAACCTCTAAACACCTAAACAGGCAAGACCCCCTCCTGACCTTGCAGTCATTGATCAGGAAGTAGCAATGCCTTCTCATTTAAATGTAAAGGGGACATTTGTTATGATACACATCCGCTGCTGGAACACAGTCCCAATCAATGGGGTGACACTCAATGCTCATTTACTTGTTCTCCCTCTCCCTCTTACACATAGACTAGTGTGAATGTTGTACTAAAATAAAGATTCAAGCATCATGAAGTGACAAATCTTGTGGAGCTAGGCACTAATGAACTTGATTATCACGGTGTTATCCACTATTACTACAAATTTTTCACTAAGCTATGAAAAAAACAACAAAGGTCCAAGAAGGTGAAAACTCAATCAGTCACATAATGTATAGATGCCATTAGAGAAAAAGACTCCACATACATTAGTTTGAGTGTGTTTCTTAGGATGCACACACCTTCTCCCGGAGCTGACGGTCTCTGCTTGATGGATTTGTCTAGGTGTTCCACAAAAGGCCTTCAGTGGATAACAAAGCTTTACACGGCTTTACTGCTTGGTGCAATAACTCATGCTGACTGAAATGTCATGTGAAAACATCTCCTTAAGATGGATGTTAGCTGATGCCTCAGGCTCTTGAAAAGTGTGTGGAATTAAATTGGGACAGTGGCTTTAGTCATTATATATACTGTAACTGGTGAGACTTTTGTGTATGAGAGAGAGAGAGAGAGAGAGAGAGAGAGAGAGAGAGAGAGAGAGAGAGAGAGAGAGAGAGAGAGACCCTCTCAGGGATAATGAGTGGGACCCCATCTCTCTCAGGATGACTTCTGAAAAAAAGGGAAAAAGCCTTTAAAGTCATCACGCATTCCAACAATCATTAATACTCAGGTGGGTATCTGTACAATCTCTAAAACAACCAAAGTATAAACAAATCATGTAACAGATATGAGGTTCAGCAGAAAATAATCCAAAAAACTGTAGAGAAATTACATGTTTTGATGTTATGGTAAGGCATGACATGCCCACTTATGGCAGAATGACAGACAGGTCATTGGCCATACCTACCTTCTGGTGACAGTAGTGAAAGAAACTATTAGTAAGATATAATATGACTTGTTAAAATGCAGTAGAGGTCCTGCATTGACATTGAGATGCACAGAGCTCCTCGTTCACTTGTCACACTAATGATCAAAGTCAAGAAGGGGGAAAATATCTCTAACACAGCAGTTGGAAGGTTAAGATAGGGTTGTGGAAAAAAGTGAGAATTCGCACTCTTCTTTGAACACTTATTTTTTTCAAATTATTTCTATACGCTTTCCAATATGGCTTTGTGTTCCTTAATTGGCTGAAATTAATCTTGGGGATGTCGATGTCTGATTTGCATTCATTAAAAGTCGACTAAAGAAGTTGAGTTTAATTCCAATCAAATTTGTTTAATTATGCATGGCAAGAGATTCCCTGAAGAGCTCAGAACTCAACTTCTGAAAAGACTGTCTCTTTTTTCCACCAGTTGGTTGTTCAGGGGGGTGATGAAGTGTTCGAGACTGACTGTTCCTGACTGGAAGGACTCTTCTCGGGATCTTAATAACTCTCTGCATCTCCACGGACGCTGATAGCACTTAAAATAAAACAAGTGCCACAGGAGTCAGCAATGCTTGTGTTCATTTGTAGGGAAATTTAGAGTCCTTTTCTTTGTCTACGCAGTAACAGGTCCTTGGTGGAAAGATGTCCATGAGAAACAAATGATGAGAAGAGTAAGTCTGGTCTGTCTGGTCACATAAAAGGAATAGAAGGGAATTTTATGGTCACATGCATCTGTTTGTTAGCCTGTGCAAAACGGCCATCAGTTTCAAGTCTAAGAAAGGTGGCCAAACTGAAGGACATCAGCTGATTTCTTTTTAAGTACAACAGAAATGTAGGCGTCATACACACTTGGTGTCAAGAAAAGAGCAAATTCAATCCAAAGCATTCATTAAGGCAGTGGATGGGAAATGTAAATATGATACAAACAATGAGAAATAAAACAATGTGTTGCCTTTAAAATGGTGTCAAAATGAACCCAGGTATTGATTCTGAAATGATGCATTTCTCAACCATGTTTATTTTTTGTGGTCACTTAATTGTATAACGTTTACTGTCTATATGATGATTTAGTTTAGTTTCTATTGTACAGTCAATACAAGCAAATGGTTCATAAAGTTCTCAAAGCCCAATGAAGAAATCTTCATTCTAATGGGCATAAAAAATCTGACCTTTTCTCATCTGGTGTAGGTCACCCGTGTTACCCTCAGTGTAAATGTAAAACATTGCTTCAAGCTTAATCACGGTCTGGGAAGGCAGCCCAACATATTTCACAACCAATCAAGGCACAATGTGAATTACAGCTCTCTCAGAGGCACCTGGCTTTCACCTGTCTGCCGACTCAGTGTGGAGGAAGGGAAAGGAGATTTTTCTAACCTTCCCCCTCCCAAGCAGGAACCTGGGGATAGAGCTCACAAAAGTGATGCATGGGCCTCTCAAAGCAACCTATGGCTTATACTGTGTATGGAGATGGGAAAAGTATAATGTTGTTTGGATGTAAAACCACCTACCCTTATAAAAAAAAAAAAAAACATTCTTCTTTAAGCGCTCTAGATAAATGCATTTCATAATACACACTTGGTGGCTGCGGTTGACGTGTGTCTGTGTGCATTTTGTAGAGCAATGTGATGATGGCAAATAGTTGATGTGCGGTGGCAGATTGCTGCTGGTCGTGTCACCAGCAGCATCCAGCCCCTCAAGCCCGCGGAGGAAAATTGGGATCAAATCAAATTCATGAGGCATAAATATCAACCTGTCTATCCAAATTAAAGCCAGAAACTTCACAAATGGTTACACTATGAAGCTTTTAGAGGCAATGGGTCATTTTTCCCTTGGGGCTGAGGAAAATGGAAATGTCCCAACTTGTCTGCCACAGCAATCCACTGACAGTGATGTTTAGCTCTTAACAGGGCAGATGATTTGAATGAACACAAGGTGAGAGGAAGCGGATGCCCCGTGCACCTGCTGTAATGGGAATAGATTATGCGCACGCGGGCAGAGAGATTGGTCGCTCGACCTTCAGCGCACTAATTGAAACAAGTACTGGGACTCAGCGGTGGAGTAATCAACTAAAACAGAGGATCATTAATCATCATAAATAGCGCTGTCACAACAAGACCACTGGCATTAGCCAGGCCTTTGTTTTTCCACTGGAGACTCCAGAGTCGTCCGCACAGGTGTAGTCAAGAGTCGAGGTGGTATTTAAACAACCTCACTGCTCAAAGGCAAGGTGTCAGACAGGTAGCCTGTTAGAAACATGTGCAATCCCCGAAGATTTTAGAACATGAGGCTGGAGATACTTCATCTTCATCAAGAAAAGATTAGAGACACTTGAGAAGGAGGTAGCCCTTTTTCCCAGCACTGAAAAAGTTTAAAATAAATCCACTGAACTAGATCTAAGTTTTAAGAATACATTACAGAGCAGCAAATTGACTTTTGTCATAAAATAGTAGTTGTAGTTTGGCCTTTTAATGGTGTACATTAATTAGACAGGCTAGAATAGCTGTGCTCATTAAGCATGGAATCCATTCATAGTTTTTCAATGACATTATTAAGAGCAAAAGAACTGCAGGCTGCTCCTTATTCAGTGATTTTGATGAAGTCAAGATGTTATTCACAAGAGAGCAATGACACACAAAGCCTATAACCATCTGATGACATTCCATGCAAAAAAAATGCCATCATTATGTACTCCAACACCAAATTCCAATTTAACTGCAATATTTCATTATCATAAACTAAAACACAAGGGAGTAAACAGCCTCTAAAGGTTGACACCATCATACATCTACTTCCCCTCACTATTTGTCAGTCAGTTGCCTAATTAATTAAAGCAATTACAGGCAACATATTTCATAATTACACATCAAGGTAGGAATACTTAATTGTTATCTAGGTCTGATGATTTTGGAAGTTAACCAAAGTCACCAAAGAACACTTGAAGTTAACACATTATCTAGGCCTTGTCATACAATATATTAGTGTGCAAATCTGCTAAAGATGAGACACAACTGTCTAAATCAGGGCCACTGGCTTAAAAAAAAAGAAGCTTAGCCTCATCTTTGGCATTGATTTGAGCGATTTGTTACCTGAAGCTGATGATTAAGGTCTCTGCTCAAACTGCCTTATTTACTGTCCTCTGTGGTAGTCTGGGGTGGGCATCCAGGGGAAGAACAACACCACAACAAAAAAAGGAACTGATGAGCGGCCCTTATGAGTGATGTCACTGTCACCAGGGCAACCTTTCCTGCACTAATTCAGCATGAGAGATACGCTCCCCCCCACTGCTTTGCATCATTAGGCAGGTTCATGAGCAGACATGCCTGATTCACTTTAGCTGATGACACCTGTCACTGTGCCAGGAGTCCATAATCACTCTCAACACCCCGTACATCTCTGAGAACGGACTGGAGGAGTGGGTGACGGCAGCAACCTTTCAGTGAGGCACACTCAGTCCTATCGCTTAAGAGACTGAGCCACTTATTTGCATTGTGTGGATACAAAGAAGGTAAGATAGATGTATAGTCAAGGGTTGCCAATGCTCATATTAGTACACAACAAAACACAGCTCATAGTTAAATGTGCTGTTCTTTGTTTGCAACACAACTTTATACTTCATCAGCTATTAAGTGAAAAATAATAGCCACACCAATCCACCCTTCTCCGACCACTCTGAAGACAGTCCTGAATAAAGTGGGCAAATTCACCACCTGGTGTTAGAAACTGGTTTGACTGACTTTCTCTCCACACTGGCGAATATACTGCAACAGGGGCCAGAAGGCCTCTCATTACGGACTCATTAACACAACGATCCAAGCTCACCACAGGAGCTGCGTATTACATATTACTGCAGAGAAACAAGGACACAACAACCTCTCTCCTCCTTGGAGCACAGCTGGAAGTCCGGCAATCTGTCCGAGGAGAAAAAACATTACACAGAAAAAAACTAGGCACCTCCACATCAATGTCACAAAACAGAGACGCAAGTAAGCAGACAACAAACACAAAGACTGTTATCAATGCAATTATTTAATACAAGTAGATAGTGTTAAATATGTACAAAGTCATAGGTATTTTTATTATATACACACACAAGCAGGCTGAAGGCTGATGCTAATATTGAAAATTAAGGGATTGAGGCGACAACAAAGGCCTTCCATCACACCAGGGCCAAGTGCTGGATCATTCAGATGAATCATGATGAGATCTGTGTCACTTAATTAGTGCTATTTTCAGTAGCCTGGAAATATAATGGAGGGAAAATATCATCTCACAAATTCAGAAATTTGCTTTACAAAAAAATAGGCATCATTAAAATTACTCATGTAAGACCATACTCTAATTACAGAGTATGACTACTTAGTAATTGTAAAAATGTTGACCAATATTCATAACATGCATGAACATGTACATAATTACTGCTCCCTATTAAGCTCACCTTGAAGTTATCTGATGCTTTCCGGAGCTCCTTGATTACAGAGGACAATGCCTCGGGATTGATGCCCTGTTCACACAGCCTTACACATATAGAAAGTGACTCCATGTCCAGGCCTGTGTTCAGTAGCCGTGATATTTCCAGCAGGACTGAGAACCAAGGAAGAAGGTTTAAACATAAACATAAATACTTAAGTACTGCTCTTTGTCATGTGGCTTGATACATGAATGTAATGTCATGAATGTCATGTCAGTGCATAAAATCATGATACTTAGGCATGCGCAAATCGAAGTACTAGGTCTATTTATTTGCTCACTTTGTTGTTATTAATTAAGATATACCCTAAATTGACAGAGAAGTCCATATTTTATTAAATATCAGAAAATGAAGTCACTAACATTAATCCTTCATACCATGCACTCATCGAATCAGTCAAATGAATAAATTAAATAAGCACAATATTATGTTTTACCATAACAATGCAGATCATTATAGCAGCCACTGCCATGGGTAATATTACTCAATCAAAGCGACAACGGTGAGTTTATACATTTCTTCGATTTTCCCCGGCCTCATGAGGTAACGTTATGCCACAAACAGGTTGAGGGCTAACGCATGGTTACGTTTTGAAATGTGCTATGCTAACGTTACCGTATGTCTTCCACGGAGGAAATACAGAAAATGGTTGAATGCAGCGTTCACGTTGTTGATGTAACATTACATCAACAACGTGATCGTAATCGTAATCGTAAACGTAATCGTTAGCCCTCAGGATAAGGTGATCAGACCTCTGAAATGACATTTCCCATAATCTTCCTTGGGATTTTTTCTTCAGTCAAAATCATTATCGATACATTTTTTTGGCTTTTGTTTTACCCGGGGACAGACCACCACAATCGAGCACTGTCCCTGGTCATCTGGTTAACCTATTTCAGGATGTTAGCTATTTTACGAAAACGTTAACTTAGCAAACTAGACACATCCACAGATCCTTGATCTAGCCAATGCATACCAGGTGTTTGTACAAAATGCAATGATAATTTAACTCACCATCCATGGTTTCCCGAACAGCATTCATGTTTGCATTTGTAGCACTCGCCATTGCAGGATTTATAACGTTAGCTAGGTAATGCTAGTCCTAATGTTAGCCACCGGGGCTTGAATGACTGTGAATACCGATGACTTGCACTGCGTGACAGTATATCCACATGCGGCGTGTAGGCAGTTTTAGTGAAACAACTTTCTCATGACAAATAAATAACGATGCTTCAGAAACGTAGTTTTTCTTTTGAATACTCAATTCAGATGACACATTAGCTAAAAGAGCTAAATAAATAGCAGTGTATGCAGGAAACAACCACAACACAGCTTTCAAACGTCGAAGAGGAAATGCGTCACATTTGCCTACATATGATTGGTTCACCTTGAGGTTGACAAAACTCTTCCATCTGATAGGTTCGCTGATTTCTTTTCTGGGTTTTGATTGGTTCATATGAAAGAAGGGGAAAAATTAAAACGGACGTTTTGAACCAGTCACGAAAAGAGGCTGCTTGCTTGAGGATTCGTTAGTTGCAGCTTTGGTGAGTAAACATTGCCCTGTTTCCAAATACAAACTTTTAATGAATAGTCTGATCAAATCTTTGAAATGTTTGAACTATACGAGGTAAGGATAAAATACCTATCTAATGTCTTTTCCACAAGTTAACAAAAATGTTTCTATGTATCAACATGTATCAACTAACGTTAAAGGGGTTTAGTGAAAGGACACCAGTTTCCCCATTTAACTGGAGTATTCAAAATCCAGTTTGTGTAGTCCCCTAAATAAACGTCACTATTTGTACTTAGCGATGCTTCAGACTACTTGTAGTAGTGTTAGTAAAAATGTCACCTTTAGTGCGTTCAGTCAGTTCTATCAACTGCAGTAACTCCTCCATCTTAACGTTAAAGCTATTTCATATTAGCCCAGGCTAGCTAAGATGGCAGAGGTTGGAGAGCCTCAGATCACACCAGAGACACCCGGGAGACCCGCAATCCTCAACCCTTTTGAGAGCCCAAATGATTACCATCGCTTGCACGAACCATTTGTACCAAGCCCTTCCATCTTTCGGAGCTCTTGTGCCTCATCAGCTGTAAGTGATTACTGCTTGGTTTTACTTGATTGATATGTCATTAAAAGGTATTTTCTATGCATCATACCATATGGTCTCAATGCTCTCAATGATCTTTGGACATCATGGTTCTAAAACTTAGTTTTACTGTTCCTTTTCAGACGCCAGCAAAATTCAAGTGGTCCATAGATGAAATGTCAAACCTGCTCCCAGTAGACATCAATCCAGAGGACATAAACAGACAATCCTTCTATTTGAGCCAAACAAGGTGAGTACCGACTAGATGCACAATAAACCTGTAAATCTCAGATATGCACAAGACAATTTGATGCAAAAGTATTAAAAGCATATTTTATATATGTTCTAGGATGCTATTGTTAAAACACAATGTGTGGTGCTAATGCTGCGTGTTTCTGTTGTATGCAGGATAGACTTTGACATTGAACAGAAACGACAAAATGCAATTGAACAGGTAAGCCAATTTCAAGTGAACAGTGATCAAAGCAAAAGCAGTTATGTTTTGAAGGTAGTTTTTCATTCCTCCCAACTGGTTTCTTTGCAGTTTTTCACCAAAGGTGCTATTGTTCCCTCCCCATGGGCAGGCCTAGTAAGCACACAGAAGCATCGTGGAAAGAGTAAGGCAGATCAGACACTCTCTCAGGCTCTGTGGATTTGTTTGGTTAACTATTTTTGTTTTTGACTTACCAATGAAAATCTTTTTCTAGGTTCTTCGTCCCCATTAATCACTGAAGAGCCACAATCAACCAGAAAAACGAATGGTGTGTTTGTGTAGCTAAAGTGGTTAAAGTAATATTTGGTTGAAAATGCTTTCCAGTCATGGCAGAGAACAAAGCATCTGTTTTCAACTTCATGTTTGTTTGGTTGTCTTTACAGCTACATGTCAGACAACACTCTCCTTACCGGTAGACTTCGACCTTGAAAAAGTGTTGGGTAAGGAGTAGGACTTCTTTTATTTTGTACATTATTTGAGGGTTTTGAGACTATAGAGATAGTTAATTAGATACTGTTTATAAAGGAGGAATGGTCTAAGAGTGTGGGTGTGGACGTGTCTTACAGGAGAACACTACAAAGTAGAAGAGGTATCTGAGCAGGTTCAGGAGACGTTAAGCTCCTCCTCGCTCCGCCGGAAACTCTTCCTTGACGGACATGGCAGTGGATCGGAATCCTCGAACCCCCCTAGTCCTGAGCGGCCTCCACATATGGAAAGTCCCAGTGGCAAGGAGACCAAGTCCTCCAGCTTCATGTCCCCCCTGCAGTGCGATGTTCCCATCCTGACCCCTTCATCTGTAAGTCACCCTCATAGGCAAAAAATTACTTGAGTTACTTAAATAGCTAGCAAATGCCCAAGGTGTTGATTTGATACAATGTAAGGAAGAGCAGCACTTGATCTGGACATATCTGTTTCTGTCTTCACTCTCACCATTGGTTGATCCATTGTCGCTTCTTTTTTTCATTGTAGGGCCAGTTCTCCTCCAGTCCCATCCAGGGGAGATTTCGCAACTACAGTCTGGGCAGTGTCACCAGTCCCATGTTTCCTGACCGCTCCTCCCCAACCTTCAAATCCCCAACGCTGTCTCCCATTGGCCCCCAAAAGGCAGAGACGCCAATGTCAGGTACCTGCAATGATTTCCAAGTGATGGAAAAGATTTTACAGCTGCTATGTGTACATTTTGTGACTGACATATTTTCATTGTTTTTAGTCTCTGGAAAGCAGATTCACATTCATTTGCATTGCACTTAAAGGAAAGTACCAGAGAAAATCCAAGCATAGCCCTGTTGGACGAGCCTTCTAACAGTAATATATTTCGCATGAAATGGAAGAATTTCGGACAGCATAGACCTAATGCAAACGTGAAACACTTTACATTGAGTGAACGGCACCTCAGATCTTACTTTTGGTTTCGAATGGTCAGGTCCCATTGATTCAGTGTAAAGTGCTTGTTCGCTTTTGCGTTCGCGATCTTTCTGTGCTGCGCAACCTAGTGTATTTAGCAAGGTCTTTCAACAGGGCTATGCTTGAATTCACTCCGGTACTTTCCTTTAATGTTGTGGTACAATGGGATCCAATAGGAAAGCTGTGCCAAAGCAAGTCATTTTGCATGCTAATTCCAGTGGATACCTAGACAACACAGTGCTTAAGCTGCCTTCACATTACAGCTCCGAATTTCGCAACACTGCCCCTACCGATGCTGGATGCTATACGTCTTTCAGCCGGAGCTCTCAACAGAGAGGGGGGAAATGGCGGTGAATCGATAGTTCACGTAACTTGCACTGTAACCTGTATTAAACCGCCTGACACACTTGGGGTGAACAAAATACATTTCTGTTGTGTTTGACAGTTGTAAAATGTTAAAATATAGTGCAATTTCGCTGATATTGAAGCATTTCTAGAGAATGTTTATGCCTGTTACCTGGCAACGCACTCTGCCGTTGGCTCTGTCGTATCCGAAACTCTCGGGTGAGTAAAAATTTGCATCCGGAGCCCTGTCGGATTCGCAGCTCAGTCGTCGGACCCTGTTCGCATGCGGTCTCTGTATCCTCATAGGGAATGAATGATTTCCGGTCATTAGGTTGTCGTACCTACGGACTCAAAACTTGGCTAATGTGAAGGCGGCATTAGAGTTTTTTGGAAGGAGCCTTGGATAGATTCAAGATCCTTATTTGTCATGTATGCATAACTATCCAGGTAGAAAAAGCAATGAAATGGACATTGCGACCAATTCTAAGTTTTTTGTTTATATTTGTTGCTGTTTCTTGGTCATCGGTTCAATGTTCAAACCTAAAAGTATTATACTAAGGGAAATTCTGGCCCTGTGTGTTAAGAGTAATCAGGGTAACCAACCGTTTTCCTGTGTGTTCCTGCTCCTCAGGTGAACGGAAGCATCTCACATTCCTCACCCCTGAAGGCATTCCGCTGAGCAGCTCCGACATGGAGGTCCGTTGCCGTGGCGACAGCCCCTATGTGGAGGGTTGCTCGCCAATCCGTAGCTGCTCGCCCCTTCGGCCCCTCCGGCATAGGGCTGGAATGTGGGGCTCCCCACTGCACCTCACCCCCATCTCCCCCATCCTCAGCAGCGCCCGGCAGTCGGTGGAGCCTCCACACTATGCCATGGAGCTGGACTGCAGCTCCCCCCGCACTGAGGCAGCCCTCCCTGGGCACACCCCCTCCACACAGACAGCCTCTGAGCTCATGGAGCAAGGGGACGACTCCAGGGGGTCCTCGGGGCAGGCGGATCCACCAGACACCACCGACAGGTGCGGAAAGGAGCAGCTGGACTGCAGCTGGACCAAAGAGATTCAGGAGGAGGAGGAGGAAGAAGATGATGATGAGGAGGAGGAGGAAGAGGAGGACGACGACGAGGAGATCGATGGGCAGGGAGGAAATGGTTTGTTTCTGCCCAAACATCTCACCAGCTCGCGGACGGGCAGCTTGTCCAATGTGGAGAGCCTGCACATGTTCACGTCGCTGCTGGCCGAGGGCAGCCTCATCCCTACGGACGGGAGCATGCAGGTCCGTATGCTAGCACTCTACTAACCTGAACACTACAGCCTGCTAACACTACAGCCCACTAACACTACAGATACACACACAGGGCCACTGCCTGGCTTAACTAAGGCTTCACAGATAAAAAAAAAAACACTTTATACAACCACCATCTCCACAACACGTTGACTTAAACCACAGCTACACAAAGTTCACTAATCTGTTAGCAGCTGTGAGTGACAGTTGGTGCCGCCTGCTACTGATGTGGCACAACTGAAAGGTTTTAACCACCAAGTCCCTCTCAAGTGTCTCAAATGCCTGATTTTATATTACAGTGGACTGCTTTCTTGATCTCTGTTTTTAAACATGCAACACAAGTCAGCATTTGTGACCAACTTTAATGAAAAAAAAGATTTAATTTGTGTATATGTTTTTAATTTCTATTTGAAGTGTTTTTGGTGTTTGTAGTCTAGTAGTGTGTTGGAGTGGGCAGCCTGTGGGTTTGTGCTTGACTGCATGCCTCCTCCTGCTGTATGTTCAGGTGGACAGTGGGTATAACACCACCTCAGCGGGCACTACCAGCCTGATGGAGGGCATCAGTTGTGACGGCCAGAGTAAAGAGACGTTGGATACACATATTCCTGAGGAGGGCCCCCAGCTTTACACTAAGTTATTCAAATCAAAGGTAAAGGTGCTTGATTGTGTGGGGGGTATTTTGGGTTATGGTTTTTGATTTGAAAACGAAACAAAAGGTGTTTTTTCTATTTTTTATTTATTTATTTTTTTTCTCCAGCATTTTGTGTGTGCACTAGTTGTTGTTTATTTTTTTTTACCATATGTTGATGCGACATACATCACAAAAGATCGCACTATCCCCTGATTAAGCTTGACTTCGCCCTCACTATGTTAATCACTAAGGGAAGTTGCACAGGGGCGGATTGAGGTCACACCTAACAGCACTTGTCATTGTATGTTCCAGATTGTTCTGCCACACCACTGATCTGCGGGGAGGGACCCGGGGGGAGACCTGTGGGTGCGAGCCGCACAACCTTATACTTGAGTTGTCTGTGACTGAGGCAAACACAGCATTACTTGCACAGGTGCCTTGACTTGACATGAATGATTTGAAACGTAGCTCATGACTGAACAGAATGGGATGACTTGAGCTATGAGTGTTTGGACAGGTATTGTCTGGGAATTGAGATGGTGCTCTATATTGAAGAGGTCTTTTAAAAATCGTCTTTTGTATTTGAATCTTAATTTTTAAATGTATAAATGATTTTGGAAAGAATTTGAAAATCTTTTTTTTTTTTACAAAGTTATTTAAGGTTTCTTGCTGTTGGACCCTAAATCAGAACCACTAATTATCCTGTGGAATACTATCTTGTACTGTAAGTGGCTGTGCTTAGAAAATCATTATTTGACAAATTTTCTTTGATGTGATTGCAATAAAGAAAGTAAAGGTGAAGTTTCTGGAATTTTACCTCCAAATGCTATCTCCCAACTATGTGACTGTTGTGATGTGGCTTGTTTTACACTTTAAAGGCTGTTTCATGGTATGTGTACTTCATAATACATTATGTTCATTCACTGATGTTTGCTTATTTGTGTTTTGTTTAGTTGGTTTAATATACTACAAGACATTCTAAGGGATATTCTACAAGATGACACAAATGGTGTGAGCCTCTGGGCAGAGGTGTTGTCAAATTGGGGATGAGGAAAGGGACCAGTTTGTGGCAAATCCCCCCCCCCCCCATCTTTTTTTTTTTGTACAGTTTAAACTTCATTGATATTTTTTGCACAAAACTGTAAGGGGGAGACACAACTCTGTTGAATTAGCCTTTGTCTTAGGCAAGACATGACATTCAGCAACATCCTGCATGAGCTGTATCTTATCCTGGACTCCCTCTAGTGGTGAAAGTGATACTAACAATATTTGTTCAGCTGTGTTTTTGCTGTTTTGATCTCAATAATTTCTATATGAAGTGTAAGTTGAAAAATAGTTGCCACTTTGGTAAATGTGTGAAATGCACATTTGCAGAAGCCATCAGACCCTCATGATACTGCTTGTGGAATTATGTGTGTGAGCATTTCCTCTTCAATTTGCTTGGATTTAGCAGGGATCAAGCCAAATTCTCCAAAATAGATTTCAGACCAAAAATACGGATTTATAAGTGAATACTGCTACATAGTCACATTTCAAAAAGTTAATTCTGAATGGAGTGTGTTTATGTTCCATTGCCTTGGGGAAAGCAAACAAAGTTGAGAACATTACAGTAATGTGTTTGAGAATATAAAAATAGGAAATGAAATGAAGTCATAACATATCACCAATGATTTCCAAATGGTCTTTATAAAGTCAGAGGCTTGGTCAGTACCATCTGGGACAGTAAGGTACATTACATCGGTGGTGGCTTTTTTTTTTTTTTCTTAATTTATTATTGCCCTTTAGATGTCTAATTAATGCATGAACTTGAATTTCCCATCGGATAAAGACCTATTATCCTATAAGCCTACTAAAATTTGGGTTCTATCGGTGAAATAGCAGTCCATATAAATACATAAACAGGCTGATATTATTTAAGTTATTTTCGTGTTATCATTTATTTGTTTCCTATTTCTGAGTTTGTACATCTTGCCAAAAACCACTGACACTCACTGCCCTTAGCGCTGCCTACTGCTTCTGCTCAATATCACATTTCATGACAGCACAGCCAGGATCTCTTCATAACCTTAGGTTACCTTTGACCAAATATCAGCGATGGGATGAACAGAGCTCTAACATACCCAATAGTTTTAAAGTTCACAGAAAATATTGGCCCACAAAGAAGGGATTCCACACGCTTCGCAGAAACAATGTGAAAGTGTTTGGGGCACCATGCTATTTGAGTGGTAGCGATGAGACAAATTTGGAGGTCTGGCTCATGGATTAAAAGCCTCAACAGCCCTGTACAGAGATGAACCAAAAAAAATTTTATGAACCCCTTTGACACACTCTGAAGTGCAACTGAGGGAGCATCATCATTTGTGGCTGTTATCATGCCTCAGGTACAAGACAACTTTCCCCCAATTCAAGATAATAATTAAGAATAGGCCAAATACCTCCTGGGCATTCTGCTCGACTTAGAGGCCTGGATTGAGTTTATTCCTGCTTAAGGAGGTTTAACCAGTGATGAATGATCCAAAAGGTTCACTTTTGCAAACAGCATTTGTGGTTCCCAGAAGGGGCTTGAAGTGGAAGAATATTTTGTGATCAGTGTTGACAGTACTTCAGACTTAGATGGAAGTTAAACCACATTTTTATGACCAAAAAAAAAACAAAAACAGGAAGCTAACTTTTCAAACCCTATCCCTAGAGTTGCCAAATAAAGACTATTTCTGTATTAATAGACATGTCGATTTGACAAAAGTGCAGCTCAAAAAGTCAATCAATAATACTTGCAACTTAATAAAAACAGACCCAGAACACCAGTCCAAAAGATTCTCAATTGCATCAATTGACACCAGTGGTGTAAAACTCATTTTTAGAAGGGCTACATGAGCATTGGGATTCATCAGATGGCCGCCCTACAAAGTCTATATACTTGACCACAAAACTAGGGTGAGAAAAATAACAAATGCACCACCACTTAATTTTTGTATTCCTAACTGGTTGATAAGCAACTCCGTGATGCACTTCATAAGGAGTTGGCAGTATTGTATTTTGCGGAAACGTGACACAATCCATTTCTTGCGTCGCTGGAACTACTGTATTTCCAAACAGGCCACATAGCTGCCAATTCTTTTCAAGCTTTTTGAAGAGGGCCTCATGTTTGACCTCCCTGATTTACACACCAAAGGTTCAGGATAAAAATGTCTGGTAGAACCAATTTTCGTATATCTCTGTACATAATTTTATTTACATGATACAATTTAGCAGTAAATGTCAAGGTAACAAGATTATATGCGCAATACATAAATATAAAGATGGTTTGTACAAACTTGCAAAACTAAAAACTGACAGACAGAGACAGTTGCCTTTTCACATGTAATCTCACTTGCCCGAGAGTCGAGAGAAACAAAATGGCGATCACACTGATGGACTCAAGCACACCTCACACACAAAATTCACTCTGAAGTGAAGATACACATTTCCAAACAACTTCCAAATCCTGTTAACACATATGACAAGCAACCCATAATACTCACACATACACACTCCTCAAAAGTTCACAAACTAAAAAAAAAAAAAATTGAATAAAATATTAATTACAGAAGTGAATTGATCAAAACAATAACAAGACCATTGTTATCAACCTCCACAATATCATTCATCTTTACAAATGTTTTTGCACAAGCCATGCAGATCAACCCTTCACTCCCTCCCAACAAATAAGACAAATAAATGAGAAAGGGAAAAACAAAAAAACAAAATAAAACAAAAAAACACTCAACACACTGGACTTTATCTTCTAAATCAGACCCGGTCACATCAACAATAACGTCAGAGGCTAGGTGCAGCGACAAAGAATGGACCAAACACCTTTCTCAAGCTCACATTTGAGGGAGGGTTATGCTTAAATGGCTGTATGAAAGCTTGAGAAAGACAGACAGGCAGACACACACACACACAGACACACAGTGGTTCAGAGGCATCAACTCTGCATTGACCATCCCTCATAGTCCAGAAGGCTGACAGTGGATACATGAGTGTTCTCTTAAATCAGCCAAACATTGTGATGGGTTGACAAACTTAATTAAATAAACAACTAAAACGGAGGAATATGTTTACAATAAACAGGCTTGCAGGTTGCTGCCAGGTGAAAACATGCCCATTTAAACTCATGATACACTCACTCATTCACGCATACTGCTACATGCACTCCTTTTCTCTTAATACATTACTCTACCTCTCTCGCCATCACACTCATTCATCCATCCATCCATCCATCCATCCATCCATCCACTCACCTAACTCACTCACAAACACACAGCAGGCCATTCCAGTACCTGCAAGTTAGGTTGTCCTGACAAACAGTCAGGATGGAGAGTAAACAGTCTTCAGTGGGTCTTATTGGCTACTGCCGCCCAAGATACCCCCACCCCACCCCAGACGCAGAGATGGACAGAGACAATCACATTGTGGACCTCATCATCACAATCAGCACAGGGACACCAACCAGCCTCTCTGATACTCCTAAAAACTAACAGGCGTAACACAAAGCTCATACCACCCTGGTCTGCTTACATGTTTAAAGTTTTTTTTGTTGTTGTTCTTTTGCCTTTTTTAAAAAGAAAAAAGTGAAGCTTTAACATGGAAAAAAAAGGAAAGGCCTGGAGAGTTGGGGGCAGAGGGGGATGAGATAACGGATGAGGGCTGGGGCGGGGTGGGGGAGAAGTATCGCTCCATGCACCAGCTGAAGACACATCCTGTCATCTTAAAAAGAAAAAAACTAAGTCCTTCCATCGCTGGAAAATGCGAGTCCATTAGTCAATCAGTCCCGCCAAGCGGGACGCAACAGAACGGCGAGAGGCAGCACAAGAACAGCTCCATTATATTCTCTGGATCTTGTCGGCCACCACCACTGGGTTCTCCTTGCGGATCTTGGCCGCTGCCTCGGCCTTGTAGTCGTAGGGGCAGTTGTGCTTGTCCGAGTAACGGTGAAGGCCACAGAAGATATTGCCACAGCGACAGTCAAACCCTGCAAAAGCAACACATACGGAGCGTCAAACACCCACGCGCACACGACAGCTTTGAGAATTGCTCAACTCAGGGTCATGACATGCAACATTTCAGAGGTCAAAGACATGAAGTTTGAAACGACTAGGTTTTAGAGGTGATTTGTCACTTTTTAAAACCATTTCAAACTAATTTACTTGACAAAACTTCTCCAAATTGTTTCTGAATGAATTTACTGAAATCCATGACTGGGAAACTCATGAATTACATGACTGTGTGCAAGTTCATAAGTGATGGCCCTCCATACCTGTGAGGCCAACCTTCTTCCTGCAGCTGAAGCAGCGGTTCTTCTTGGGCTTGGGAGGCTCTGGTGCTCGGGCATCCTCAGACTCCCCGCTCACAGGAGTGGCCGAGGCTGCAGGCTGGGTCAGCACTGGTGGAGAGGGGAGATCAGATGTCAGAATGATCCCTCACTTCACCCAAAACTATACACAACACGACATCTGCTCAAGCTCATCAGGCAATACCAACACACACTCACCTGGCTCTGTTTTCTCTTGCACCTCCTCCTGGCAGGAGATGCTCATCTCAGTCATCTGCTGCGTGACTGGCAGGGCTGCCGCCGCTGCTGCTACTGCGGCCGACGCACTGGGGAGCACATGGGCACGTTACTCATGCAAACACACTATGCACTTGGTAAAGTTGTGCTGTACAGTCAATTTAACTACTGGAACAACTAAAGTTAAAGCAACAACAGCGGCAGCATCCTCACCTGGCTGACTCCATCCCACTGACGGCTTCGTTCAGAGTGGCCTCTATCCGCTGGATGGCCGACACCTCCGAGGAGGGACTGCTGGACACGCCACTGCCACCTGGATGTAAAGAAACACCGCCACCATGAGCTATGGATACTTGGTTCACAGATTAATATTATTAACTTAATAATCAAAAAACATCAACTTAATACTTAAAACTTAAAAGCATAAACTTCCTGCTACATAGCTAAAATAATAATGCTCAAGAAAGACAAGCCAAAAACAGAGCACTGCTAAGAAAAGCCTATGACTAGCTAAAAGTTCCATGAGTAGGATAAGGAAGTGATGTCAGTTGTGGTGGGTGCGCTCCTTACCCATAGTGCTGAGTGGGCTGACTCCTCCACTGTTCTGTCGGTTCAGGTGCTCCTTGTAGCACACTGAACACATGCCATTGGTGCGGGGGTTGCCATAGAAACCACAGCCGGTGGTGCACAGGATGGGCACGGGGCTTGAGTTTGTTTCCTGGGCCATGACTGTTGGGGAAAATCACAAACACACACACTTGTCAAACAGAGGACTCCGACCAGAGGAAATGGATCTAGTCAGTGGAATGCAGTGGTATGAAAGTCTATCTGGTGTGGTCCAAGGGAAAACCTTAACCTTAGAGCAACAAAGGTGTTGACCCCTTTGGCATGGGTGTAAAATGGTAAATTTAACATGTAGCTGTAACCCAAGGTGAACAGAACGTGCTGTGTAAACAAGCTTGTTGGGCTAATCAATAACAGAGTGAGTGTGTGTGTGACGGTGTGTAATTAGAAAGTGTGGGAACACGCTTACAAAGGTGCCTCCCTCTAAGCACATGCCTCACACACTGCTCCTTTCAAACACGCGGCAGCAGGGACAAAGCACATGGAGCAGCTGGCTCAGCGGCTCGGGACATTCTGTTCAGATGGGGCCAGATAACACTACACCCCCAACCACCCTCCTTCCAAACCCACAGGACAAGGACAAAACGAGCATGGCATGCTTGGCTTGTCAGACAAAAGTCCCTGGTGCAAGTACTACAATACGCCAATAACACATCTCACATGCAAATGCTGCTTATTGGGTACAGACCCATGCTTTTCAAAACTTGGGAGTAATTCTGCATTACAGCCAGAACGCGGTGCAACAGCTCCATCACGTGTGCGGCTGCTGACTGCACATGGACGCTGGTATTAACTTTCAGTCACAAGGGTGCAATGTGACATGTTGATCTCAAAGACACGCAGCCGGGCCAACACAACACAACCACGACGGACGCTATTTATATCGGCGGAAGCCCAGCTATGGGACGATTACATCACAGTGCGTGGCCCACCTGCTTACACCACGTAGCCTCCTCCGAGCTCACACACGCTGCTGCCAGGGAGGCAGTCCCGCTATTATTTATTTTGTTGAAACCGCAGATGTTGGACCGTCTGTCCCAACATGTTTCGTCATATCTCCTGCCCTGCCAAAGATCCCACCAGACTAATGCTCCGAACAGCAAAACAAACACTGTTGCTAGTTACCTTCGCTGTCTCGATTGTCTGAACCAAAACAGACTGAGCCTTAACTAAACATATCCATTGTCCATACATTTTTTCATTTGAGCTCAGGTAACTCACTCGTGTGGCTCAGTGCATTAGGCAGTGGTTATTACATGACTCGCATGTAAAATGATCAACATGAACTGTTCTAAAGAAATGACAATGAACTAAAAGAACCCATGTTTACTTAACCAGCAAACCACCATTCTACAAGCGACAGTCGCTAACGTTAATACGTAACGTTAAGGATTGTTTCTTGTCGATTTGCAACATTTGTTTCGAGACAATAAACCGCTATTGCAATAGCTACAGACGAAATGGATTACAAAACGACACAGAATGTGTCAGAGCCTGTGGTGGGTGGCAGACGCAATGGAGAAAGGCCTTGTCGTGCTCTTTAAATTCACTGAGTCATGCTAGCTAACTATGCAAGCTAATGTTAGCCTTAAGGCTAACAAAAGGTTAGACGAAACCCGAAAGGATTATACTCGAAAAGGTATGCCAAAAGAGCTCACAACATCAGGAAAACATCCAAGATCACAACTAGGCTTGTCTAAATGCCGCGATTACATAAAAATCCAAATGGCAAGACGCCATTAACTAGAATTCTTGATCTGTGCTAACGTTAGCAGCCAGATCCTTTGTCTCTTCTTTGTTTCAAAACACTGTTTTCCTTTGTTTTAGAGAGTAATCAACACCAACAGTTCATGACCGATAGTATGAAATCATCCAGTCCCACGATTAATTGAAAAAGTAGTTCAAGAATGTGTACTATATTTTAATCAATGGATGACTAGAATAGGCACAAGTTAGCTATGATAGCTAGCTATCGTAGCAATAGAAACAACCAACACAGATGGCCTATTTACTCGTTTCGCCAATGGGTAGCTAGCTCGGCTAGTTTTATGTTACCCCAAAGGAAAAGTTTCAGAAAAATCAAATGATATAACGAGTAATTGTCGTCACAAACAGTTGGAAAACGCACACAAACGTTTTCAAAAACACGGATTATAGGTGTTCACGATTAACAGGTTTAGGATAACAAGTTGCTTTTACTCATTGACGTTATCTCCTTGCACGGAAACATGGCAACGTTAAAGCTCGCACTCGTCAGCAAGATAGTGATCTACTGTTATTCTACACAAAGAGTTTCAGCAATGGTTTCAAGGCAACAATAAACCACTTGAACAAACACCTCAATGACCACAAACAGCACTACGAAGTCCATAAAGTGGCAAATAACATTAAGTACACTCAAAACAATTTCACCGTAAAATTAGTTACCGTTGAAATCTCAATGCTGATGTTAGTTTACGACAATCAAAGCTTTATCTAATGTAAATAGGACGACGTTGCCACACTTCAAAAAATAGAACAATATCAATCTGTAATTGTAACTACCTTTTGTATGGAGTAAAATAAACTGGCTTACTTACCGTTTCGTACGACGAAAAGGCCTATAAACAGAATCAGTTCAGATGTGGTTGGGGGGGAAAGACCCGTCTGTCTCTAACGAGTGGCTTGACGCGTGAGGCTTGCACTGCTAGTTTCCGTCGCCTGTTGTTTGTTGCCTTCTTTAGTAAGAGCCTGAAGAGTGGCCTCCACCCAATCAGCTGCGTACTTTTTCCATTACGTCAGGCACAATGTGTATCGTCATGACAAAATAGAGGATGGCGATTGGAAGTTGTTTTACCTGACCTGTGCTGAGCATGTTTGCCAGAGACTGTACAGTAACAATGAAAGGAAGGTGTTTACAACTAGTAAAGATCGGTAAATCAGAAGCAGTTCTCTGGGAAAGCAGCGAGATTGATATAGTAAACAACCATGTTTGTTCCAAGCAAGCGATTGAGCAAACTGCATGAGTCAAGTCATCGTTTTTTTTAATTGAATGGTTGAAGAATTGCACAACAGTTGTCATAATGAGCAAGAGCTATTCAAACATGTTACGACAAGCTCACCCATTGAGTCCCACTGTATTTATAACGCTTGAACCACCTTCCACCTTTTATACATCGTCATATTTTATTGAGAAGGAATAGCCCAAGAGACACACGAGCCAAGACGGATCGTCGCTCCAGAGTAAAGTTGACCCCAGTGACCCTTGGCTTTGACTCGTGTCCGACAACTTTGACAGCGGATTCGAGTAGGCCTGGCTTACATTGCGGTGTTTAGTGATGTTTAGTTGTCCAATAGCGTTCTTTATTAGAATAGTTTTCTCCTATTTCGGTGGATGTCTGTTTGTAAGTTTAGTCTTGTTTATAACTTTTTGTTTATAATTGTCAAATTCTACAACATGCTTCCCTACCCAAGTAAACCCATCCACACTCATAGTTATATGCCTAAAATGGCTGAAAAAGTAGAGAAACCTAGTTTTCACTTAAAGAACAAATCCAGTATAAATTAGACAATTTACTGTTGTTTATTATTAAGGTCATTGAATTCCAACTGAATGGGGCCCAAAAGCTCATTAAGCTTACAATTTGCTATTTGATCTACGTTGTACCAAATTTTCTCATTCTCGAACTCCTACAGACAGCACATGGTGAGCTGAAACGACAGGGTAATGGATTAAATCATACCGGATTTCTTCTTTAAGGCATCATTGCCTACCATGTTTGTTACATCTATTACCATCTATTTTCAAGTCTGGACTAGTTTGAACCAGGACAAGGTAATCAGATCAGTAGTGGTATGGTAGGGAGTACAGGGTTTTTGAAACATTTTACAACTTCTGAGTTGGTTACCATCAACACAAGCTGTTAAATATAGCCTACACAAGGAAGTTGATACCAGAGCTGTCAGTGGCCAATTTCTTAGAGGACCACTAGAAAACATTTCCTGAAACAAAGTCTGTAATCTTAAACCAGTATATCATACCCCTGGTAAAAGAGTTAGGGATCTAAGCATACATTCAAGAAAACTGTATGCAGTTTCAAATAATACTTATACAGTATAATATTCTGTATTTGTGTCCAAAATGCCATAGATTAT
Organism: Sardinella longiceps; assembly: GCA_027497455.2. Classification (NCBI taxonomy): domain Eukaryota; kingdom Metazoa; phylum Chordata; class Actinopteri; order Clupeiformes; family Clupeidae; genus Sardinella; species Sardinella longiceps. The sequence continues at coordinate 15,952,786 of JAODXP020000031.1, forward strand.
TTTTTTCATATGGCAAACTCTTGTTCTTATATTTCTGTGTAACTCTTAACTTTGGCCATGGGGGATTATTAAGAAATTGTTCAGTGACTAAACAGTGGTTTTCTTTGACTCACGGTGATGAGTCATGACACACCTGAGGGAGCTACAAGCTAATACAGGTTCATCACTTGCCCTTCATTTTTCAGGTCACACAGTGAACTACAGCCTGGTAATAACACCAGCCCCCCATTTTACACGTTGTTCCATACAGAGGGTCTAGCCATTGGAAGTGAGAGATGATTACTTGCTGTAGGTGTTTAAGTAATAATTGGATCAGCTCTTGACAGCCTGCTTTGACTTGACCGGTTTCTGATTAGATCTGACAAGAATGCCACCACAGACAAGCTCAATGGATTCAAACTAGCACTGTTGGGAGATGATTATCGAACAGACAAGGCTAATTTAGTTGATATAATAAATTATGCACTACAGTACTTGCAAAACCAAGCTTTTGTGCTGCTGGTTTGCAGATGGTTATGAAAACACAGATTCATGCAGTTTAGAGTGCTTAAGAATTTCAGAGAGGCTGCATCTTGGATTCATCCCAATTGTATATCTTTACTGTGAAGGCTCTATGATTACAGTTACCATGTTTGTTGAAGGGAGAGAGAGAGAGAAAAAAAAAAGCTGAAAATAGCTGAAGTAGATTTTTGTGGCATCTGTGTGTAATGTCAATGTCCTGCTCCACACAGTCAAAAAACAAAACAAAACAAAACAAAACAAAAAAAAAACAAACAAACACACACACACACACACACACACACACAAAACAACAGGCCAAATGAACAGTTAGATTTTAAGAGCATTAGTTTATTTATCATTATCCACAGGTTACCTCAGAAACGGTGTAATTATGTACAAAATCTGGAATGTTGAGTAAATGCATACTGATCACCGCATCACTAGCTGCTTGCAGAGCCACGCCACTATGAGCTCTAGGACGAGTCCGTGGGCCACTTCAGGATCACACAATTATTGCTGGTTTTATCAATTCAGATTAACTAATGCCATGGCGAATTTCACCTTTTTAACTTTGTGAAAGTATTTACATTTGATTATTTTTTTCTTTTCTTTCTCTCCCTCTCTCTCTGCTGGAAGAAGCTAAATAAATAAAAAGGAGGGTTTCGTTTAAAGATGGCAGACTATTACCACAGGTCTAGGCCCAGATTGTCTTCATCTGTACACATCTGTTGTTTGTAATGGAAAAAGAAAAAAAATATAAAAATGTGACAATTAGGAATACTTCCCATTAAAATGATATCTTTCAAACAGGCATAAAACACAGAGGATGCAGTGCCCACAACAAAAGCCTCAAAATGTTATTAACAAAAAAAAAAAAAAAAAAAAAAAGAAATTGGTCACTCAAAATTCTGTAACTTTAAAAGCACCCCCATGAAATTAACCATGATATGAAAACCGTCCAAGCAGAGGTTAATTTCCCAACAGCACAGTTACTAAGTGAGCAGCCTTGGCTATCATTTGAGTATGCATTGTTTAGAATGCATCGGTGTAGTCCCAATCACTTAAGCTGCTAACTAGTTAGCAACTCTGCTGTTGAGAAATGACCGCCTCAGTGATGGGCCATGACACGCCACCTTTAAATTCATCACGGGAGCAGAAGGACCCACCTATCCCCAGTGAATGGTTATTGATGGTAGGCTTATTGTGATGATGCAACACACAGTCCAAACGTACAGAAAGCAGACAGTTCTGTGATGCCATTATGTGAACATGAAATGTCTAAACATTCTTTACCATACACCATGATGACATTACAAATGTACACTCATTATAAAATCAACAGTGCTTCTTGCATACAAAATAAAGGATATAATAATCATCTGATGGGGGGGGGGGAGGTTCGACATTTGGGAATTTGATCATTTTTTTTTAACCATTCGTGTGTCCTGCTTTGGAAACAGGCAGTAAAAAGGAAGAGAAAAATAACAGTACAAAAATACAATCCCATTGTTTCTTCATGCAGTCAGTTCAGTTCAGTTCAATTTGCACACCACACACCACAGAAATCTTCACGTCACTGTGGTCTTTCCACAGCACCCTGTGAGCCTCTGACAGCCCGGCTCAGCTTCGCAGGCATCGCGCCTCTCAGTGTTTTACCAGTCAAGCTCAGGGGTTGGTATGAGTGAGTGAGTGAGTGAGTGTGTGTGTGTGTGTGTGTGTGTGTGTGTGTGTGTGTGTGTGTGTGTGTGTGTGTGTATATGTGTGTGTGTGTGTGTGTGTGTTCAGCGACAGCCATGTGAATGACAGTGTCTGCTCCTCTTCTGGGGGCTTGTGTGATAACAGGGCAAGATGTGGAGCAAGGCAAAGGAGCTTTATGCAGTTTACTCAAATGACTTTGCCGTTAAAAAAACAAAACAAAACAAAAAAGTTAATTCCCACAAAGTCTTATAAAACGTTGCCGTAAAAAATGCAGTATCACAACTGACGTTTCCTAAAAGTCTTTTTTTTTTCTTTTCTGTTATTGTCGGTTTATCTTTTGTTTATTTTTATGTGTGTAAAAATGCAAACAGACATCTCTTTTGCTGCAGGAAAAAAATAAAAGCTCTTGCTCTCTATTGCTGTTCCAGCCTGTTGTGCTGTGCGTTCTGCAGGTGAGTGAGTATTGCTCAGGTGATGAGGGCTCAGGCCTCTTCCTCCTCCTCCTCCTCCTCCTCCTATCTAGGAGTTCAGGGGTCTTGGCACTTGTTTGTCCAACAGTAAAAGTCACAGGAAGCAAGTCAGCGCAGGAGAGGACTGGGGTGGACTGTCAGTCTGGACCAAGGGGAGTGAGTGGACAGGCAGACTTCATGTGTGTATGCGAGTATATATGCATGTTCCTTTGCCCATCACACACTTGCAGACAGACAGACACACACAGACACAGACACACACACACACACCTGGGATCTCCAGGACCAGCTGACCAGTGCATCCAGGTAAGTTGCAGAAATGGCTGCCTTCTCTTCATAGGCCCCAGACTTCTGACAGGCTTTGGTTTGCTTTCTCATTCCTCCTCCTCCTCCTCCTCCACTCCCTTTTCTCCTCTCATTTCTTCTCTGCATCTCCTCATCCTCCTTTCTTCCCTCCCAGCGCTGTGGCGAGGCCAGGCAGACAGAAAACTAATCCAGAGAACCAATGGAAGTAGAGGGAAATGAAACATCAACGCATCCCCAACCACAGCAATCTCTTATTGCAAACTCTTTCAACTCTCCCGTGTTCCGTGCGTATGCATCTTCAGACGGTGGGGATAGAAGAGGGTCAGGTGTGGCAAAGGTAAAGGGTGGCTGAGACCAGGTGAGAGTGAGGGAAAGCAGGTTATGACGTCACAACAGCTGAGGAACATCAGGGTCAGATGATGAGGGGAAACGGACACTGGTTGCATCCATCCTCGTCTCCGCCCCTCAACGACGCCCAATCTGGCTGATGGCAACCACATCTCTCACTTCCTAGCTGTGTGGATCGAGTTCTCCTCCAGGGTGCTTTCAGATCAACGTGCCTATCCACCGTAAACACATGCGAGTATCCCGACACTCTCTTGCTCGCTCACATACCGTTCCACTAAGCCTGACCGAAGCCCTCCTCTGTTGAAATTAGAAGTGAAGCACGTGACAAAGGCATGTGGATGGAAGCAGAGGGAAAGCCTGCCCCCCGTTGGAGATTTACAGTCAGTGCTGAGAGTGAATCGTCACTACTACATAAAAATAAGAATTCTTGAGAGTGTCTCTGTACAGTTGCTCTGCTGTCGGCTACACGGGCCGACAGCAAATTCCACAGTGAAGGTATCTATTAGGGATTTTTGTACAAAAGAGAGAGAAAAAAAAAAGGTAAAATCCAAATTAAAAACATGCTCCACTCTCCCATGCGACTGTCTACAACCACAGTCAGGTCCAGTGGTTAAAAAGTCAAACAGGCCAGAGTGAGACTCTGTTTTGTCTTGTCTCCGTGGCCACTTTATTGACCGCTGGCTCTTTTTTTTTTTTTTTTAAAAAAACGTGGACATTCAGGGTTGGTTCTCCTGGTTCCCCCGCTCTCTAAGTCTGTGTGTCTGTTCTGTGGCGTGAGTGGGGGTTATGCCGACATCTCACGGATGATGATCAGGTCCACAGTGCTAGGGAAGGTCTTCAGCAGGGACACTGCATAACTGTGGTCAATGTTGATGAAGTTGTAGCCGTTGGCCTGAAGGAAGAGGGGAGCAGGAAGGACAGAGAGAGAGAGAGAGAAAGAATAGAGGGAGAGAGGAAGAGAAAGGGAGAAAACACAGAGATGGTTAGGGCCTTTACAGGATATGGGGAAAAATAAAAAAATAAATAAAAATAAAAGATTTCAACACCGTGTCTCTGTACTGTAGATCGATATCAGTGAATATGATGGTAATAGAATAGGCCAAAAAATGGGGCATCAAGGCTTTTAATAACAGGGAATTGCGACACCTTTTTACAAGCAGTGCACAGTGCAAAGCTAGCAAGATATCAGGCTAGGGATTCAAGGTGAGAGAGATGATAGAGAGCTGAAGGCAGATTATGTGATCAGATTATGACATGTCTGAGTGTGAGTGTGTGTGTGTGTGTGTGTGTGTGTGTGTGTGTGTGTGTGTGTGTGTGTGTGTGTGTGCATTCAAGGGAAGATCGTGTGGCAGGTGTTGTGACGGGCAAAAGACAAACGGGTGCTACCTGGATTATTTTGTCTCCGGGCTGTAGAAGCTGAGATGCAGGTCCGTCTGGCTGGACTCGCGTCACAAAGATGCCCTGGGGCAAGAGAGAGAGAGAGCAACACCTCATCACACCTCATAACATGAAGCTCAGGGGGAAAGAGCTTAACATGGGCTCTCTGGGCCTCAGTGCCAATTAGTATTGAGCCCTCACAACAACACAACATCCACTGAGCACAACACAACAACTATAACACCACTGAAAATAGTACGACTACTCTACATAATACATTTATAGGTAATATGTAGGATTTGTTGACTAAACCTTGTCATCATAGAATCAATTTCAATTTAAAAAATAAAATACTGAATTCAAATGTATCAAAATGCAGTATATATGGCAGCCATTAGACTACACCAGAGATACTGAATTATGGGAATTATGGGGTTTCCAACCGTCTCTGACTACACTGCCTCTTAATTCCAATATTTTATTTGGGATATTTACAAATGTGTCGGGCGTGTCACAAAAACACCATTTTCCATTGTGCAGGTGTTTTGGAGAGAGAGGAGGGGACCTACATTATCGTCTGGCCTGAAGGGGTTTCCTCGTCCTCCTACTCCTCCTGATATGCTGAAGCCCAGCTCAGGGTTCTTCTCCATCTTCACATGGATCTGGAACAACAACAACAACACCAACACAGCACCTTCATTAGGAGCACTTAGCTTATTCAACACCAATTAACACACTTTTGACCAAACTAACCTGCAACAATTAAATAACCTTCGACTACTAGCCGTACCTCAGAATAATAAATAGTCTCATCCAAATACAATGGTCAAACATTCCAATTAGGCCTCTGGGAGAGAGAGCTTATTTCTTTGGATCTTTTGATATACGTTTCTAACAAGGGTGTGTTCATGTTGACGCATGTCTAACAAAGTGTATGTTCATGTTATTCAAATAAAAGGCCAGCCAGATCCAGTTGGGTTGAGCCCATGAGGCGTGGATCTGCCAAAGGTTTCTTACTAAGATGAATGACTACAAAGAGAAGGGAGTTTTTCCTCGTCCCTGTTACTCATGGGTGCTCCTCATACTGTTTGTATAGCACCGTGAGGCAAATGTATTGTATTTGGTGCTCTACAATATAATTGAATTGAATTGAATCCACTGTTACTGGGGTGGCCAAACTAAGGTGCAGGTGCCAATTGCGACTCTTTGCCATCTTTCATAAGGTAATGTGGACTGTTGTTACATTCATCTGATATTCATATTAGCTATAGTTCACTTGGAATTGATGCTTTTAATTTGGCATTGTCCCTTATGGGCAGCTTATATTTTACAGCATATGGCCCAAAAGCAAAGAAGTTTGGCCACACCTGTGTTATTGTATATGACATGAACTAACCTTAAATACCTGAGCACAAAATATATTTATTATTACACTCTCAGAACCCCATTAATATCAACACAGCTTTTATAACTACACACAGACAGACACACACACACACACACACACACACACACACACACACACACACACACACACACACACAGACACACACACAGACACACACTTATGCGAAAGCTTGTTAACTTTATCAGCTGCTTACAAGCTTGTGTTTTCACACCTCACCAAATGAGGCCTCATTCAGGTACTCATCACTTAAACAGGTCCCATTCACACCTCAGCACAACCTCCTCCCCTGCCAACACACCATTTACACCTCAGATGAAAACACAAAGGGGAACTGTGTGTGTGTGTGTGTGTGTGTGTTGTGTGTGTGTGTCTCGCAAAAGCACCCTGTGTAGACTTAACATACTTGCTCAAACTCTTCATCCACACTGGGATTTTGACCAAGTTGCACTTTTTTGAAAGCCACACAATGTTGTCCTTTAACCTTCCACGGCCCACACCAGACTGTTTCACCATTCCAGTGCAGTTCTGCATTTGGGCATCTCTGCCATAGTTACAAAATGCAAAAACCACCCACAACAAAACTCACAAACCGCTTGCTTTTAGTGCTGGTCTGATGCCCATATCCCAAAAGCACAGTTGCTAACAAGTTAGCAAAACCAGTTAGCAACTTAGTTGAGAGTCAAGAAAAATTGTAATTGCAACCAACATGCTTTGGGGAAACGGGCGCCAGGAAACTTCAGTGAGTCATTCGGAACTTCATACATAATGCGAGACAGGATTCAGCAGCTTGTTAAATAAAGCCCACTCAAATTAGGCCAAGTCTCCGGTGCCAACTGAAGAATCAAAGTGCTTCCTTGCGTTGGCCATGTGGGCCTTTCCTCTGGTCCCACACAAACCAGACTGACACATGCAGCCTGTGCCTGAGAATCTGGCTGGGCATGGACGACTGATGTCTCCATTAGACACACAGTACCCAATGCAAGCCCATGCATCAGAGACACACTGTACCCAATGCAAGCCCATGCATCAGAGACTCACTGTATCCAATGCAAGCCCATGCATCAGAGACACACAGTACCCAATGCAAGCCCATGCATCAGAGACACACTGTACCCAATGCAAGCCCATGCATCAGAGACACACTGTACCCAATGCAAGCCCATGCATCAGACACACAGTACCCAATGCAAGCCCATGCATCAGAGACACACTGTACCCAATGCAAGCCCATGCATCAGACACTCTCTGTATCCAATGCAAGCCCATGCTCCCAAGGCAAGGCTCAGGTGTGGAAGGGGGTGTTAGTATGCAGAGCCAGTGCTTCAGAGTAGCCCTGCGGTGCCATTGCCATTCGTCCTTTGATCACATTTAGCGCCAAAGCAACATTATCTCACTCTCACACACAAGCACCAGCAATCATTCAAAGCTTTATCTGGAACAATCCCATTATGTGAATTAAATCACACAAACACACACACACACACTCTCTAACGACATCTTCATCAGAAGACCACCTGCCTCAAACACATTATTCTCCCACACCTCCCACTCCCACCACCAGTCATTGCAATGGCCATCTGCTTTCATCATGGCTCCTTCACAGTCAACACACTCTTAGATTACACACACACACACACACACACACACACACACACACACCTCTTGCTGTAGGATCTCGTGCGGGACGTGCGGCGGCGCCTGCGGATGCTGGGAGACCTTCATCATCAGGTAGTCGATGAGCTGCTCCCGTGAGGGGTGGCGCGCCATGGTGGGTTGACCGCACGCCATCTGGGGCCGCCCGTTCATCAAAGGCACCTGGACATCGCCACATCCACAGATTACAATCTAAATACATTCCCTCACTAAATAAATGATGTACAGCGTATACAGAAATAGGCCATTAAGGAACAGAACTAATCAGTGTGAATGGATAGTAGGTGCAAACATAACGTGCTGTAACACACCACCACCGCCACCAGGGGGCATCGGAAGCTAGCTGCACAAATGCACAAAGGCTCTAGCACTAGTAGTGTTTGGAAAATCTCACATGGGATCTCTGCATTAAATCGGATGGTGATTACAAAGGCAACTAGGGCTAAGGGTCACAATGCTTCAAATAGCCTAAACAAACTATTTCAATTGTCCTAAACAAACAAACAAACAAACAGAAATCTATTATGATTTAATGAACACACCTCTGCAAAACGTGCAACACATGGAGAAAATGCTTTAAGCCTGCTTTGGGAGAATAGAAAGGAAAAAGTATAGCAACACATCCTTCAGAGCGGTTTGTGTAATCTCATCATTCCTTGCGCCAGCTATTTTTAATCGCAATGAGAGCGGATCTGCAGCCTACTTTAGCGAAAGCACCTTTTCTGCAGAGAGAGAGAGAGAGAGAGAGAGAGAGAGAGAGAGAGAGAGAGAGAGAGAGAGAGAGAGAGAGAGGGCGCTGTGCGAGAGGCCTTGGGGGCACTCCGTCCCATGAGAGCGCTGAGCCCAGCTCTAATCTCAGTGCGCCTTAATTACAGCTAATTAATCACTGCAGGAGATGAGCTTTCGCTCTGGGTTAGTCTCGCAAGGCTCCGGCTGTCAGGCGGGCTGGGACTGGGCTCAGTGTTGGGCTTTCCGGAGCCAGTTTTGGACCGCCGTGCAGTGGAGCGTTCATTCGGCTCTGGCTCTCTCAACTCTTAACAGTGCAGCTGATTACGTGACTGGCCTAGGCAGGGTGCAACACAGCTCAAATGAGAGGCTAATATAGGATCTGAGCAGCAGGGGGAGAAAAGAAAAGATGGAGGAGGAAATAAAGAGAGGGTCTTTACTTTTCTCTGGGGGTCTGTAGGGTATGCTGGGGCTCCGCTTGCCCAGAGCATCTCGTCCTGTGGGAGGAATGAGGAAGGAGGTTAGAAACTCGGTCTTTGTGGGGACATGGACACCAACACACACAGAACACACAGGACTTGGACCATTCCGCTATCCAAAACAAATCGACTTTAATAAAAAATCACACATAGTAAATTTAAAGTATATTTTTAAAGGCTGTCAATTTACCTGCCTACAAGCTAACAATTTAATTTCAGGGAAGCCCATTAACTTACAGACTCGTTCAAGGTTACAGTCAATGACTTAATACCTCATATCAGCTGATTTTACACTTCCTTATTACTTTTACATCAGTACTTCATTTTGAAGAGGAAATTAATCAAGATTCATGATTAAATCACAGTCATCAGTCTTATTGTTTAAATGACGCATTTCCACAATTCCAGATGGACGGGCCTGAAATCCTAACTAACCTTTTCCATCTTCTTTGCCTCGATGTGCCGCATCACCTGGTCTCTCCAGTCAGCGGGCACCCTTCCCCCTCCCATCCCCACCCCCATCCCAGCTGGCCCGTCCAGGAGCGAGTGCTCCGACTTGACCCGTGGCCCAGGCCTTTTGCCAGGACTGCCCTGGGCGTAGCCGAAGTCGCTGACCGACATGGTCCTCTCGGACAGCTCGTGGGGTGCGGGCCGAGCGCTGTGCGGTCGCGGCATGCCGGGCGGGCCGTCCATGCTGTAGGTGCGCGCTGAGAGCGGACGTTGGGGACCGGCGAGGCTGGCGGCGGCGAGAGGCCCTCGAGGGCCCGCCTGCAGGTCGCGGTAGCTCAGGTAGTCGCCCTCGGGCACGGCCACCCGCCGCGGCTCACCCATGCCGACGGAAACAGCCGAGGAGCTGCTGGTCTGGCGCTGGAGGGTGCTGCGCTGGGGCAGGAGGCGGGGGTCTTGCTTGGCCCACATCTGCTGCTGCTGCTGCGGGCTCATGGGGCTCATGGGGTACGGCGGCGCCTGGTTGCGGTTGGAGTAGTTGGTGTTGGCCAGCGAGTGCTGCGGCGGCAGGTAGGGCTGATCGGGGGGCACGGGCGTCCGGGCCGACCAGTTGTCTTTGGGCATGGCGCTGCTGGCGTACTGCACCTTGTACTGCGGAGGGGGAGGGCGAGTGGAGACGGACGCGGGTGGCCTCTGGCCGGCTGACAGCAGGTCGGAAGACGAGGCGGAGGAGCCCGGGTGCACCTGAAGGGGCTGGGCGTTCAGCAGCGAGGCCGACTTGGAGCGCACGATGCTCTGGCCCTGGGCTGCGCCCGCCGGGAGCTGGCGACTGGCGGCGGCTGCTGCCATCTCGTACGCCATCCCGCCGTCAGGCTCCATGGGGTAGAGGCGCATGCCGCCGGCGTCCATGTTGGTGATGCTGTGGGACTTGGTGACGGGTGGGTGGGGGGCCAGACCTGCGCAGCGGCGCTCGGGCGACAGTTCCTCCGTGCTGTGGGAGAGTCCGGGCTCGCTGGCCGTCACGCCGGCGTTCGCCGTGCCGCCTACCACGCTCTCGTACCGCGGCGGTGGTGGCAGACGCTCGTCGTATGACCGCTGATCTAACAGCCGTTCGCTGGACGCCATCTTGGCCGGCGCGTTTCCATTCTCCAGGTTCTCCAGCGAAGCGTTGTCGTTCCGCGGTGAGGTCAACCCTACCGACACCTGCTCTTGCATCATCGTCGTCATGGCGCCCCGCGGCATCTTCTCGCGGCCGTCGTACTGCACCATGTTGTCAGGCGCCATCTTGGACACGTTCATGTTGATCTGGTCCCACTTGTTGTATGCCTGGGGCACGCCGTTGTTCATGCTCTTGTCGATGAGCGCCAGCTTCTCCTCCATGGTCAGATCGTAGCCCGCCATGTCGTGGGCCTGCTGGTTCTTCAGAAGAGCGTGCAGCGCCGTGTCGGAACCGTTGTAGTTCTGCAGAACCGAGCCCCCTTTCTGCAGTGTGTTCAGATTCTCATCCTCGGGCCTGCGGGGAGACAGAGGGAATCAGGAGAGGAGTTAGACATACAACTGGAGTGTGCAAGCATGTGCACATATGCAGAGGTGTGTGTGTGTGTGTGTGTGTGTGTGTGTGTGTGTGTGTGTGTGTGTGTGTGTGTGTGTGTGTGTGTGTGTCCACATATACTGTACGTGTTAGAATGCATATAATTGGTGTGTGTGGGGGGATATGTAGAGGTATTTAAAGAGCTACTGGTCTTTGACAAGAGAATTATGTGCGATGGGTATGTGCATAAGCGTCCCACGGAAGTGGATCTCCTTGAAATTTGGATGAATGTGTGTGTGTGTGTGTGTGTGTGTGTGTGTGTGTGTGTGTGCGTGTGAATGTGTGTGATTGAGCTTTTGCAACCTGTGAGTGTGTGTGTTTATCGTCGTTGTTGTTACCTGTTCTTAGGCAACAGGTGCATCTTGGCCTCCTTCTCCGGGGTGCAGAGGGAATTGTCCTGGCTGCTGTCCGTCGTCAGGGAGACAGAGTCCGACATGCGCGAGGGAGATGAGCAGTTGCTGTTGTTCTGGTTGCTGTTGGCAACCGTGTCATCCAGAAGCGAGTCGGCATCCTTACCGTCATCTGCTTAAGCAGAGAGAGAGAGAGAGAGAGAGAGAGAGAGAGAGAGAGAGAGAGAGAGAGAGAGAGAGAGAGAGAGAGAGAGAGAGAGAGAGGGAGGGAGGGAGGGAGGGAGAGAGAGAGAGAGAGAGAGAGAGAGAGAGAGAGAGAGAGAGAGAGAGAGAGAGAGAGAGAGAGAGAGAGAGAGAGAGAGAGAGAGAGAGAGAGAGAGAGAGAGAGAGAGGCGGTGAAATATGGACACAGAGACAAGCGAAGCGCACACATAATGAACTAACACTCTCCCTCCGAACAGAAAGGATTTGCAGCAGTGGTGGCTCCCATACTAAAGCCTGATTTATGCTGCATTTCAAACACACGAGTTTCACTGAGGTGTGCTAGCAAACAGTTCACGTTTTAGTTCAATGTTGCTTTTCTCTCGTCCTTGCTGAAGGCCAGGGTATTTTTGGTTTTGTGAGTGTGTGTGTGTGTGTGTGTGTGTTTATACTTATTTGTGGTCTGTTGATGGATGCCTTTATGTCCTTGCTAAGAGCTAGTTTGCAGTGGTTGTGCACGTGTGAGCTGTATATTGATAGATACCTCCCCATGTCCTTGTTAAATGCTAGAGGTTTAGTTAGTTAAGTGTGTGTGTGTGTGCGCACAACTGTACATAGTTTGTTGGGTACCTTTCTTGTCCTTGCTGAGAGCCAGGACTTTGGGCTGGTTGATGGAAATCTCGATGAGAGGCGGCCGCATCTCTGCTATCTTCATCTCCTCCTCCTCTGACGACAGGTCCTCCGAGTCCTGAGGGGACGCACAGCACACAGGGTCACCCTCTCACCCTCCACAAGCACCCCTCTCTCTCTCACACACAACCACACACAGATATCTACCAACACACTCAGATAACATTTCCTCAACTCCTCACGGGAACTACAGTTGAATGAAGAGAAGAGAACTATGGGCCAATCACTGCTGCTGCTGCTGTGTGGTCTTCTGGTCTCTACCCCAGACACATATTTCTGTCATTGGCCATGTTTAGGTCATTTCACTGGATTCTTTTTTTTAAAGGTGTACCTATGATCTTGCTGCTTCTATTAAAGGGGCAGTAGGGAGGTGAGTGGAGGGAAGCGGGAGAGAGAAGTGGGAGGAGACGGCGGGCCCATGGGTCTGGCTGGGGTGATTTCTGAAACGCGTCGGCAGAATGGAGTGCCACTCCACACGCTCTCAGACCCAGTGAGTGACATCATGACTTCCCAGTTTCAGTTCACCAGACGCCCACACACCGAACCACAACACACTATCCATGCGTATCATCAGTCACATGACCATACCCACCCACACACCCCCACACTCACATTGGAATGAGAAGTGCTACTATTTTGAGTTCTGGGTAACTTTTGGGTCATGGGGATGATGAGGCACTGAGAGGTTGGATTACTTTAAGTAAGCATGTGTATGCATATGCGCGCGCGTGTGTGTGTGTGTGCTCCTGCTGCAACTGCTACCTCCAGTGTGTCCTCGTGGTTGACAGTGGCTCGCGGTGCTTCTCCTGGGTTGAGGGGTGTTCTGGGTGTGCTCTGAGCGTTCATCTTGTCCTTGGGGGACTCAGCTGCGGCCAACGGCTCCATCTCCACCGCCTTGCCATTGGCACACGGCGCCTCAATCACCTGCATAAAGGGGAGATGGCACTGAAACCCTGCCAACTCATTCACAGGGTGTGTGTGTGTGTGTGTGTGTGAGAGAGGGCTTCAACTGAATGACTCCCCATTGTCTGATGCAACGCAGAGAGAGACGGCCATCTTCCAGGAATGACCTCACAGCTAGCAATAACACAGCCGGCAGTACCTCACTTTTATGTGCAAGTGCACAAGAGGAACACTCAACAATAAAACTGCCCACTCCTCAGGAGGAAAAACAGCCAAGACAGAAACATTACTCTACAAATTACACTGCTCTTCAAAAAAGAAAAAAGAAAGAAAAAAAAGAGAAAAGAGGGGGAAATAAAGCAATATTTAGAAAATAGGACATTTCCAACTTACTTTTACCTACACGGAAGTATTCTATATGAAGTTTGATCTGTTTTGTCTTTTTTTTTCTTTTCTGGGTGCCTCACATTGAAAGCGGAGCCGAATCCAAATGAGAAAAATAAACTAAATGAAGTGTTCTTATTGTTGGCACTGCTGAATCAAATGTACTCTTACTACTGCCAAACATTTGTTTGACACTTATGCCGTCAGAGCAGGTGAATATTCAGATCCTGTTCCTGTTCTATGAGCTTACGCCACCATTCTAAAGAACTGTCCTGTTCCCGATGTGGTTTTGGTGGTGATGCCAAAGTGCGCTGTCTGGACAGCACTGAGTTACAGGTACTGGGATAGAGACTATCCAGGAGTAAAGTGTGTGTTTGACAGAGAGTTTGTGGGAGTGGAGTGTCTTATTTGGCTAGAAGGGTTAGAATCACTTTAAGCTGCCATTCTCAGCAGTTTATCAACTTAACAACATTGGTTTTTGGAAACATAAACACAAGTGTAATGTCCCGAAAAAAAAAGAAGAAAAAGAAGGGAAAAAAAAAAAAAAAAAAAAGAGTGTCTACATTGCTCAAGTACTTTTGCTGAATTTGTTAGATCTCTGCACACACGAGGTGCACACAAAGGTAAAAAGCCACATGCCTAGGCCACAAGTGTACTGTTTGTACATGTGAGTGCGGGGACACTGACCTTAACCCCTACATCCTGCAGGCCCACGTGGTTGACCCCGACTGGACGGCCCTCCTCCCCCGACTCCTCCTCTTTCAGGCGGTGGGCCACAGACTGGGCAGTCTTCACCATGTTCTTCAGCTCGTCAGGGTACGGGGTTGGGTAGCGCTTCAGATTACCCTCCTGAGAACACACACAGACATGCAGACACACACACACCTATTACTGATGGCCCAACAGACGCTATGCTCTGCTGGAAACGCCACTGAGGTTGGCGTTGTAACAGTGTACCTCGTGCCAGAAAATACAACACATTCTGAGTGCTTGTGTTTTCTGCATATACCAGAGTGTGTGTGTGTGCGTGTGTGTGTGTTTCTGGCATGTGTAGCTTACATGTCTGGCCAAACAGACTGAGTCATGAAGAGCTGTGAGACGAGCATTGTGTGTGTGTGTGTGTGTGTGTGTGTTTATACTGTGTGTGTGCCTACAGCCAGGAGCAGAGCGCCACTGCGTCAGGACACGTGTGAGTCATGCCTCTGTAGCCCTTTGCCATATGACAAGTCGAATGTCAGTGAGGGCGCGGGGTGTCCCATTTCTTATCTGTCGCTTCAAACGAGCGCTTTAAACTGGCCCCACTGTGTCTCTGATGCTCCCTTTGATGAGGTCTGCAGTGGCCCTTAAGTGCTTTGACACACACACACACACACACACACACACACACACACACACACACACACACACACACACACACACACACACACACACACACACACACGTGGGGGCTAGTGCCAGCTCAAGGCTGCCGCCTGAGACAGGGCTTGGCATTCAGAGATAGGGGTCAAAGAGCACGGCTCAAAGTGAGGGTGGGTATGTAGACTGTCCAGCTGACTCAGAGTTGAGCGGGGGTCACAGAGGGTGATGACCTATGGATCAGCTGGAGAGTTATTAGCACGATGCTAACACACTGCTCCTGGAGGCACAGACCTCGGACACACAGTTCTAATAGGCAACTTAGTGCAAAGTGCATAGCAGGCTTATGTTTGTACTGTATGTGTGAACATGTGTCCTAACTAAGTTCTTGCATCATCTGTTGGTCCTATCCTAGGGTGTGTAGCTGTTCTAAGGCATGAAATGCAGAAGGGCTCTTCAAAACAAAACAAATGACGACAACAACAACAACAACAAAAAAACAAAAACAAAACAAAAAGCTGGTTACCATTTAACCACACTGTCACCAGAGCGGACCCTCTTGACTACACTGGAAGGAAAACGTCACGTTTTTTTTTTTTTTCTTGTCTCCAATTTCGCCTCAGAGAAGTAGTCTAAGTGCTTCACTGTCCAGTCAATACGAGAGGCACAGCGATTACAATAATGGATAAGCTTTGGACAGAGGGGAAGGGTTTTTTAATCTTAATTTGATCTCATTTCAATAACAGCTGCCAAAAACCACAATGGCCATCGCTTTTGACACGTTTAGCTACAGCTTTTCTTAATAGATCACTTGTTAAAAATAACTGCTGCAAACTCAGACAGCAGACCACAGAGGCGAAGCCCACAGCGGGGGTTGAAGAGAGAGAGTTTAATAACGGACCTCCCTGTTCCCTGCTCCTGAACGAAAGACAAGACGTTCTCCGGGGCTGTGGGAACACAATGTCAACTGGCCCGCCACTGCTAGCATGTTCCACCTGCCACCGTCTCATTAACCTAGCGCGCTAACAAGCTTCATTGGCTAAGCTCAGGTTTCATTAGCCCGTCAAGGGATATGTTTAATCCACTTAAGTTTCATTAGCCAATGGGGAGGAGCGCTTCCCGGGCTCGGGTTTCACCGACCAATGAGGAGCCAATCTCCGACAAAGACAAGGCTTGGTGACGAGCGAGGTCATGGCAAGTCAGCAGAGACACAAACAAACAAACAAACACACAAATATTTAGTCAACTACGTTAGACAGACAGACCACAAACAGAGCAAGCCGAGGAGGAAGAGGAAGTGGGGTGTCAGAGAGAGAGAGAGAGAGAGAGAGAGAGAGAGAGAGAGAGAGAGAGAGAGAGAGAGAGAGAGATTGGGTGAAGATGGTGAGGAAAAGGAGCAGTCTGGAGGTTAGAGTGTCGTGTCGGGGAGAGTTACTGAGGAAAAACAAAAAAACAAAAAAAAAAAACAGCTGTGAAAAAGAATAGTCAGAGTGAAACACAGATAGCGTGTGAGAACGCTGGTATGAGAAAGATGGAGAACAGATACAGGAAGACCACGACTCGGAGAATGTGTGTGTGTGTGTGTGTGTTTGTATGTGAGAGAGATGAAACTGACCCGTGGAGGTGTCTCCCTCTCATCCTTGTCCTCGTCACACTCGAAGGCCACTTGAGCACGTTGCTTCCTCTGCTCCTCCCACAGGGTTGGGTTGAAGCTCTCGCTGTCTGAGTTAGGCACATCTGAAACACACACACACACACACACACACACACACACACACACACACACACACACACACACACACACACACACACACACACACACACACACACACACACACACACACACACACACACACACACACACACAGACACACAGACACACAGACACACACACGCTCAGTGTCATGGTCTCCTACAGTTGCCTTTGATGAAGTCCTTTGATCTGCTCAAGTCTACAGTACAGTCAACAGGCAGCGTGATGGGCTGCTGCTCTGAGTCAATCATCTGATCTCATAACAAAATGGCCTCAGCTCAGTCCATCGCTAGTTAGCCTGATGGTGTGGGACTCCTCTCAGGGGAGCGACCAACAACTATAACGGCACTGGGCTTGTTTGACTTCACTGAACAGCTCTATATATAAAATAGTACTTAATATGCCATCATAGATCACAACACACACTTTAAAAACTAAGAGTTGCGTTTGGAAACAACGTTGCCAGAATGTAGTCAAGGCTGTCAGATAAATAGGAAGCCTGCAGGAATGAATGGCTGCTTTGGGCTCAAAGTCACCCACTCTCCACTCACACTGTTCAGAGGAGAGGAGAGGAGAGGAGAGGAGAGGAGAGGAGAGGAGAGGAAGAGAAGAGAGGAAAGTAGAGGGTAGGGTGGGTAGGTAGGTAGGCAGCTGCCATGGCCTCTCCAGGGGAGTTTAAGAGCCTGCACTGTTGCCAGGCAACAGGTTGAGACTTCTGAAATTGCTGTGCCCCTTTTGGAATCCGGTGGCTCTGGCGTCACAGACGGGGCCCTCGTGGTGCTGCCCCCAGCAACAATGAGTGCTTGTTTTTTAAGTAGCGCTCCCCCCCTCCCCTCCTCTCTCCACACACACACACACACACACACACACACACACACACACGCGATGAGACGACAAAATGAGACACGCACTCCTTCACAGGCCCACTCAGACGAGGGGGAAGTGCAGACAGCCACCGCGACCCCACTTCCTCTTTTTATAGCAACTCTCCGTTTCAGACATGAGCACAGTCACCACTGGAGCAGCAGCCAGCAGCCAGCAGCCGGCAGGAAGAAGAAAGCTGATTAACTCAACTTCACACCTCCGTCTCAGCCTCCTAAAGAAGCCTCCGGAACACTGCCAAAGAGCTCGCCGGAGGCAAAGTGCCCAGAGAAGAGAGTCGGTCGCTGCTTTAAGTCGCTAGCGTGACAGCCACCTGATTACCTGGAGGACGTTTTAATCAAACCAATGAGAGCATGCTAATGTATTCACAGTCTAAGGCGCCACCTGATGACTGTGCGCCACCAGTGTGAAGGAAAAAGACGTGCCTTGATTAAGGCAAAAAAAAAAAAAAAAAAAAAAGAGGCAGACGACTTTAAAAGAAAGCTGCCTTTTGATTGGACTGAAGCTTGGCTTCTTTCATTTCCAGGGCGCAATACAGCTCATAGAGTTGATTATTCACTGATCACTCTGCGGAAAAGCACTGCGGGATGAAAGACAGCAGGTGTACCTGCTTCTGCTGCAGCCACCGATGACGATGATGATTACGATGATGATGATGATGATGAAGAGGAGAGTGAGAGTAAGCTAATAGAGCAAACTGCTCCCCAGCCTCACAGATGGGGACACATCTGGCCTGGAAGGACGACTGAGCCACTAAATCTCCTCATAGCCTCCCAGGTTACAACTCCATAGTGCCAGCCTAGTGCTCGGCTATTGCCAAATAATCTAATATGGCCATTTTATTCTCTTACTATTACATATTGCTTTCTTTCTCAGGTGATTTGGAGAAAATGCACGTCCCACATATATGAAAATGGTGATTTGGATAGAGCCTCACATACAGTAGACAGGGTTCACCCATGAGGTGAGAGGATGGGTGGGTGGATGGGTGGGTGGTTCTACTCACATTCCTCTGTTCTGGGCTGCTGAGGGAACATGTAGTTGGTGAGAACCGTCTTGTGTGTCTCGGGGTCCTCCTCCTTCTGGAGCGGGATCAGGGCTTTAGACTGGAGAGGAAAGAGTAGAGATTAGACGCCTGGGCAGAGTCATCAGTACATAATAAATCCCCCCCCCCAAAAAAACCCAGATTATGTGCAATCTAACTGGTCAGTGCATCTACCAAGGTTATTTCACAACATTGTTATTGCACCTGGGCTGTGCATGGTTGCACATAGTTGTTGAACCTCAATGGCCCCCCAAGGCCCAAGCCCGGAACCTTCCAAGACTAAACAGACGTGCATCAGCCTGTCATGTCAGTGTCAATCATGTCAATCAAGTCTTCAAGGACTCAGAGGGGTTTGGGCTGAAGCAGATTCAGCCCGAAACACTTCATGACACAGACAAAGAGAATTCTAATGCATGACGCTGTGCATGGTGACCTGTCAAGCGTGATCTTCATCCAGTCCTGTTTTAATGACTGGAAGCCTGATCTGAGGTATGAAAGCCCATGCCAGCTGCAACAAGCCCCAACCTGAGAGCATGATGCAGTATGTTGCCTGGAACTGCCTGACAGGAGAGAATTCGTCGCACTACAACTTTTGCTTGTCTTTTGGAAGGATCTAGAGGCGGAGAAAGCAAGGACACGCAGAGGAAAGGGTTCTGGGAAGGACTTGACTCCCCTCCATCCCCTGTTAAGTGGCCACCCAAGCATGGAGAGTGTGGCATATGGTCAGTCTGGCTCCCAAACAGCCATTGCGCTCTCCCTCATTCACTCTCTCTCGCTCACTCACTTCCGGACAGCTATGTTCCCAGCGGCGAGCCTTTGCCGCTTGGATAACGCTCCGCAACATTGCCAAACCGCAAAATTGCCCAACGACGTTTCCTGGCAGGACACCTCCGCCAAAATACAGGAGAAATCCCCATTCTGATACAGGCAGCGGTCGTGTGCTCTCAGCTTCCAGAGATTAGTAAGGGCAGATTTCACAATGTTGCCCACATCTTAAATCCCAACGTGGGCTCTTGGACATTCCTCACGCTGGCCGTGGTCTAGTCACTGGGACTGGAGCCAGCGGGGAGGGGAGGAGTGAACTAAGCCAATCCTAAGTATACATTGATAAATGATCCAATGAAACCCAACCAATAGAACGAACACACACACACACACACACACACACACACAAATAGAAACTGCCTGCAAATAAAGCTATGAACCATTAGGAAACATTAGCTACATGAGCAAACCGATCAAGCGACAGTGAAGAAAAAGGTTGGACCTAATAACATTCAGTGAGAAATGACTATGAATGAAGCCAAAGAATCCAAAAGCAAAGCAGACATGAATAAGACTTTTGTGCCAATGAGAAACAACTATCAATGAAGCCAGGGAGCGACGATGAGAGCAAATCAATTAGACTTCTGAAAGGGCTGCGTGAGGAGGGAGAGCAACAAAGCCCTCTTTTCTCTTCCGCAGCCCAAATCTCCAGGCCTGATATTCCTCATGAAATGACAGTGAGCTCAACAAAAGCAGATTGTGTCCCACTGATAATGTCAGCTGGCACAATAGTCATCTGCTTACATAATGCCACTGGTGTGAGCCTCGCTTGATGAAAAGATTAGTTGAAGTGTTTGTGTGTGGGTACTGGTGTGGGTAAGCACTGGCGGGGGGATGAGGGGCAGGGGGGGGGGTGGGGGAGCTTGGATGTCTCGGTGGGAAGGTCAAGGTTTACATGTTTCTGTCCTCTCATCACCCTGCCCAGGGAACTCTGGGATAGCGGTGGAGGAAAACTAGACAAGAGGATCCATCAGGCGGCCAGGGAAGGAAGGCGGTCTATTGTGGGATCCGGCTCCCTAGCCAGCATTTAGAGGAACCCTTCCCCCGTTCCCCTGTGGCCTGTTAGCCAGCGCTAAGTCCTGTAGCCCCTGACTGAAGTCATTTATGAGCCTCCATAAAGCACAGCCCCTGAGTTAGCCATCCAGCGGCTACCATAAAGCAGCTCTGGAGCTGGAGCTGGAGCAGGAGCGCTAATGATCAGCGCACGCTAGCGCTAGTAAAAGGACAGAGGCAGAGAGGATTCAAGCGGAGCGAGAGGTGTCAATGCTTGTTCAGTTCCCGGTTCTATTTTTGTAAGGGAGAGGGGGGTAAAATCCCCCTTTACGCAGACTTACAGAACCTTTTCTTATTGTGGTTCTATTTTTGCAAGGGGGAGGGGGGGAAAATCCCCCTTTATGCAGCTTTAAAGAATCTTTTCTTATTGTGATGCAATGATTTATGCAGACAGGAAATATTCCAGTTTGCTCCCATTGAAATGTATTATGATGGTTTATCTTGGTCAGTATTCCATGATCTTTGACAGAGGCGCTGAGGGACTGGCAGAGCACGCCTCACCTGATTCTCAGACAGCCACATAGCAGTCATCTGGTTCAGCTTGGTGAAAGTGAAGGGCAGGTTCCGAAGTCTAGAAGGGAGAGAAAAGGAAAGAGGGAGACGGAGAAAAAGAGAAGAAGAGGGAGGGAAGGAGAGAGAGACAGAGAGGGAGATTAATGGCGGACATAGCAAAACCAGATCTGATCTCAACTGAATTATACACGTTACACACTTTAGTCACACTGATGTCTTCCGATGAAAATCTATTTCAGTCACGGAATAGATATTTGTGTGTGTGTGTGTGTGTGTGTGTGTGTGTGTGTGTGTGTGTGTGTGTGTGTGTGTGTGTGTGTGTGTGTGCTTACTTGTTGTCGCTGAGGTTGATAACCTTGAGTTTGAGCATGTCGCCCATCTCCTCAGGCAGGTACTCCAGCTTGTTGGAGTGCAGGAACAACACAGTGACCTTCTTCCAGCTCCCCATCTGTGAGGATGGACACACACACACACACACACACACACACACACACACACACACAGTTACACACAAATACGGGCACAAATTCACACAAGTGGAATCAGAATACCCCCACTTCCCAACCACATTTCACACACACAAAACATAAACACACAGGCACATTCAGGGCATAGAGGCCTTATTGCGCTTGTCCCCATCTGCAGTAAACAAGGTCAGTCAGCCACACACACACACACACACACACACACACAAACACAAACACACACTGACCTCTGGGGGCAGCTGGGACAGGAAGTTGTGGTCAGCGGCGAAGGTGCGCAGGTTCACACACTGTCCAATGGTGGCAGGCAAAGCTTCAATCTCATTAAAACTGCAGTCCAGCTCATCTAATGCGGTCAGACTGAAAAACATAAACAAAACACACACACACACACACACACACACACACACACACACACACACACAGATGTGTCAAATACTCTCCCTTTTGTATACATTCGTTTTATACACCCTACTAAATGTGCTACATGTGGACTGTACTACACACAGCCTGTTTCATGCGGAGATTAGTTTTCTGCAGTGAATGAACACAAGGGTCACCAGCTGAAGTGTCTGGATTAAGAGTTTAAGACTTCATTCATTCAGGACCCTTCTTCTCCATACAGTACAGTACAGTACGTTACCCCATCTCAACCTTGGCCGCCATCAGACACTCGTCCAGCACCAGCTCATGTGACCGTGCTTAGCCAAGCAGTGGAGATAATAAAGGGGACTTCTTACATGGCACTGTGTTCATGTAAATCCCACCATTTCTCACACACACACACACACACACACACACACACACACACACACACACACACACACACACATCGTAAATCCCACTGAAGTCGCCTCACCCCACCCACCCCTCAATCTGCCCATGACAGTATGAGCAGGGCTGAGCTTTGAAACTCTCTGGCCCTTGCACTAACAGAGGTCATGACCTTACACACACACACACACACACACACACACACACACACAAAGACTCGGGCTAAGCAAGTGGGAGGGTGAGCACGGGCCGGGTGGAGATGAGCGCGGATGAGAAGGAGTGGTCTTCCTCGCTCTGCTGCGCTCTAAGCAGATGTGTACTGTAAGCTTGCGGTGGCTTAGGGCTGCAGAGCCTCATGGCTGTGTCTGCATTAAAGCCTCTGGATTGTGTCTTTAGAATGCATAATATATGCATCCATTATTCATATGCCCGTAATGCAGTGGGCGGAGACTGCGGAGTTCATGCGGAATGCCTATTCAAATGCGTGGAAATGTATGCAGGCGCCTGCATAAAGAACAATCAGCTATAGAATGAATAGAATGGTGACAAATGAAGAGCTGGGATTTCAGGCTCTATCGTTGTCACGCCGAGCATGATGGGAAACAGAGCGTATAGAGGCCAAGGCCGAGATTCACTAGAGGCCAAAGTAATGTACATGACGGGATGACGGGGCGAAAAATGAAATAAAAGATTAAATATGTTTAATCAGCATGCTTTACAATCCAGGCGGGGGATTAAAAGCACGTCCCTGGCAAATCATATAGTCCTAATCCGCTCCCGTGGCCCGCCGTAATCTGGGCAGACTGGGACAGCGAGGAGACTGGACAGGTGGGTAATTGGCGTGTTTGCAAACAGCCATATTAAGTGGGAATAAAAAAAAACAGCTCTGAGAGAGAGAGCACCTTTAGTGAAAGGTCAACTCGAAAGCATTAAATAAATAAATAAAAACAGATGTAAATCCCACAGCCAGAGCCAATGGGAAAACAAACAAACACATACACACACATACACACACAGACACACACACACACACACACACACACACACACACACACACGGAGGCCTAATCCTGGCGTGTGGCTCCACAGTGGCGAGGGCTTCCCCCTGTTCCGTGAGAGAAAGCACACACAGTCTGTCTGCTCTGAGACCCAAATCTGTCTGCTCTCCCCAGAAGCACTGGCTCTGCCAGATGGCCTGTCCTCTCCTCTCCTCTCCGGTCTCTCCCTCAAAGGCAAATCCAGAGCTCAGCACTGACTCAGCACAAACAGTAAGGCTGTGGTGGTGGTGGTGGTGGTGTGTGTGTGTGTGTGTGTGTGTGTGTGTGTGTGTGTGGGGTGGGGGGGGGGGGTGGTGTTCTCTGCTAGGGGACGGGACTTCAGGGACTCCTCCACCTGTCTGCAGAATCCCTCAGCATGGTGTACAATGCGTGTGTGTGTGTGTGTTCGTTCTCCATAACCGGCAGAGGCAGTTGTGAGTGAGTGGGCACCGTGACATGGTGAAGACAGACATACAGTACTATAGGGCTTGACAGACAGAGGGAGTGTTGACAAATGTGTGAGACATGCCTGACTGGTGTTAAGAAGTGTTTTTTTTTCTAAAAATCACATTGACATTTTGACATTCAACTTATTCCAAGTATTTAATGCCTCACTCAGCTAGAAGAGAGGAGAGGGGGGTGGGGGATGGGGGACAATGACAGACAATGACTAGAGCTCAGGTGCACAGCAGGTGAGTGTGGCCACTCGAGGCTAAGGGGTGATGTAGGCCACAATGAAAACTCTCTCAACTCTCAGTTAGTTTCACATCTCAGGCTGCGAGGCTATAAGCAAGATGACCTAGAGCTATTTCGTCAGTGAAAATATTCTTCAGTGGATTTTGTAGATGTTAGAAGCAGGGATGCTGAGACTTGTGAGTGCGTGTGAGAATGCTTGTTTTGTGTGTGTGTGTGTGTGTGTGTGCATGAGGACTGAGCAGATGGCTGCTGTGTGGAGTCACTCACCCCCCTATGGAGTCTGGGAGGTACATGAGCTGGTTCTCATCCACCTTCAGGGTAGACAGCTTCTTCAGGGAGCCTGCACAACACACCATTCAAGAGTCATTACACAGGGAGGAATCAGTGTGTGTGTGTGTGTGTGTGTGTGTGTCAACACGACAGGCTTCTGTACTGTAGGAACACAGCAGAGAGCTGATTGTACCACAGATGGCATAGTGATGGGAGGTTTAAGAGTTTAAGAGATTTAAGACTTCTGTGGGAAACACTTCCTCTAAGACAGTAGCAACCACAGAATTTTGTGTGTGCGATGGTGCCTGTGTACATGTGTGTGTGTGTGTGTGTGTGTACCTATGGAGCCAGGCAGCTGTGTGAGGGCGTTGTTGGATAGCAGCAGGTCTTGCAGGTTGTCGCAGCCCGAAATCTGCTCGTCCACCATCTCAATGTTGTTCTTGGACACGTCCAGGTAGGCTAGTTGCTTCAGGGTGCCAATCATCTACAGGCGTACACACACACACACACACACACACACACACAAAATATAATGAACACACAGACACACATATTGGCACACCAAATGCTTGCACACACGCACACGCTCACACACACACACACACACACACACACACACACACACACACACACACACACTTGATCTCTTTAGACACAATGTTCTTTCCCTGTCTGCCACCCTGTCTGCCAGTGGCGGCCAAAATCAGCCCAAATAGACTGTGGAGCTCCAGTACTGGGAACATTGGGGCAGCTACAGCACTGCAGCCTCCCTCTCTCTCTCACTCCTAATGAGCACTCATCATAGCTGGACACAAGTCAACGCAATCACCACTAAGTGTGTGTGTGTGTGTGTGTGTTATTCCGCTGATTAATCAAGCTGCTGTCTTTAAGAGGCTTAATCAGCTGGGAACATGGATGGGTAGAGCACAGTTCATTTACATTCTCATATGCTCCATCCACACACACACGCACGCGACACACACACACACACACACACACGCACGCACGCACGCACGCACGCACGCACGCACGCAGACTACACCTACACCTTGTATGAAATGTGTGTGTGTAGAGGGCGTGCTACACACACACACACACACACACACACACACACACACACACACACACACACACACACACACACACACACTCCCATGCATCTGTATGGTTATGTGGCTGGGGGCAATGACTATAGTGGGAGTGGGTGTAGTGGGACGCAAGATCTGATATCACCAAGTATTTAAGAGTCCAGGATCAACGTCAAACGTTTGCCCTGGATCAATGTACCTTAACCCCAACCCTAATCCTAACCCATTCATCCAGGGCAACAAGTTAGACATTGATCCCGGACTCTTAATTACTTGGTGATATCAGATCATCCGTAGTGGGACAGTCCGTTCCAAGGGCTGCAAGTGTTTGTATGCATGAATGTACTGTATGCACATGCAAGTGTGTGTGTGTGTGTGTGTGTGTGTGTGTGTGTGTGTGTGTGTGTGTGGCCATGTGGTCTGATTTTCTCACACAAGGCCCCTTCCCCTCTGACAGAGAAGTACAGGGCCACATCCCATCTGTTTCCCCATTTCCCACTCTCTCTCGGTCACACACACGGACACACACGGACACACACACACACACTAATCCTAATCCATAGAGCCAGTCCAGAATTACATTCATCTGAGCGAGCCATTCACAACTGAGCTAATGCCTTCAGTATGGCTGCTTGAATGGCACCAGCCTCCACAATGGCCACCATCTCGCCTCCTTCCCACCACAACCCCCATTGCTGCTGCTGCTGCTGTTGCCTCACATTCCAGTCAGCCACACAGTCACCTTACGTTCACACTGCATCCGTCCGTTGACAGACGACGGGGGAGGGGTCTGACGGAGGGGGGAGCCAATTCTCTCAATCCCGATTGGTTTGATGGATCCGTCGCCAGCTTTTTGCAACTTTTTGACGGACGCAACGGAGCTGTAGTGACGGACGGACCCACAATGCATTTCGCGAAAGCTCCATTCAAAGTCAATGAGATCCGTCAACGGACGGATGCAGTGTGAAAGCCCTGTCACTTGGCCCCATCCCACAGACACCCCACAGCGGGTTAAACTTCAGTAACCAGCACTCCGCTAGCCTCGTTCAACGGCCCTCCACAGATCAATCCCCCCAGTGGCTCGACTGATCAATCCCATCAGCACAGACGCTAATCAGGGGCCGCGTTGGACCGAGGCCTAATGGAGCCTATTACCAAACACACACACACACACACACACACACACGACAAAGCAGCGGAAATGGACTGACCATCGACCCACTGGCACATATCAGGCCGCTGGCCCAAGAGCATTAAATCCAACGAGCAGTATATATAACCATATAATGCTAATCATGGGCTAGCGGACGTGGTTTATGACAGGGCTTAAGAATGACGGGGCATAAAAGCCCTTCCCCATTTGGATTAGCCAGTAACGAGTGGTGGGCTGGGCAGGGGGAAGCTAGCCTGCTGTTAGACCTGTGGGCCGGAGGAGGGGAGAGGAGGGGACAGGAAAGTGGGATTAATGATTAGCGGACTGCACCCACCCCCACTCACCCAGGGTGCCTTTTAACCTGTAAAACTCAGTTACTCTAAGGAGGGAATCCCTGCCTCTTATTCTGCGAAGTGTTCCGACTGCCCCCCATAACGGCCTCCCAGAGGGAGGAAGTCTAGAAGCTAGCAGTCTTACCCACTTAAACGAGCCTCTCAAACCCAGCGAGCGCTTCTGTCTGTCTGTCTGTCTGTCTGCTGAGTGAGCCCTTGGGGAAAGGCAGGAAGTGACCGATGTCCCTACTTAGCGATGTAGTGGGAGAGGGAAGGTGGTTTAGAGTAGAGCTGTAACAATTAATTGATTCCTTGATTAGTTGCCTATGAAGCTATTAAATTAATTAACCTATTTAAGTTTTCGATCAGGGCCATTTTTAAGTTTAAGTCTTGCTGTTAAAGCGCTTAACCTTTGATATTTTATGCTTGACTTACTCTTCTATGACCCTGAGCTAAACATGTTTGACAAGCGTTCGCGTTATTAAATACAATCATTTTTTTCAAAATTTTACCCACAACTGCTCCATTATACAATGAATCCATGAATTGGGAAACTATTCCACAGAGATAGAGAGAGACAGATATAGAGTGATGAGTCTGATACAGCGAGAGAGAGAGAGAGAGAGAGAGAGAGAGAGAGAGAGAGAGAGAGAGAGAGAGAGAGAGAGAGAAAGAAAGAAAGAAAGAAAGAAAGAAAGAAAGAAAGAAAGAAAGAGAGAGAGAAAGAAAGAGAGAGAGAGAGAGAGAGAGAGAGGTGAAGCAGAAGTCAAGCGCAGCCTCCAGGCACCCCCGTGCCCTCCGAGCCTCCAGCCCAGCAGCAGGTGACTCATCAGCTGCCCGGGAAGAGAGAGGGAGAGAGAGGACGAGAGAGGACACTGCCTCGATGGCCTCTACCAGGGAGTGGCTGGCTGGGGGCAAGAGCATGTGACCTATGACTCGGGTCTATTGCAGCGCTCTTAATGACACCTCACTGATAAGCCACAGGGAAGTGAGTACCGTGTCCTCATTCTACCCCTTATTACACACACTACATACTAGACATACACACAACCTGACCTACAAATAATGAATTGGTCTAGACTACTACTACTGGCAAATAAGAATTGGTCTAGACTACTACTGGCAAATAAGTACACTCTCAGAGTCTCACACTACTAGGCCTACTCAATGCAGATCCAAGTAAGTCAGATCGTGTGTGAAAAAATCAGATCAGTTTTCGTTCAGACTGTCACTAAGAGATCGGATACAGGTCACATAGGTGTGAAAAAAATCGGAATTGGGTCACTTCAGGCTGCTGTGTGAACGTAGCCGACTAGTACTACTGGCAAATAAGTACACTCTCAAGAGTCTCACACTACTAGGCCTACTCAATGCAGATCCAAGTAAATCAACTTCGTCTAATAAGCAGCAAGTGCCTCGGGGGGAAAGGCATGACTCATCGCCAGTTGTTTACAGCCACAAAGGCTGATACACAATCCAGAGTGTGACGGCTGACAATGAACCAGCACTACAGCTCACGGCACAAACAAGGAAGTAGCTCCACCGCCAGAGTCAAAGTCGACAGCGCTGCTTTGCATTACTATGAAACCCAAACACAACACACTCCCCCCACAGGAAGTTGTTGGCTGGACAAAGGGGTGTGTGGCCATGACGCCTTGTGTGTGTGAATAAGCATTCCCATAGCCGAGTCATTACTCAACGAGTTCCTTTTAGTCGTCTTATTACTCAATTAGTCTCATTACGCCAGCAGAGTTTCACTTCCTTACATGCATCTCAAATGAATTCCTATGTTAGGAGTGACAGCGCAGCAGTTTAATTAAAGCAATATACCGGAGTAAGTTTAAGCATAGTCCTGCTGCACGAGCCTTCTAACAGCAATATATTTCGCATGAAATGAAAGATTTTCGAACAGCACAGACCTAACGCAAACGCGAAACACTTTACATTGAGTCAATGTAACCTCAGATCTTACTTTCGGTTTCCAACAGTCAGGTCCCATTGATTCAGTGTAAAGTGCCTGTTCGCTTCTGCGTTCGCGTTCTGTGCTGTACCAAATTATTTTGTTCCACTCGCTAACTAGCGCATTTAGCAAGCTCTTTCCACAGGGCTATGCTTGAATTCACTCCAGTACTCTCCTTTAAGTCGTGTGTAGTGCACTGCGTGAGTAAGACGCAAAGCAAGAGAAAGAGGTTCATTCTATGTGGGGGTATAAGTGGATGGAAGTTTAAACACTGACTTTGTTGCCGTTTGCATTTCTTTAGGACAACAGGCATCATGCCTTACTCATCACACCAGGATAAAGCACTAAAATGAGCCAATAAAATAAAATGAGCAATAAATGACCCAAGAGAAAGATGGAGGAAAAGAGTGGGAGTGAGACTGGCCAAACAACCGAGTTACTCTTTGTGTGTGTGTGTGTGTGTGTGTGTGTGTGTGTGTGTGTGTGTGTGTGTGTGTGTGTGTGTGTGTGTGTGTGTGACGCAGGGACTCTTGAGACGATGGACAAATAAAGGCAACTCCTCTCACCCCTGGTAAAAATGTCAGTCTGTTCCCATCGATCCACAGCTCCTGGATCCCAGTGAGCTGCTCCAGTACCTCAGGCTGCGGAGGAGAGGAGAGGGGGAGAGAGAGAGAGAGAAAGAAAGAGAGACAGAGTGAGATGAAGATAAAGGACATGTGGCACATAGCGAAGTTCCAAACTCAGCTTAAGAGAGCAGTGTGACTAATCTGTCTGCAGCAGTGAGGTTCATCCCCACTGGTCTGAGGCGCATGAACACAGACGTGTGTCAGTAAGAGTTGTGATGAGGTTTTCAGATGGCGCAGTCAAAGCGAGGGGAGGGAGACTAGTGGTATGCTGGATTTTAAGAGAGAAAAAAAAATATTCTAGCTGGGTCAAGACCCTGTTTTTGCGTGTGTGTGTGTGTCTGTGTGTGTCTGTGTGTGTCTGTGTGTGTCTGTGTGTGTCTGTGTGTGTCTGTGTGTGTCTGTGTGTGTCTGTGTGTGTCTGTGTGTGTCTGTGTGTGTCTGTGTGTAGATCTTGCTGAGTGCTTGCTGGCCCCGGGCTGGCCAGATGAGAACCAGAGGACCCTCACCACTTCAGTGAACACATCACAGGCCTGGCTCTGGTGCTCCATCTGTGTGTATGCGGATGTTAGCGAGTGACCCTCTGTGTGTGTGTGTGAGCAACAGAGAGAGAGTGTGTATGTTTGTATTTGTGTGTGTGTGTGTGAGAGAGAGAGAGAGAAGGAGAGAGGGAACGAAAGAAAAAGAAAGAAAGCAAGCCAGCGAGTGGACACTTACCACTTCAGTGAACTCATTGCTGCCCAAGTCCAGTCTCTCCAGCTGAGTGAGTTTATGCATGCTTCTGCAAGGACACATCAGCACACTTGAGTACACACACACAGACACACACACACACACACACACACACACGACCAGCACTCCACAAACACACTTTTCACAACAGCCTCACAAACTGCTACAGATCCAAACCAAAACAAGTCAGGGGAAAAAAGCCCCAGCAACGGCTCAAGGTCCTAAAGGGGTGTGAGTCTTAATCGTGGGCTCCGATTTCGAAGTCCACACACTTGGTCTACACTCACAAATCCCAGACAATAGCCCTGGATCTCAGGTTGTTTGAACAACTGCGAGGTGTTCAAAAGCAGCCGCTGGCTTGTCAGAAGCTGGGATTAGATCCATCATGCTAAGTAGCCACAGGAATTCTAAACGACCTTTGGGCCCAAACAAAACTTGGAAATGCTGGAAGACCAACAAGCTTTTCGTCACTTTTAAGTCGTAGTTAAGACATGAAAATGAAACAAGCTTCAGCATTTTGGCTTTGGCAAACAAACAAAAACAAAAGTGTGAACTAAAATTGGTCTTTTTTAATAGACCAACCATTATGTAAACCAACTTGCTTGTACAAAAGCCAACTAACCAACTCCTTTTCTTGAGCATACACTTTCCTTCCTGGACTACATGTCTAAAGTTTTGAAAATGTGAGCGCTCAGCATTCTAGACCACTTGGGAACAAAATCTGCCTTGCACTGCTTCAGTGAATAAGACATCAATGATGGCAAGGACCCCAGTGTGGGAAACTGAATGGAGAGAGCCTCTAGACTGGGAAATATATACAACGAAGACACTGAGGGATAGCAATATGACACATCTGACCCCATGTGAGCATGACCTTTGACCCCAAAGATGAGCTCTGAGCCAGTGTGTCTGAGACATGCGAGTTTGTGGTGTCTGAACAAGGTCTTACTTTGGCAAAAGCTTCAGCTGGTTTTCTCGCAATTCCAGGATCTGTAATTTGGTTAACCTGTGGAAAGAGATGGTATTATGCAAATGAGAATAAGTCACTGCCTGCTACAGCATGTATTTGTTTATGCATTGTGTGTATGTGAGAGAGAGATAGTGTGTGTGTGTGTGTGTGTGTGTTTATATTTCACTGTACATAGTACATAGTGTATATGATGGAAGATGAAGTTGATGTTGTGGAGTCAGGTCAGTAGTGTATTGCACAGAAGGTCGGCATGTCTTACTGTCCATTAGTGCTAGGGTGTGTGTGTGCCCATGTCCACTGAGTGTGAGTGTGCAACAGAGTGGTGCCTCACCTGCCAAAACTGGCTGGAAGGAACTCAAGGAAAGCATCATTCAGGTAGAGCTGTGTGAGACTGAGGAGTTGGGTGAAGCCTTCAGGAAGCCTACACACACACACACACACACACACACACACACACACACACACACACACACACAGAGAGAGGGAGAGAGAGAGAGAGTGTGAGTGATGAGTCACCCAATGCGAGACAGAACCCTTCTGCTGCACTTCCTTCATTGGCTGCCTTGCGGCCACATAAATCAGCAGCGCTGTCCCCCCTCCCCACCCCCCACTGAGAGGCGGGCCCAGCCCATGCAGTGTGACTGACACACGGTACAGGACGGCCCTCACTGCCACTGGCAGCTCCTGTGAGACACTCTGACAGGCCCCTGGCTGAGCCCTTTCACTCCAGCCTGCAGCTTCCTGTGACACTCAACAGAGCGCAGAGAGAGAGAGAGAGAGAGAGAGAGAGAGAGAGAGAGAGAGAGAGAGAGAGAGAGAGAGAGAGAGAGAGAGCAAGAGCGAGAGAAAGAGAGATAGATATAGATACATAGAGAGAAAGAGAGAGAGAGAAAGAGAACAATAAAGAGAGAGAGAGAAAAGAGAGAGAGAGTGAGAAAGAGAGAGAGAGAGAGAGAGAGAGAGAGAGAGAGAGAGAGAGAGAGAGAGAGAGAGAGAGAGAGAGAGAGAGAGAGAGATTGGGGGGTGGGGGGGTTGCGGGTTGGACGAGTGAAGCTTGTGGTCTGCTGTGAATGTATAATTCATCCGAGTCATTATACAGGGCTCTAAATATAGCCCCCCTCCCCAGCGTGCCATTTCCCTATCAAGAGGGGAAGTCCAACAAAGAATTAGCCGGAAAGCACTGCACATAGAGACTGGGCAAACTCCTCCAGTTGTTTATGTGTGATAAGTGTTAGATGGACAGACACAGAGATGGAAAGATAGAGTGATAAATAGATGGGTAGACAGGGAGAGGGAGAGAAAGAGATGAGCCATGCCCTGATAGTCATGCTTCTTTATCCATATAATTAA
This sequence comes from Sardinella longiceps, assembly GCA_027497455.2. Lineage (NCBI taxonomy): Eukaryota > Metazoa > Chordata > Actinopteri > Clupeiformes > Clupeidae > Sardinella > Sardinella longiceps. The sequence continues at coordinate 15,985,211 of JAODXP020000031.1, forward strand.
TCTATCGTCTTTTGATCCCACGAGGGGAAAATATCCTGGCGCATGTGTGGACCTTGATCACTGATCGCAGCGATTACTTGCAGTAATCTGAATAAACATCATTTGACAGAGCAGCACATTCAATATTTAAGGCCTTGAGGTGGATTCTGTACGATATACAGTATGCTTTCTATCATCTAGCATTAGGATATATATATATAAGCTGCTAAATCACTCACTTAGAGATGGGGTTGACACTGGCCTCCACTATGGCCAGGACCTTGCAGTTCTTGATGTTCTCTGGGAATTCTTGGATGCCTGAAAGAAACACACACACACACAGACTTTTGAGGCTCCAAGACAAACAAATATTTACAGCAAAAACATAGGGGAGATAGATGACTGACTGATCGATTGATTAATTGATTTGATAGAGTTTCTCTGCAGAATATAAAAAATGTATCAATGAATTATTAACAAATGAGAAGCTGTTCATCTGATAGAAAAAAAAAACCTGAGGGCTTAAAATGCTAAACTGTTCTGCCCACTTCCTTCCTTAGCAAGACTGTGATGCATGCAGAGACACACAGTCAAACACACACAGTCTCTCTCTCACACACACACACACACACACACACACACATCTGAAACTGCTGCCTAAGCACTCTCCAACAAGCATACACCTTTTTAACACAATGTCTGTCAGTTGTTGGCTTGGCGGCGAATGGGGACAAGGCTTGTGGCGAGGTGCAGCAAGTGCCTCAGTGAGTGAACTTCACAAGGGTTCACAGTGGAAACCACTTAAAGAGAGGCAGACAGAGAGAGAGAGAGAGAGAGAGAGAGAGAGAGAGAGAGAGAGAGAGAGAGAGAGAGAGAGAGAGAGAGAGAGAGAGAGAGAGAGAGAGAGAGAGAGAGAGAGAGAGAGAGAGAGAAAGAACAGACAGACAGACAGAAAGAGAAAGAGAAGAGG
>JAODXP020000031.1:15991159-16015353 GCA_027497455.2 Sardinella longiceps
CACACTCTTCTGAGAGGCCCCGCACTTCAGCACTACACAACATGCAGCTGCAGCTGCAGCCTTACTGCAGGACAACATGATCTGGTGGCTGCAGCCCAGCAATAGCCAATGAATCCAACCCCTGATCCTATCTGTGACTACTGTGCTTAAATGCAAATCAGCAAACAGTAGTGCCAATGTCCCTGTGGCCATAGCGCCGACGCCAGAGGTCAGTCGCTGGAACCAGGGCTCTTTTGGTTTTAGTTCAGCTCGGTTCGGCTCGGTTCAGAGAGGGAAGGAGAGGAGATGAGAGGAGAGGAGAATGCAGCGTGCCGTCAGGTCACTGGGGTGTAATGAGGCCTCCTCAATGAGATCCTTGTAATGCAAGATAGGAGAATGTCATCCCCCTCCCATCACTCACACACACCATTGCATGCCAAAGAGTGTCTGAGAATCTTTGTGTGTGTGTGCGCGCGAGTGGGAGTGATTGTGATTGTGTGTGTGTGTGTGTGTGTGTGTGTGTGTGTGTGTGTGTGTGTGTGTGTGTGTGTGCGCGCGCACACACACACACACAGCTGATATTTATGCTTATTAGTTATATGAAGGTCAGTTTGTATCGGAATGTCGGAATTACAAGCAGATTGAAAGACGAACAGGGGGAGAGAGGTGGGGGGAAGAGAGAGAGAGGGATGAAGTGAGATGGAGGTATGCCAGGGGTCAGTGAAAGCAGAGGGAGGAGGACAGACAACATGAACAGAATGAGAGAGAAAAGTGGATGGCAGGCAAGAGAGCATACATGTAGCACATCTCACACACACACACACACACACACACACACACGGGAGAAGACACTAATGGCTCTGGTATACTCCCGCGCACATACAGTAGCGCGCACCTAGTATGTATGCGCGGACCTCACATACTCACCCCGGTGAAACTGTTTACTAATATTAATTCGTGGAGTAAGCTGCTGTGTCCAAAGAGTTTCTAGTGAGTGTGTGTGTTTGTTATGGATGTTAACTAAATGAGAATAGCTTGCTAGTGAGGGTTGAAGTTCAGAAACGGAACCGTTTTTCTACCGTCGGCTGCCGGACCCCGACGTGCATCTAAACCGCCGGGGGAAAAAGTATACCTGATCGTTGCGGTGCGCAAATGCGCGAGCAAAGCCCTGTGCGCGCGAGTATACAGTCTCCTTAAGAAATGGGAAGCATGATGATGAGAGAGAAAGTGTCTGAGTGTGTGTGTGTGTGTTTTCCCGAGCCAAAGGTCATCTCCAGACAAGCCCTCCTCCTCCTGGCAGAGCCTGGGGCCTCTGGGTCACACCACTGGGGGTTACCATGGTGACCAGTGGCTGCACTGGGGCAGAAGAGGCGCAGTGGTGAGGAGGAAAGTGTAGAGTGCTCCTCTCACAAACAAGCGCACACACACACACACACACACACACACACACACACACACACACACACGACTGGCCTTTAATCAGTGACAATGTGAAACGATTACAAAGAGACGACAAGTTTTTCATGTCAACAAACACTCATGGCTTAAATGTTGATGCTTTAACTTACCAAAACATCAATGCAGTCACACTGAACATGTGAAGGGGGGTGGGGGAGTGGGGGGGGGGGGGTTGCCTTGTTTGTTTTAGTGAGCCTACCCTCTCACAGACACTTCCATTGTCAATGGGTAAAGTTGTTATTCATAATATATTTGTTTTTGAAGTGATCCAAGTTGTCAAACGTGACGAGTTTAGATGCCATTTTCCAAAAACATGCATTTTCAGGGCCCCGCCAACGGTGTTGTGAGGAAGGACAAAATGCCAAAGAAAATTAAACATCCATGTTTAGCATGTTGATGGGCTCTATGTAAGTATGTACCGGCAGGGTGTCAGAAGGAGGAGGGACAGATCTGTGTGAGTGAAGACTGCAGGAAATGCATGTGAAATGTGTTGCACGCACACACACACACGCACACACACACACAGACACACACGCACACACACACACACGCACACACACACACACACACACACACACACACACACACACACACACACACACACACACACACACACATCAAAGCCTGTGTGCTTCCTCCTAAGGGCACAGCGCACACAAATACGTGCTCCTTGTGCATTCACACAAACCAGAAGCCTGTATTTCAATTCATGCAAAACTGAGGTTTAACATGTGACACAATATTCAGCCTTTTTCTGTTTGCTTGTTTTGGACTGACGACAGTCAAGCAAGTGCACACGCACGCGCGCGCACACCCAAACACATACGCAAAAAAACAACTTGTGTAACAGGAAGCTTGCGTGCTTTCGTCTACGACAAGAACGCAGAAGAAACATGATTCAAAGAAATCACTGAAAGCCTGCCGGAGGACAAAAAAAAAAAAAAAAAAAAACAATAACAACCACACACACACACACACACACACACACACACAGATATGTGTGTGCATCACTCAACTCCACAACCCAATGGCAGTGAACTCCCCAAACACACCCCAAGCCCTTCAGGGCAGCCACAGCTATGTGAGCGGAGCTGAGTGGGGTAGGTTTGGAAGGGTAGGGTAGGGTGGGGGTGGGGCCCAGGCTCAGCTGATATGCCACTGGACTTGACCTGAGTCACAAGAGACACACACACACACACACACACACACACACACACACACACACACACTGTACACACACACACACGCACGCAGGCAGCAGAAGCCACTCTAGTGACTCACTCACTTGCACTCTCCCTGGCCCAGAATAGGAACAGGACTGATCCCAGTGCAGAATAGGAACTGATGACAGTGTGACTGGCAGTGAGAATGAGAATGAAACACACTCTACTTCTCATGCTTAGGGAGACAAAAGCTTTTTCAATAAGCTATGCTTTTAGAAGAAAACAATACTGAAAGACGTTTAGGGCAAAGTTAAAAGTGTCCATACATACAGTACACAGACACACGCAAACCCACACACACACACACACACACAAATGCAAGGGTCTGGACTCTACTGGTGCTGGCAGCAGAAGCGTGATTATTCTGCATTCTGTAACAAAACCTGTGAGGTTTTGAGCGTGAGGATTTGAGTGGGTTGTGCGGAGGAGGAGGAGGAATGCAAGGCAGAGCTGGAGCAAAGCACAGAATCCCACCGACAACTAGGTCAAGCCAGGGGAGGAGAGGAGAGGGGGGGGAGAGAGAGAGAGAGAGAGAGAGAGAGAGAGAGAGAGAGAGAGAGAGAGAGAGAGAGAGAGAGAGAGAGAGAGAGAGAGAGAGAGAGAGAGAGAGAGAGAGAGAGAGAGAGGTGGGTGCTGGCTGATGTCTGGTGAAGGCACAAATGACAAAGAGCGATAAAGAGAGACAAGGGAAGGATGAGAGAAAGTAAATGGGGAGGGGACTGTTTAGGGCAAGAAGAAAGGGCAGAATGTTGAGGAAGACATGAAGGGGAGGGGGGTGGGGTGACACACACACACACACACACACACACAGTCTCATGTTTGTGCTTGAGACAGCCAGAGGCCACTGAGGCTCTATGCTGGCCTTTAACCAGAGTTGAAGCGCGTCACTTTAACCCTCGCCAGCCAGCCAGCCAGCCCCTCCCCCTCAACATGGCCTCTCATCCCGCAGGACAGCACAGCAGATCACGCCGGACAAAGTTCACATCTTTCCCTTCAATGAATAATGAAGGCTTGGAGAACAACTAGGACACATGCGGGAATGTGTGTGTGTGTGTGTGTGTGTGTGTGTGTGTGTTTAGTGAAGAGAAAGTTCAGGCATCACAAGGGGCACTCCCTACCAAGTAAGAAGGGTGAAGCCACCCTCATATACTGTATTATTTGACAACAAACCATCATGTCCCTGCAGTAGCACAAACACAGACACCCACACCCACACGCAAACACACCCATACACCCCAAGCCGACAACAGGTGTGCATTATTAAGACCCATATCAGGTGAGGGATAGCATTGCAGTAGCCCTCTTTTCTTCAACCACTTGAGACAATAGTCACCTGTGTGTATAGATGTGTGTGGACAAAGGGGACAGCGGTCCTACAAATGGCGTACAGTCTGTCTGTTTTTACACTGGTGTTTCAGTGAACTTCTACGACATGTAGAGCTTTTCCACAGAAAAGAGCTACAAAACAGCAGCAATATTACCTAGTCTACTCTCTTATGGTATTTCCGACCTGTACCTCTCTCTCCCCCTCTCTCTCTCTCTCTCTTTCTTTCTTTCTCTTTCCCCTTTCCCTCTTGTCTTCCACACTGGCTCCCACGCTCCTTGGTTTCTCTCGGAGGGGACAGGAGGACTAAAGTGCTCTCGGACTACAATGGCCAACAGAAAAGCGCTGAGGCTGCTGGTATCGGTGTCAAGGGCATTCTGCTGGAGACCCGGGAACCTGCTGGTCCGGTTCTCCGGGGCAGGTCTAGTTCTCAGGAACGAGAGAGCGAGAGCGAGAGAGAGAGAGAGAGAGAAAGAAAGAGAAACAGAAAGAGAGAGGAGAGAGGAGAGAGAGAGAGAGAGAGAGAGAGAGAGAGAGAGAGAGAGAGAGAGAGAGAGAGAGAGAGAGAGAGAGAGAGAGAGAGAGAGAGAGAGAGAGAGAGAGAGAGAGAGAGAGAGAGAGAGAGAAGGAAGGAGGGGGGGATGAGATGAGAACAGGAGGTGCATTGTCTGGGTGAATTCATTATGAGATGAGGGTGGTAATCTGATATGTAAGAGGGAAAGAGGAAAGGTGGGAGGGAGGGAGGGAGGGAGAGATCGAAAGAGAGAAACAGAGTGAGAGAGTCCTCGCTGTCTTCATCTCGGACCAGGAGGTTGATGTTTTAATTTAGGAGTGTGTGTGTGTGTGTGTGTGTGTGTGTGTGTGTGTTTGTCTGACTCAGGTCCTCCACTCTGCTGAGGCTGCCTACTCCATCCCCAGTGGCTTTAAAGCACTCCTGGCCTTGTCAGAGCATTTTATGAGCCCAGACTGATTAATGTACAGTAGTGTTTGCTGGCAGTGGCGGTCAGTGGGAGAGGTAGGGACGCCACTCCACTCCACACAGAAGGGAGAAGCTCTGGTCTCTGGAACTGGACTTGCTGTGGGTCAGCATTAGCAACTAGCGCTGCTTTGCAAGGTACGAGTAAAAGTTAAAAAAAAGTTATGCTAAGCTAACGTTAGCCATATAATGGCTCTTTCCCAGGTATCTCTGCCTCAATGCTTGGGCTACTTAGGACAAATGTAGCATGCTAGTGGTGACTGGGGGCTAATCTAAAGAAGGCTGTGCACGTCAGAGGGCCGAAAAGACGGATGAGAAAAGGGAGCAGCAACAGCGGATTGGATCTTGTCCACCTCACTCCCAAATGTCAGATGGAGTGTCCGGTGCCACGAGCACACGGTGTCCGAGACGCATCAGCACGAGGATCTTCCACTGGACTGCACCCCCAATCTCTAAGCGTGAGGAGAAGGGGGGGTGGGGGGCAAAGATATCTGATATCAAATCCTAATCAGCCCATCAGAGCCGCCCCAGTCTCCAGCTGCTACTGACAATTTAACCAATCAACACAGCCCCCTTCTTCCCCTCCACAGCCCATCAGCCAATCGCTACACGGAGGGGGCGGTCCAATCAGTGCGGCTGTGAGTGTGCGACTGCCGTGTTTCCTGAGGCACGCAGCAGCGAAGCCACAGAGACGGCCGTTTCCTTGACAACACTTTATAAAGAAAAGAAAAAAAAAAAAAGTTTCCATTGGAGGCCGTATCTCAGGCTGGGCCAACACCCAAAGGGGAGGAAGGGTTACCCCCCCACACACCCCATCCACACACACACACACACACACACAGAGTCTACGACTACTCCAAAACCCTTATCAATTACAAGCCAACTGGCTTGTAGCAAAGTCAACTTAAGCGTCTTGTCCACTGTGTCAGAAAGTCAGACAGCAACCAGAAAGACACAGGAGGGTAGTGGAGAGGGGGAGAGAGAAAGAGAGAGAGAGAAAGGGGAAGGGAGAAAAGAAGAGAGGGAGGGATATGCAGAGAGGGAAGAAGGAAAGAGAGGATGGCCTGGGAAGAGAGATAGGAAGCTGTCTGGTGAGATGATGTCAGAGAGAGAGAGAGAGAGTGTGGGAGGAGAGAAATGGAGTGGAGAGAGAAAGACAGTGACAGAGGAGGCACAATGCAAAACAAAAACAAAAACAACAGAAAGATGAGCGTGAGCGCAGTCGGACGGTTACCAAAACTCTGTGTGTGTGTGTGTGTGTGTGTGTGTGTGTGTGTGTGTGTGTGTGTGCGCACACGCATGTGTTTTTGGTTGTTTGTGCAACAGGACCAAGTTTGTATGAGAGAGACAAACAAGGTCAAGAGAGTATGAGCATAAGACAGGGAAAGTTTGAGTTTGAACAGAGAGAGAGAGAGAGAGAGAGAGAGAGAGAGAGAGAGAGAGAGAGAGAGAGAGAGAGAGAGAGAGAGAGAGAGAGCGAGAGAGAGAGAGAGAGAGAGAGAGAGAGAGAGAGAGAGAGAGAGAGAGAGAGAGAGCGAGAGAGAGAGAGAATGAGCGGGAGAGAGAGATGGAGAGAGAGAGAGCGCAAGAGAGCAAGAGAGAGGGGAGGCCATAAATAGCATCGCTGTTAAAAGCCCTGCCGATGCCGGTGAGTGTTTCATTAAACATGAGGGTGGCAGAAACAGACAGCGCAGGAGAGAGGAGGAAGAGAGGAGGAGAGAAAAGGAGAGATGTAGCGACAGAATAGGGGTGAAGTGTCACGAGTTGTCCTTATGGGCCACAGGGGATGAACTTTCTACTCTCCAATCTGGTTCTCGAGATTCTTCTGCCTCAACACACACACACACACACACACACACACACACCCAATTTAACCCAATATGTTCAGTTTTAACCAAACTATGATGAAGGTTCAAGATGCCCCGATTCCTCCCTGCAAACAATAGCCTATAGGAGATACACTTTGTCCTGTAAGTGGTCTTCCTTAATTCGTTATGACTGGGACTGGTTGGTGTCACTCTTTGGAATGGTCACACTTTCAAAACAACAATGCAAATTGTCCCTCTTATCTTATCTTAGTGTTGAACTTGATAGACTCTGCTCTGGTTTGGTTTTGCCTCAGCGGTGTACAGACGAAAACACACACACACACAGGCATGCAAGTCAGGTGACTGGTCCAATCCTGTGCCAGAGAAGCAGTGTTTGTGAGCATGACGCAGACTTGAGCCTATGTGTGTGTGTGTGTGTGTGTGTGTGTGTGTGTGTGTGTGTGTGTCACATGTTCTATGGCACAATTCCTATCACACCTCCTTATGCGTCCAATCAACGCCCTGAGAAAGCAAACTCAACACCAGCACCTCTGACTCCCATTCCGGCCACATGATCGCTCACCCCCCAGGCCGTCATCCCATTAAACCCCAACACAGCACAGCACAGCACAGCACAGCACAGCACAGCACAGCACAGCACAACACAACACAACACAACACAACACACACACAACACAACACAACACAACACACACACAACACAACACAACACAACACAACACAACACAACACAACACAACACAACACATGGCCAAGCCAGTGGAGGGGGTGCCTCTTTTTGAATCCTGCTACAAAACATTAGCCGTTATGCTCTTCAGGTTGGAAATAAACAAGGCAAGCAACACACTTGCCATCTCTTGAAGAGAGCTCACACAAGTGCGCGCCAGCACCACGTTCCTTCGTGATTGCAGGCTGTATTTTTGAGCATTTCAAACCACTGAGTGGTTTCATCGAATCAGTCTGGCATGCTAAACTGTCTGACAGCAACGTGCAAGTATGGTGGGGCTTAGGGTCATCCCAACACACACACACACACACACACACACACACTTGCTCATGTATGAAAAAGCAGACACACACAGCCCTGTGCAAAAGTTTGTGAAGTCCTCAGAGTTAGTTGTTTTCTGCATTATTTCTGTCCTTCACATACTGCAACTCAAAGGAACAAAGGAGTTTCATACCTCAGCACTATGTCTTGCTACCACGACTCTAAAACTAGAAACTTCGCCCAAGTTCGGCTTCATTCTGAATTTCATTTTGGGTAATTGATTTGGTCAATGATTATGACTGCAAGTGTCAAGTGCAATTGTGTGCTGGCGGCCAATTAGTATCCGTCACATTCGGAAGGAATCGCATCAAACCAACCAATCATACCAATCAATCATATTTCTGTTTGGGAGCTTTAGCTCATTGCCGGTCAGTACAGAAGTACAGACCAATGCTTCCATGACGCTAACACTGCTACAGCTAAAGTTTCCTGTGCTGTTGGCGGAGCGTGGAAGCTTTTATGGGAATGGGTCTGCTTGTCATTCTGGTTGTGCTCTTTGATCCGCTGGAGCTCGGAGTCGTATGGATGGTGCAGTGCTGGAGCGCTTGTCCGCCAGGGTCGCCCAGTTTCCCGACCGCTGATGTGAGACTTGGCAGAGGCTTGTGTGCTGCGCCGCTGATGTGCCCAGGCTTTCCAGCTCATTTGGCCCATAGAACTTCTCTCACACACACACACACACACACACACACACACACACACACACACACACACACACAGCTGGACAGCTTCATTAACAGTGACGCCCTGGGAAGACTCATGCTCTGTGTGTGTGTGTGTGCGCACGCTTACATTTGATGCTGTTCGTCAGTCTCAGCAAACATTACAGACACATTCAGGTCACCTCTCTCCCTCTGAACACACACACACACACACACACACACACACACACACACACTCATTACCTGCAGCACACGAAACATGAAAACATCTCTTTCAGCTTGCAGACAACTATTCAACCCCTCAGCAAAACCCTTCAAGTAAAAAAAACCTCAGCTATTAATAGCAACTGTGCACTCATGTAAGCAAGCTACAGCTAGCGACACACACACACACACACACAAACGTACACACAACAGCTTCAAAGGAGTCTTACTTGAGGGGAACAAGTCATCATGTTAAAAGAAAAGATAAAACAATTCAGTCTCAAACACACCTCTGCGCTTTGTCTCTGCTGTGTAGTGTGTGTGTGTGTGTGTGTGTGTGTGTGTAGGGAGGGGGTGCGCCATGTTTACATGCGGCTAGCAGCTATGTGAGATTAATGCGAGTTGGCGAGGTGAGCTTTCATCAGTCCAAAATACTTTAGCACTCCCGCCCTTCCTTCTCCAGCTTTATGGTCAGAGAGGGGGCGGCACAATACAAAAATGGATGGGATTTTGACTCCATTGTTGTTGCTTTTTTTGTTGTTGTTTTTTAACTGCAGATCAGAACTAATGTTCTAAGCACAAGTCCATTAAGGAGATGAAGTGGAAAAGCCTGGGCGGCTGGGCAGAGACCACTTCAGCTGCTGCCTCTGTTCTCAGGTCAGTGTTTTTGTCACTTGTGGAGACGCCGCTCTGAGGGAAAAGCAAACAGGGCACAAAGGGCTGGGCTGGGCTGTATGCTGCTGCTTCTGTAGCAATGAGAGCGACGTAGACAAGATCTTCCACATGAATGATGAAGGAGGACACCCACTCCCCCCCCCTCCACCGCCCCATCACATCACCCAAACAAGGAGATGCCACATTGTTTGGGCTAGCCACTGGCCCTGGGGATCAGTGTGGACGTCCTGTGCATTTGGGGATTTGTGCTTAACGTGTCTGAGCGTCGTGCTACCTGTCTGTATTGCTGCTCTGTGTACAAGTGTGTGTGCATGCGTTCATGCTTTCATAGCAATGTTAGAGAGAGAGAGAGAGAGAAGGGCAGAGGAGAGAGAGAGAGAGAGAGAGAGAAGGGAGAGGAGAGAGAGAGAGAGAGAGAGAGAGAGAGAGAGAGAGAGAGAGAGAGAGAGAGAGAGAGAGAGAGAGAGAGAGAGAGAGAGAGAGAGAGAGGGCAGAGGAGGTGTGTTTGTGGGGCTCAGCATGGTGCTGGGACCCCTGTAATCATCATCAGCCTGGTTATTCTAGCAGGCAGTGAGTGCACAATTAGCACAGGATTGGCCCCGCACACTAAACAGCAATTTTCCTCTTAGAGCAGAGCCAAATAGAAACGTCTTCTGTCAAAAACACAAACACACACACACGCACGCGCACGCACACACACACACACACACACACACACACACACACACACACACACACACACACACACACACACACACACACACGAGAAAGGACTGCTATATTCAGAAATTTATATTGCAAATAGAAAGGCATTTATTGATCACGGTCTCTAAATTACCTTGCAATACTACTACAATAACTATTATTACTACTACTAATAACGACAAGCACTTGCATACAAGTTCACCATACATAAAAAGCATAGGACAATAGGCCTATTTGGGCACAAATATGCTTCATCCAGCAGGCTTTTACAAAAGTAAATAAAAAAATCATCCCACCAAAGATTCTCCTTCTCTGCGGCCCAGCAGACAGGCCAGAGAGCTGTGCTGTGCTGTGCTGTGAAGCCAGTGGAAAAAGCAGATCAGTCTGGCTCATCACTCAATGTGGATGTGCATGAGGACTAACTACCTGCCTGCCTGGGACTACTGCATACTGCGCCACTTCACATGACAGGAAATACACAACCAGGCAGCACACACACAGAGCTTGTCTTCTGGAAAGGCATAATAGTGAAAGTCAGAACGGCATGCACAAACACACACACTCGTAAGCAAACACATTTCTCACAAGATGAAGAGACAGAGAGCGCAAGAGCGAGAGAGTACAAGAGACAAGTGCATTGGAGTGGAGCAAAACGAGAGAGAGAGAGAGAGAGAGAGAGAGAGAGAGAGAGAGAGAGAGAGAGAGAGAGAGAGAGAGAGAGAGAGAGAGGGGAGCACCTGCTCTAAATCACTAGTGCTGCTGTGTGACTGTCTCCAAACACAGCATCAAAAGCGTCTGCACTCCACTCGCCCTGCGACGCCACCACTGCAACACACACATGAATCTTTCAGCTCAGGCCCTTCACAAGAGCTTCCAACCAAGAAACAACTTGAAAAGTGCTCAGAGAGCACAGACCTCCGCCAAGACAATGTGGTCACAGAGAGTGTTCTGGATCACCGATTGTCTCCAAAATTGAATCGGTTCTTACTTGTCCCAATACACACGTTGTCCAAAGATTTCATCCACATCCGTGCAGTACTTTTCGAGTTATGTTGCTCACAGACAGACACACAAACACACAGACACACACACACACGCCGAGCAAAACATTACCTCCTTGGCGGAGGTAACAAAAACAGACACGTTTGAAAGTCAGTCACAAACGTGAGTAGGCCTACATTACATTTTTGCAAATATTGTGTCTTTTTTGGTCACATTTCACTGCATCAATACCTTTGACTTGCTGTATCTCCTTCAATACAAGTCACACAGAAATTGTTCTTCTGCTATTTGTAATGTAGGCCTAATTAAAATCTGGTCTTTGTTTTCGGACGCATTGCAGAGATATTGTGACCTGAGGATAAAAGTGAGGGACTGGCTGGGTACCTAAACCCATTTGAGCACCTGTAGTGCATCCTTAAAGGTATAATCCGGAGTGAATCAACACAGAGCCCTGCTGTTTTATACGGCTAAGCGCTACTGGAAGCCACCTCAATGATCGAATTTTGTGCATCGTAGACCGAGTTTGCGAAACGGCAGCTAACACTAACTGAATGAGGCATGTCAAAAACGAAACCTAATCGTTTTGCTTTCGTTTTGAAATGCCCCATTATGTTACTGTTAGCTGCCGTTTCGCTATCTCAGTCTGCCTTGCATGAAATCCAGTGATTGAGGTGGCTATCAATAGCACTTGGCACTATAAAACAGTAGGACTGCGTGTTGATTCACGCTGGATTTTTCCTTTCAGTGGAAGGTGGAGGAGAGCAGGGTGTCTAACATCCACCAGCTTTGTGATGAAAGAGTGGGAGATGATTCCAGTAGAAATCTGGACATTTGTTGTTAGCGGTGAGGTCTACATTTTTCTTGCCAGTTGTTTACATTAATGGCTGTGTGATGACTTATTTCAGAGGACAAGTCTATAGCCTACTTTTATAGAAACTGTAGCCTACACTGACTACTAAGTTCAATCTTTATAGCGTTGTCCCATAAAAAGATATGACTGAATATTTGCATTAACGCGCCTGTGTACTCACTTTTGTGATACACAGGTGAATGGACCAACAGGTAAATCAATACTACCGAGTGCACCCACCCACATACAGTAGCTCATTCCATCTCCTAAGGTGCATTAGTGGGCAGTGGCTGGGCCTTGGTTGTGTGTCCCCTGTGGAACATCCCAGCTCATAAATCTGATGGAAATGTGTTTAACGGAGCCCACTTCTATTAGCAGCCTCCTGAGGATATGCTGCAGACTCCTCTGCTCCTGACTCACTCATACGCCTACACACACACACACACACACACACACACACACACACACACAGAATATATTTAAAGATCTATCACATTTATACAGAGCTACATATAGCTTACATATGTGTGCCCGCCCACACACTAATGTAATATAACATACACACACACACACACATTCACCCTCCGGCCCTTTCAGGGCCTCTGCAGTAGGCCTTCACTGAACACACACTCACACACACTCACACACACACATATCTTAGCATTGCGGGCTAGTTTGCCATAGCAACACTTCCTCCCTTTCAGCGCCAGCTTGAGCCTTGCAAGCCCACAATGAGCTGAAAGAGAAAGCGACTAGCTGCCTTCACAGAAGCTCAAAGTCATTTCTAAGGTTATCTGCCAGGACTGTGGGGGGTGGAGTAGGGGAAAAAAAAGAAGAAAAAAAGCGCTGGATCACCAACCGGATCAAATTCTTCTGACAAAACAGGAAAAACAGAAAATCTGCCTCTGCTGTGACAGAGAAGGTGACAACGTCATCAGCAGGTTCTCACTCTCTTACAGAGCACTTAAAATCAGCCACCCTGATGAGGGACAACCTTTTCTGTTTGTTTGTGTGTCTGTGTACACACGTGTGAGAGCCTGCATGTTTGTGTCTGTTTGTTCAACGCTGACGTGAACAGCTAAATTGTGGCTGCAGCATGTGTGTGTGTATATGTGTGTGCATGTGTGTGTGTGTGTGTGTGTGTGTGTGTGTGTGTGTGTGTGTGTGTGTGTGTGTGTGTGTGTGTGTGTGTGTGTGTGTGTATCCTGAGCTCCACAACAGGCTGGTAAATCAGCCTGACCAGCTGTCTGGTTAATATTCAACAACAGAGGCTAACCTGAGATGGAAAAACCTGCCAGGAGAGGAGGTGGAGGAGGAAAGCGAGTGAGTGAGAGAGAGAGAGGGAGAGAGGGAGTGGGGGAGGGTTGATTGCTCGGTCACTATGGGGTGAGTCCTCCTGTCTCAGCTGGGGCCTCCGAGAGGCAGTGGAGCCTGACGCTGGGGGGCGGGGCGGGGCGGTGCAGGTTGGGGGGTGTTGGAGAGAGCTGGGTCTGGTCACGGGTAAACACGCCAGCCTTGTGTGCTCTGACCTCTTTAGGAGAGCTGCATCTTGGCCCTGCCCATGCAACACCCAACACTAGAGAAGAAGGGTGTGTGATCATATTGTTTCTCCTTTGGAAAGTGCTACGAACTGCACTTCCCGTGTGTGAGGGCCGCAATACAGTTTGTTTTTCTGTGATTATTCCAAGAGGTTTGAAAGGATACCATGTTTTGCTTTCAACCAAAAAAAAAAAAAAAAGCTGTGTCAAACTTGCCTGGCCACCTTAGACCTACAGCACAAATAGCCGCCACTCTACTGTAAGAAAAAGCAAACCACAAAACACTCCCACTCAGCGCTGACTAATGGCAGGCCAGATGTCCTCTCACATACATACACACACACACACACACACCACTGTACATACCTTTGCACAGACTTTTGCCTGGACCGCGCACACACGCACACACACACACACACACACACACACACACACACACACACACACACACACACACACACACACACACACGCGTGCGTCTAGGTATGGCATGGATAGGGTTGTAGTCACAGATCTATACTATCGATCAGTGGTTGTAGCCCATTGTCACGTGTGACAACACAATTTTTTTCCCCCTCAGCTACAACTCCAGCATGGGAGAGCTGAGGTGGGGGAGGGAATCATACACCAGGAACATCACAACACTTCTCCCATTAATATGCAACTGGTGTCTGCATTGCTCATCTGGATGGGGAGGAGCACATTAGTATGTGTGTGTGTGTGTGTGTGTGTGTGTGTGTGTGTGTGTGTGTGTGTGTGTGTGTGTGTGTGTGTGTGTGTGTGTGTGGGCACTGTGGTCAGAATGCTTCCAGATAAACAAGCCTGCAGTCCACTGTCCTTCACAAACACAAGGGACAGAAACTGGGTCCCACAAATTGGATTGTTTTGCTCAGTGTTGAAAGGAGGGGGTTGGAAAAGGGATGCAATCAGAATGGAGATGGAATGCTGATCAGAGGCGCATACTAATAATGCTTTGGGTGGGAATGCATGCCAGCGCTGATCATCTGCATTCTGGAGGTCCCTGCATCAGGAGGGCATTCTTATACAGGGCACAGCCTAACCTGACCCAGTCTGTGTGTGTGTGTGTGTGTGTGTGTGTGTGCATGTAGACCAGAGTTGTGTGGTCTCCACAGCTGCTGCAAAGAACTGGGGAGATGACAAACACTTGACCCAGTAACACACCAGATAAAACACCAGACACAGCAGTTCAGCCACACATCAAGCCAGGGCAGGAAAAAACAGGGGCTTGAGCCAGCAACCCAATCATCCTCTATATTTTTCACTAACCACACCAGAAATGCCAGACAGACAGACAGCCAGCCAGCCAGCCAGCCAGCCAGCCAGCCACACACACACACACACACACACACACACACACACACAGACACACTCATGACCATCAACTGGGCTGAGCACCCTTAGGGTAGAAATAAAGGCATCAGGAGAAGAAGCGGAGGCAGTGTGCACAAGCCTCTTTAGTGTAACAATTAGGCCAGGTCTTAAGGGACTCTCTGACAGAAAGGTCAGCCCAACTGTGGGAATAAAACCACTTGCTGGAGCTGTACAGTGCAGAAGCTCTGGCTGATGGATAGCACTTTACCATTCATAGGGTATTACAGACTACTGAATTCAGTATGGTACAGGTGCACAACGTATTGGTGTGTGTGTGTGTGTGTGTGTGTGTGTGTGTGTGTGTGTGTGTGTGTGTGTGTGTGTGTGTGGTGATCCATCATGGTGCACCTTGTTTTCCTCATAGTCACCTTGACCGGTGTTTGGATTATCTGCCCTGGTAGCATGTCTGTCCCCGAATAGCGCCACTGGAGGAAAAACAGACCTTTGGTATATGTGTGTGTGTGCGCGTGTGTGCCTACGTAGTTTTGTGCTTCAGAGTGACAACAGCAATTAATTGTAGCACAAGCAAAGGTGCATGCAAATGCATGCGTGCGCGCGTACACACGCACACACACACACACACACACACAGGTACACGTGTTTGCTAATAGGTGGTGTGAAGGTTGGGCACGAGGCTCTGCTGCCGGGCCACTTAAGCACTCTCTCAGTGTCAGGTTCAAAGTCCGAGGAAACAACAGTAAGGCAGCTGAATGTTTAGAACCCTTCCACAACGCCACCTTGGCACCACTTTGCCCGTCAGCATGCCTCTGAAGCAGACCCATTAGCGACGGCCGGCGCTAAGAGAAAGGGGCAACGAAAATAAACTATGGCCCCCACTGTCCCTCATTGACATTAGTCAGGCCACGCCAGATGACGTTCCCATCCCAGAACAGGTCTCACTTCAGTCTCAACAACGGGAGCCCTTTGAAGCTCAGGATCCACGGCCTGGAGCCAAGCCCCAATCAATCAGAGCTGGAGGGAGATTAATCTGGGGAGCAGATCGAGTGAGACGTTTCTCCCATACTCCCGCAGCCTGACGATCAGAAAGGCTAATATTTCTGAAGGTCAAGCTGGAACCATCCCAGGCACATCTTTGCCTCTTTTTACAGTTCACAGAAACCCACTGCTCCTTGGTGGAAATGGGCGGATCGATGGAATCTAATCAATAATGTCAGGCATAACGGCCGGCTCATTACCTAACTTAGAATAGAGAGCAGACACTAAAAAAAAAACACTCGGAGGTCCATCCTCTCTCCAGTGGCAGGGTCCTATTAGGCCAGGCCAGGCCTAACTATGGGGACTGATGGCTGCAGGAAAACAAGACTGGAGGATCCCAGAGCGAGTTCATGTATGACCCTGGCGGAGAGAGAGAATCAGTCCTCCGCTCTAGCTTGGACTCGGCTGAATTTCCTGAAATGTGATCCAAACTGCTGCCTCCAGAGAAATGTTCTCTGGGGTGCATTTTTTGCGAGAACTGAGGACGATTTGTCCCGACATGCCAGCCTGGGAATTGTGGGAACGTACTGTATGCTTATGCTTCCTTCTTTAGGATCCCTGAAAAAGGGAAAGGGGGGAAAATTCCTCAAGGCTGGCTGCTCCTTTGATGATGCTAATCAATCTGTAAATGGGGTCATTCATGGCTCTTTGCATGCAGTGAAAACGTGGGATTCTTCTTTTCCCCATTCAGCATGGCCACCAACACCAGCTCAACAGTAGTAGTGTCATCCAGGTCTCTCTCTCTCTCTCTCTCTCAATAATGCTAACCAGGCGTCAACAGGCACCAATCGTCTTTTACTTAACACCATACCTTCAGCAGGCCCTCTTGATTAGTGTATGCAGTGCAGATATGTGACAATGCTTGCCAACGTGATTTAGACTTGTTTATGCAGGCCATGGGTGCATGTGCATGTGAGCGCACACATGTGTGTTTGTGTGTGTGCTTGGAGATGAAATATAGTATCTTGTCAGTCAGTGATGACCAAAGCAGTGGCATTAGGCCTACCTTCTCATTTACGAGCAGCTCTGCAGGGTCCGGTGCTGGGGTGGAGGGATCACGCGTGCACAGGTGCTCGTCTGAGAGAAAGAGGGAACAACAGAGGGAGGGACGGAGGGAGGGAGAAAGCGAGAGAGAGGGAGAGAGAGAGAGAGAGAAAGGGGAGGGGAGGGCAAGAAGAGAGGAAAGAAAGAAGGCAGGGAGATTAGTGCAGGCCTTCTGAGGCCCTGAGAAAGCAGGCCAGCGATTAAATGTCTCCTCAGCAGCGCTAGCAGTGGCAGCAGCAGCAGCAGCGGTAGGCTGCCTATGACTCATAGGGATTACCCGCACATTCACAGGTCTGGACGCTTACTGGATCACTGCGCACAAACGCCAACACCACAAACACTCGCTCTTCCTCCGCCGGAGGACTCTCTGCAGGGAAGAGCGCGAGGCAATAAATAAAACAAAAAGCCTTTGTGGCGAGCTGAAATCCTATTACCTTATTCTGCGACGCCGGCACAGCATCCAATTCATCTGTCTAATAACAAGCAATGTGCATCATGGCAACATGATAGCTCCTTACTAGTGAAGCTCCATCGTAGCCTACAGGGAGTTGTGAATGTTGGCCACATTCTTTTATTTTAAAACAATTCAATGAAATATAGCTGATGCTTTGAAACTTGCTTCCTGCAGTCTCTTTCTGTAGGTGCTGTGAATCAATTTAAGTGTGCGTGGGCAGCCACAGTTGGCTCGCTGACTTTGATACCGACGCGAGTATTTCTGCTCACACGACTTCGCCCCTGACCTGTGGATCCACTCCACGCAATGCGGTGCCTAATCTGTCAGTTCAACATAAACACCAACACACTTCTCCAGAGAGTTAAGTGTGGGATTGTTTACGTTTTCTCACTTTGACTTCAGTCAGGAGAGCGCGCCCGGGGGCCGTGTGATGGATATGGAGTGTGTGACCTCACTTCCTGAACTCTCCCTCTCGCTTCCTGCGACGGGGGCCGCGGCTCTCGGCCTGAAAGCGAGAAGCAGGAAGAGCTGCCGCCCTGCCACCCACGCTCCCATGCCCTCCGCAACCACTCACTGGCTCCGTCTCCAGCTACGGGCCTTATCAGTGTAGTCTAGGCCTTCCCTCCCAGCCAGGCATGAGAACCAGGATTACAAGTACAGTAGTAGACCCCACAACTGAGGTTAATGCATCCATTCTGCAGAATGCATTGCTTTTTTCATTCTTACCAAATCAATCTTATTGTGGATTATTATGGGATAATATTTTATATGACTGCAATCAACATCTTTCTTGTATTGTTTATAGTCATGCTTATTTTCCTCATAGGACTTGCCATACAGCCGTATGTTTGTCAGCTTTGTGGTGAAAAAGAGGTTTGAGTGTGTGCGTTTCCCCACTGTGTGTGTGGACGAGTCTTAACTCTGTGTCCGTGTGTGTGTGTGTGTACAGTACGTGCATGGATGTGTGTGGGTTCCAGGGTGATGGTCTGACCGTCCCAGTGGCACAAATCAGCCAGAGTTTCTCTATAAATAGGAGTGGGGCTGATAAGCTTCTGTGGGTGACACACACACACACACACACTGACGCACACAGATGTTTGGCTAAGTGGGTCAGAGAGCACAGAGCACAGATGTGATGCGCGGGCCGGGCCGGCGGACAAACTCAAATGTCAAATGTTATGCAAGCTGACGCGATGTGAATAAATATTACGGATATAATCACCAGGCCTGTTCTGACAAGCCTGCATCTGCGAGCTCCTATGCCGAGTTGGTGAGAATTCAAGGGTAACTAACTACGCAGCTTATACAGAATAGCCTGCTATGCAAGCATGCAAGACTGTCAGCAGATAGCGACTCCCATCCAACGGGGGCTTGCCAATTCTAAGAGCTTTAGGGTTCTGCAAAGCACAGTAACTTGATCTGATGAGCATGAAATCTGATGACTGCCCGATGGCATCAGGATCAGATTTTGTCCTCATAAGCCCACTACCACCAGCCCCGACCCGCTATCATGTTAGCATTAGCCTAGTCAGGACTGGCCCATTGTGTGCACAGAACTTGAGTTCGCTCCACTGCATTGGAAACTATAAGGTTGAGTGCATATATCCAGGCCTTGCTGGCTCATAGCTCATGTACTTATACTGCAGTACATCTTTGGGAGAGCCTTGGGTCATCTCCAGCAGTGAACAGGGACCTCCAGCTCTAGATGCCTTCACCACATGCAACTACCTGAACGCCACTCAAGAGTGCACTGGAGAGAGAGAGAGTGCATTCTATCACACTCTTGCACTTTCTTCTTTCTGGTCGCAAGCAACATTCTTTGTAAAGGTTTTTTTTTGCCGTTTTTAATTTGTGTTGTAGCTTCAATGGTAATCCTCTTTAGGTAAGTCGCTTTGGATAAAAGCGTCTGCTAAATGAATAAATGGTAGCTTCAATGTAAATGATGCACACAAGACACAGCATTGGGAGAGAGAGAGAGCTGAGGTTCCCATCCCAACCTGGCTGGAATCCACTGATAAAACCTGAGAGTTGAAGGGAGTCAGTCTCCCACCCTCTCCCTCCTGGCACCAAGGCTCCGCTCTGCAGGCCTCAGTCTCAGCAGAGGACTCAGCCTTATTAGGGCTCCTATCTCCTAGAGGAACCACTGGGGTATCTACAGAAAACATGTCTTCATTAACATCACGTCTCCATAGATTGCAGCGAGGGGCAGAAATGTTGGAGACGTCTACACCTTCATTAAGGTAGGCCAATGCTCATGAGGAACCGACAACATGGCAGCACAATGTCTTCTCTCAAGGGAGGCATTCCTCCAAGCTCACACTCCAAACGTGTGGGGAGAAATGAAACGCTGACACAAGCACAAACACATCAATTCATGGTGATGCATGACATGCTGCGTCATGTTTAGCCTTCCCAGTAGACCAAGTTTACGATGTTGAATTCTTCTAACGGCCGACACACCTTGCCAACCTACAAATACAGCCAATGACATCTAGGAACCCTGGCTGGGGCAATCGAATTGTGACAAGCAGAATTCAACTTTGCTCTGACCGGTGGTAGTGGCGTGCAAAAGGATTCGAAAGACAACCTTTTATCCCGCTGCCCCTGCCAGTGGTGCTGATGCACGAGCCTTATAACAGCAATATATTTCGCATGAAATGAAAGAATTTCGAACAGCATGGACCTAACGCGAACACGAAACACTTTACATTGAGTCAATGTAACCTCAGATCTCACTTTCGGTTTCCAACAGTCAGGTCCCATTGATTCAGTGTAAAGTGCCTGTTCGCCTCTACGTTCGCGTTCGGTCTATGCTGTACCAAATTATTTTGTTCCACTCGCTAACTAGCGCCTTTAGCAAGCTCTTTCAACAGGGCTATGCTTGAATTCACTCCGGTACATTCCTTTAATGTGGATTTTCGCTTGCCAGGAGAACACCTTGCACTACCAGAGCGCCTCCTTAGACAAGAGAACTAGGACTGGACACAAGACCACTGAGGAAAACGTGGCACACACTCAAATCAAATGAAATGCCTTTACACAAAACAGCTGGCTGTAGTAGGCAGTTTGAGCACTACTCGAATGACGCAATGTTTGATTCATGAGTGGGCGTTGGACATCTGATTAGCGCACTGCTGTGCTGTTACTGACAGAACAATCTAATCTTTGCATGTTTACTTTTCATTTGATTGAGTCCTCAGGGAAATATTTACACTGCTAACTGAAATATGATTTCGATTTTTTTTTTTTTAACAAGGAAGAGAGGCTTCTGCTTCTCAGTACAATTTTGATGTGGATCTCACTTTTCAATCTTATAGGCTACTTTTCAGTCTCCAGTCACAGTGTGCTCTTCTTAAGTCTTTTCACTTATCAGCCAAGACCCATGTTATCCTTTTAATAGCATTAACATTACCAGATATTAGGCCTGAAACTGCTCTAGAAGCATCTCTACAGGGGGCAAAGCCCATGATGGCACAGCAGCACACTGCAGTAGTGGGTAGAAACCGTAAGCCATCAGCTACAATCTACCAGGACCTGAGAAAAAGATACCAGAGCCATTTCTCATGATTCACCAGGGCTGTTGTTTCATCTGCACTGATGGTGGGCTGGCTTCTGACGTTTAGCTACCAAAAGGGGAAAATCTATATTCATTTCGCAGAATATTCAGAGCCTCATATGGTAATCAGAATATACGTGGCTGTGAATGATGAGCTTGAGGTTATAGCTATAGACTATACATTTCTCCACAAGTATGTTCCGATACTCCCTCCTCTCTGGCACTCTGACATATTCATGCTCATCTTTCTTTAAAATCTCTAATGGTCGACCTGCACTCGGCTGCTGCACTTAGACAAGACCATTTTTTTGCTCAATTTTAATGGAAACATTCCATAGTCTCTCTTTTTTTTCTCTCTCTCTCTCTCTCTCTCTCTCTCTCTCTCACTCTCTCTCACACCCTCTCTCACACCACTCTCTCACACTCACTCTCTCCCCTCTCTCTCTCCCTCTCTCTCTCTCTCACACTCTCTCTCACACTCTCTCTCTCACACACTCTCTCTCTCTCTCACACACACACACAGTAAGAAACATATTTGCAGCAGGTCTAAATATTTCTCTCTGGCAGGACTGAGGAATTGTAAAGGCACAGAGGACTTGCATGGAAAAAGTCATAAATCTTTGTTGTATCACTGAACCTGCGAGAGGGGTGTTGACTCCAGGGTGCCAGTTTCCATTGTTGTGCGTCTGCTTTCTGTATGGTGGGCCATTATGGCGCGGGTGGGGATGGGGGGCTGCACTGTTCCCAGGGCCCCAAGAGACTTCTTAAAAGGCCAGGTCTCAGAATGGGGTTAAAGGTCACCAGGGAAGTCATAACACGCCATCTCTCCAGAAATCAGAGCCAACAGAAAACTCTCGCCTCTTTATACCTGGTCTTTCACCCAACATGTCTGGTCTGTGGAAAGCCAGTAGGACCTACACTACAACTGTTCTTTTGAAGAGGCACAGAAACTCCATAAAGAGCTTGTTCCTGTATTGATCAAGGCTAATGTTTTTCTATCTCTATCTGAACTGGGGGTGTTCACACACTGCATGTGATGGTGACAAACCTGGATTAATGAACTGGGTTAGTACAGTTCCCTTGTCGGTCTCCTGATTGGGATATAATCAGGATATATATATATATGATTGAGCA
Source organism: Sardinella longiceps (assembly GCA_027497455.2). Lineage (NCBI taxonomy): Eukaryota > Metazoa > Chordata > Actinopteri > Clupeiformes > Clupeidae > Sardinella > Sardinella longiceps. Next base: position 16,013,206 of record JAODXP020000031.1, read on the forward strand.
TATCCAGAGTACAAAACAGTTTGCCCTTGAACAATGGGAGTCTCTAATCAATCAAAGACCCCACTGTCTGTGCTCTTCAAATGCAGTGGCATCTCTTCACAAAGAAAAGTTCACTTCTGAATGCCTGTTTGGTGACAGACCAGGATGAAAACATTTTCATTTTTGCCATTTTTCTTAGATACGCATTAAGCAATAAAGGCAGATCTTCAAAGAACCACTGAGCTTCTATGCCAACACTCATTTTGAGCTTCAGGCCTGGGCCTGCCAACCCTGCACAACAGCACAAGGCCAAAGTTTGGTTAACATCCGAGACATACCCAAGCAAGCCATTGTAAAAGGCTGCACAAGGAACTTATCTACTTATGACAGATTGTGTATGAAACAAACATCAGAAAAAATACATCTGAGAGCTGTCAGAAAAATTGGTCACTTGGTGTCAACTGGTCAATATGGAGGGGTGGCATAACCAAGTCAGTGGACAGTTCCAGAACGCACTTGAAGTCTAGTTTTACCTAACAGAAATAACAGAATTTTACCCTAACTAGAAACACAACTAAGGTCAATATCCTCAGAGAGAGGAGATAAGCACTGCTTTCCTACAGCAGAGTATGGGTGAGAAATTCCAAGCAGGTGAAGGAGAGGAGTGTGTGATAATGCAACAGGCTTTCTAAGAAGATGAGAGTCAATCTCTTTAAGTGATCATGCGTTTTTAACAAGGTTTCGCTCAAAGCCGAAACACAACGATTGGAATCATGTCTGCTACAGACCAAACAGACGGATTATCTCTCGGTTACTCACATTAACTGCTAGGCAACACACCTGCGCCATAAGGCTGTGCCTAGAAGCCATCTAGATGCTGCCATAAGCAGCTCATGTGTGCTGGATGGACACAGGAATGAAGAGTACGATTCAAACCCAGGGTCAAGTGTGTGGGGTCAGTGGGTTGGGTACGTTTGGGTGTAAAGTGCAAAAAGAGGATTATGCCGAATGAGGATGAGTGGTGTCTAATCCGCCTCAGCCCACCTCATCTGCTTAAAAGGATTTCATCACCTAAGTTAGCTACTAGAATATTCCTAGGGAAGGCGTCTACTTCAGTGAAAGTTAATCAATTAATTTGTGAGTGTGTCTGTGTGCGTGGTAATTCAACGTTACTTACTGATAAGATAGCCTATGCGGATGCAAAAGTGCAGGTGTAATTTAGTTGACTGCAAGCATCACGCGGAATACGTTCGTGAAATGTCGAAGAAAATCGTCGAAAATGAACGACTATTTGTTGGGGTCATTTTCAACATTCCCTAACGTTACTGACAAACGGAGACCTAAAAGAGCCATTAACATCGGGCACAGGTGCAGGGACCTGCATCGGCACAGGAAGTGATGAATAATGAATAGAAAAGAATCATAGTCAACGTTAGCTAGCATTTTGCAAAGCAAGATTGTTAGAATAATGTCACTGCGTAGCTCGGATAACGCTACATCCATAACAGTAATTCTGCAAAAAGCAACAGTGTTTTTTTGTGCCATTTATACACAACGCTACAAGATGTATCCAACGAAAATAGGCCAAGGGATACAGTTATTCATCCACTGGCTAACGTTCGATTAGCTACTGTCCTGAACCACTGGTTGTGTGAATATTTAACCATCACCGCTGGTTTGTTTTTACAACGTCCCAACAAATGGCGTTAAAGCAATTCTATAAACCCTTCCATAGTTTTCACTCTAAGGAAAATGACACAAAATTACCAAAGCCCCCTTTTTTAAGCACATTGAATGCCTTGTCCTACCATTCGCCTTGTCCTTATTTTCATCAAAACATCACAGCTACCTTAACGATGACTTACTAACGTTAATGTTACTTGCGACACTATCTAATGTGACGTTTCACAGAGAATAATGTTACATTTGTGAAGAAGGTAAATCGATTTCCTTCGTGTCATCATGAATGAACATTTACAAATAACGCCGTTTCTCAATGCATTCCTAGCGTACGATTTAATTTGACTGAATTTCACCTGGACAGCAACTCCGTGTTGGTACAACATAAGAAAACACGCAACCTAGTCTAGCAGTTTCATGAAATTGTGACATTTGCGGCAGTTGAAATTCTCATCGGTCAGTAGATCTAGGCTACGATGCTTCAATGAC
>JAODXP020000031.1:16015453-16072953 GCA_027497455.2 Sardinella longiceps
TAGATGATTAATCGACATGTGACACGTGTCAATGACGAGTAATCGACATGTGAGACGTGTCAATGACTAACATGACTGCTCACTGGCATCACCCATAGGCATCACTCGGCATGTCACAGGAAGAGGCATCTATGAGTTTCGCGGTTTTCACGAAATTTGCTATATGCCAAGATAGCCCACATCGCTCATGTTCAAAACAAGAAGGTAAGATAAATGCAATGCAGATGTAACATACTAGATGTATGTAAAAAACCGTCGAGTGAAAATTCCTGCAGGTGACGTTTTAGGCTTTAGTTATGTTAGCTAACATAACTTGCAGTCCAGGCAGGCTAATGAGGATTTGAGGATTTAGCTTTTTTTTTTTTTTTTTACTATCCATTGGATGTTGTCTTCGTCACATTATTAGCTTTGTTATTATGTTTTTGCTCTGCTTTCAATGATGGGCATTAGATAACTTCCAGTGGTTAGTTAAGTAGGCCTAGGGGATTTCTTAATGTTCGTTGATGCGACCGAACAGACTGGAGTGTAACGTTAATGTTAGCATAGCAGTTAACATGAATGTGGGTTATTTTTTTTGACATCGTTTTGTGTCGAGGGCAAGCATGTCTGGTAAAGTATTAACAATTATACAGTTACAATTATATGTAATCGTATGCATCGTATGCCAGTGAAAGTCATGTTTAACAATTTTGTGTGCAGTGATCACATTTGAATTTTCCTCTGAGGAGGAACTTATTAATGAGGGAGGTAACGAGAACTGCAAGTTCTGCAAAAGTGACATTCTCTGCAGTAATATAATGTGGTGTATTGTGGTGCTCTGTCTTGCTGTTATTTACATGTCAATATTGTTTCATTATAGTAAAACAATTTATTTCTAATATCCTGTTTGTTCAGGAGAGATCACTGGGTAAGGGAAGAGGAGAGAACAAGGGATCCCTTCCCCAACAAAAGACCACGTGTTGAGGTAAGGTGCAGTGCCTGTGGGAAGCATTCACACCCCTTTCAATGTTTCAGTCTTTATTACATTGTAGCCATCCCTTAAAATAATTTATGTTGATTTGTATTTCTCCTCGTTCTACAATAAAAACCCCATAATGAGAAACAAAGTCTGGAAATGTAGACTTTCCCCCTGCAAATTGATAAAAAAATAAAATAAATAAATTCATTCATTAAATATTCACAGTATTCGCACACTGTTATAACCGTCATGAATTAAATTCTGGTGCCCTCCACTTGTTGAGAGAGAGTAAGGTGTGCATGTGTGTGTGTGTGTGTGCGCGCGTGCAGGGAGGGGATGGGTGAATTTGCTAATTCAATGTGCAAATGTACTGTACCTGTGTATTCCTGCACAGTGGACTACAGACATCTTCATGATTTCATAAAGATGGACAGTACATTATTAGGATGTAAAGTGTTTATTGTATTTTAGTAACCTATTGACCAAATTACTTCTGTCTGTCCCAGACCAATCAGACCCTAAGAAGTGTTGCCGTTGCTGCGACTTGGGTGCAAGACAGTATGGCGGCTTTCCGTGGTCATGTGAGTTTCCCTCCCCTCGTGAGCATGGACAAAGATCAGCTGGAAGAGGCATTGGAGCAGGTCTTCACAGGCACCATCGCTGATGATCAGGACTGCCGCCTCTTTACATTTGAATTAAAGGAGGACTTTGAATACTTTATAGACAATTTTGTCATTCCATACAAATTTGCTCAAGCCCTCCACACCAGCCCTTGTCTCCAACCCTCCACACCAGCCCTCGTCTCCAGCCCTCCACACCAGCCCTCCACCAGCCCCTGATTCCAGCCCCTGACACTAACCTGTCATACCAACCTCCATCTTTTCTATTTATGTTCTATGTTCTATGTATAAGGCATACGTGTTTATAGCATTGCTTGTTTATAAAGATTTATTGACTACACACAACTTGTTTGTCTTTATTATTATCCACTACAAACCTCTATGCACTACCAGTTCTGTTGAAAGCCATTGTTACAATGTAAAATCTAAATGCATATCCATAAATTGTGTCTGTAGAAGGTAAAACCACTTGCTGGTGGTCCATGCCACTGGTCTATGCACTTTCCTGTACACTGTTCCGAGCCACTCATCTATGGTTTTCAGGACAGTCCTGTGCCACTTGTCATTACAAACTTATCTGTAAACTTAACTCATAATTCAGTGGTAAATGAGTGCCACAAGACAGGAAGGTGCATGAGACAGTAGGCCAGGGGTGCGGGACAGTGGGTGAGAGAGTAGGACAGGGGCATGTGACTGCGTGAGTGAGAGGCACAAGCCACCAGCATCCTGGCAGCAGCAGTATGGTACTGTCACAGCCCATCACATGATGCAATGGGTGATCATCATGGGAGAGTAAGACTAAAGACTGCATGGGACAATATACATGTGGCACAAGACAATTGATGAGTGGCGTAAGCCACCTACAAAAGTACAGTAGGCCTACAGTACAGTTATGGCTCATACTGCCACTGCAACTTTGGTAGGGCCAGTCAAATCATTATACTTGCAGAGTCGCTGGACGAGTGCGACCTTGTTATGAGTGCATGGAGTTCGGAAGAACCGCTGATTCTGCCCCTTCAATTGAGCCGGTGTACCGGTCGTAACCAACTTGGAATGAAACGTCACACGGAGAGAGAGAAAAACACCCCGCTACAAATGCGATTCGAATCATATAACAATGCAATGCCATGACAGAAATTATGATACGGCAAAAGCTATGATTAATGTTCAATTTGACGCAAAGAATGTAGCTTATGGTGAAACAGAACGACATGCCACTTCCGCATGACATGCCACTGAGCATTTGACATGCCACTTCGGCCAGTGACACGTCACGTATGTCACACACGAGTGTCACATGTCGATTAATGCCAGTGACATGCAGTGACATGTCATTGACATGCAGTGACATGCCATTGACATGCAGTGACATGTCATTGACATGCCATTGACATGTCATTGACACGTGTCACATGTCGATTAATCATCTAACCCTTACTGCGCAGGTGCTAAATCAGCCGACTCAAAATAAGTGGGTGTCGAATAAGCTATGCTAGGTAAAGATCAATATAATAAGTATTATATAATTAGGCCTACAATAGGCCTATCGGTAGGTCTAATAAATAATGGCACTGATCCAGTGAGTCTAAGTTGAGTGAATTAATGGGTGATTGGGTTACTAGTGTCATAATCTGTTGTTTAGGCTCTGGTCCCCTGGAAATGAATAATTGGGTTGTAGGCCCTTGGGCCCCAGAACATTAACCTCACTCACATCAGATGATTGATAATGCTACAAGCTGCACTTACATCTGAAAGCCCTTCATAAGGGAGTTGCTTCAGAAGACTTGACCTCATCAAAAAGCCTTGCATATAATTGGACAAATCACTTGTCTGTCATCTAACTTCAACCACTCACATCGAAACCTACCTGTTGCATCCCATGATGCATCTGCAATTTCTAGTTTTTCAACTATTCCAAACAAACATTATGGCAGTATCTGTGGCATAATTGGCACAATAATCGATATCGCATTATATAGTTGTCTCTTTCATATATAGCTGTTAGTTGTGTTTTGTAAATTTGTAAGAGATAAGCTACGTCAAAAACTCGGCGCCTACGGTCTCCTGACTGGTCCGTCCATATAGTCTCGGTCCAGAAATCCCTTTCAATGGGCGCAACATCAGACGCTTGTGTTTGAGATTATCAAAACATTTCTCAAAAGGTGTAAACCTCCATTTCTCCACCCAAGTCAAGATACTTTTATTTAGTTGATCCAAAGTGATCCAAAGTTGATCCAAAGTGCATCCTCATCTAGCGGCACATGTTACTTTAGGACTATTAGGCCTAGTTGACTTGTGTGCTAACTTTAGTGGAAATCTAAACACATTGTGCACATTTTAAACAGATTTCAAGTACAATATTGTGTGATTTCTGTTATGCAGAGTTCAGATTACACAATATTAGTCACAACATGACAAAACAAGACACGTCTGTGACTTCTCCAGTATTCACATTACACGATTAGCATTTTTAGTATTGGGAGTGTCACGGTCGAGTGCGAGGCTGATCTGCGTCCTATGTATTTGCGCTACAATACCTGGCACAGACAGCCTAGGGTGCGCTGAGTGTGTCCACGTTCGTATATCCCTTTACATAATACATTTACATTTATGCATTTAGCTGACGCTTTTATCCAAAGCGATTTACATTTGTCAACTTTCAGTTACTACAATTATTTTCCCCAAGAACAACTTGGTTATGTGCCTTGCTCAAGGGCTCAAGATTTGAACCCACAACTTGTGCCTTGTGAATTGCTTGCGATTTCTCCAAATAACTATGAAAAAAAAAAAAAAAAACAGTCAAAATCTTCCTTTAAACATTTGACTTTTTCAAGTAAAGAAGTACTTACACTTTTTATTTTATGAGTAGCCCTATACTGTACTTCTACTTGTCGATAAAAAAGTGTGAACTTTTGCCATCTGTGGTGACAATAATATTTTAAAAGTGACCAATAAAACAAATTATTTTCCAAGTAATGCGATCAAGAAAAGGATCCCTGTCCCTGAAATGAATCCTTTATTCCACGCCATTATGTCGCATAGATTAACTCTTGACTTTTGTTCAGGAAAGTTGACTGACTAAAAGGCAGAGTCCTACTATATCAATCTCGCTGTTAAAGGAAAAAATAGTTTTTTTTTAGCACTTTTAGGCCCTTTTCTGGAGTGCCTAGGATGAAACAGGATGATTGACATAGACATCCCCCGTCAGTAGCTCTATTTCATGCTAGAAACCCCAGAAAAAGTTTCACTTCGTGCAAAGTGTCTGGAACATTGACATTTGTTTTTTCTCTAGAGGGCACTATCCTTTCTTCTTCACCCAATCACAGTCTGCTTGGTTGTCACAATGTTATTTGCCGGTGCTCACACTGGCCAAGTTCAGTTGTCGCAACAATTTGTAACATTTTGTAAACGTGTTGCAACCATAGGTTGCAGTGTTTTATTATCCAGAACTATCCTGAATCGGCATTATGGCTTAAGTTTCTCAGCTGTGTGCTGATTGGTCGCACAGCTCAGTGCCAATGAAAATGAAAATGCATTATGCTCTTCCTGACTTCTGATGGAGCGAAATGAGAAATAAGCAGAGCCAGTAGGCGCCATTCAGCTGCCTATACAGAAAAAAGGCCTTAAAGGTGGAGTATGTGATGCTTTCTTGGTGCATGTTTTGATATATTGCTTAAAATGACATTCACACCTCAATTGCAAACAATTAATTAAATCCTCCAACGCAAAAATAAAATTTGTTAGTCACCTGTGGAAAGAGTAGGACAGGAAAAACAACATCCAATCATTTTAAGAAACCAGCAAAAACGATTGGATGATGATAAGTCTGTCAAACCCAACTGCCTTTTGTCCCCTCCCCCTCCCCATTTGTTCCTATATTCTGGAAGTGTGGCTTCAGGGGAAATATGAAGACAGGGGATTGGACCTCTGAATTGTATCTTTTCTAATGCCTACAGTTCACAATCCGTTCTTCCTGATCACATACCCCCTTTAACATGTTGGGTCAGGTCTAATAGCCGTTCGGATGGTCAATGCGGCCATGAAAAAATATGTTTCAGTTACAGTTGGACTGCCACAAAGCCTACTCTTGGTTTGGTGAATAAGAGAGGTTTTTGTTGTAAGAGCCATGCGCTATGGGCAGAGTCGCACACTTAGCCTAATTTATGCATTTATGTATGCACATTCCAGGCCCTAAAATGCATACCTTTTTCATCTGAAAATATAATAATGATTGTGAGGGGCTATTGCATTGTTTCCATAGAAACCTGTCTCGTGACTTTAAAATGAGGTTATAGCCTGTGTGAGCAGGTGTCTGAATGAGCCGAAAATTTTCGCTTCTGTTTTTAACCCATACTGCTGACAAATCCAATGCTTACATTATAGGCTAGTCAGAGAGAGGAAGAGAGAGAGAGGGAGAGATGCTCCTGATGTACGTAGTCTGCAAATGATGAAACTGATGTCTGAAAAACCACATAACCCCCAAACAGTTGAATACTTCACTAGCAGTCCCACAGATTCTCCCTCTGAGGGAAAATTATGAAATATTCAGCTAGTTTTCATTCAAGATCACTTTTAAATATTAATGCAGGTAAAAATAGTGAATGATGTATAAGGAGTCTGTTCCTTTATATGAATCTCACTTGCCTCAGTTTCTTTCCTCTTTAACAATTGATACTCCTCTGTGTATGTGTGTGTATGTGCAAGACAGAGAGGGAGATACAGGGGCTTGTTGCATCCATCTTTGTCTATTTTCAAATGTCTCCATACTTAAAGTGGCCAGTGTTGGGGAGTAACGGAATACATGTATTCGGAATACTGTATTCAGAATACAAATTATGAGTAACTGTATTCAGTTACAGTTACAGCTAAAATGGGTGGTATTTAAAATACAGTTACTTTGTAAAAATCAAGGGATTACTCAGTGATATTTTACCGTTTCTCGTGTTTAGCTATCCCCTCTCTAATTTGGGTAATTCCTCGCATTGTCAGAAACTTAGCCAAACAAAGCGCAATAAGAGCTACTAAACATCCTCCTAACAAAGACATCAGTAACACAACTGCGTCTAGCAAATGAAATTTACCCCACTCAGTGGCAAGACAGATATGCCTGTTACACATAATCATACTATATAGGCTAAGCAAGTAGGCCTAGGACTAAATAATATAGCTGGCACAATTAGAAACAAAATTAGCTAAATAACATTTATGCATTCTGTCCATAGACTGAAAACGTGTGTTTATAGAAATCTCTTTTATAGAAACCTTTTATCTCTCACCTGCAAGTTGACTCAGGGAGCGTCACAAAAATTGTAAAAGCAATGTTAAATGTTTGGGAAAATGCTTTTTCGTTTTGCTATGTCCTGTTACAACAAACTTTAAGCTCATCTAATTAATAAGAAAAAAAAAAGTATTATGTTTACTGATCTCAAAATCTGAGGCCAGCTAGTGGCCGAGGCCATACTGCATATGTTGCCTATTAGGAAAACTCCTAATGCTCCTTGCTTACATTACCAAACCCTAATATTGTCTCATCTACTGCAAATGTATGTATTGGAGACTGGGGCTGAACCACCAATTTGTTGATAAAAACAAACAAGAATTTGCAAGGTGTGATTGCTACATTCATGTAGCTGTAAAAAGGCATAACATTAAAAGTAATCCAAAGTATTCAGAATACGTTACTCATATTGAGTAACGTAACGGAATACGTTACAAAATACATTTTGGGGCATCTATTCTGTAATCTGTAACGGAATACATTTTAAAAGTAACCCTCCCAACACTGAAAGTGACATTCCAGATCACTGTTTTAGACTATGCCGTAATGTGCTTGGCATCTTTCTCCCATGGTTGACTAATTATTACCGCAAGAATAAGTCATTGTGCAGTTTCTTATGCATTCCCATGCCACATGCCACATTCCAAATGGAAGGACTATAATCTCTTGAGACCGACGTCAGTCAAACGTACACGATAAAGGGTATTCACAACTGAATTTCCAATGCAGGCATACACCTTGTGTGTGAAGGATTAACACTATTTATTTATTTATTTATTTATTTATTTATCTATTTACCTAGGCTACTTATTTATGTAGACAGCAATTACACATTGTGAGACAAAAGGTCTTTGCATTTTGGAAAGGAACATTTTCTAATGTAAAAATGTTCCTTTCCTGAATGTAAACAGCTTTTGTCTTTTGCTATTGTTTGCCTATAGACATGTCCTCTACAAGGGACTTTGCACTGTTAGGTTTTTCCTGTAACTTTGTGGCACTTACAGCATCTCACAACAGTTCCTATACTCTTTCTGCAGTGACCGTTTTCTGTTTAGAAAATGAAATCTATCAAAAGCTATCTTGATACAGAAGCCTATTAGGCTAATGGTCATTCTTTGGTGTCGCAAATATTCTTGTGTAATGTGTATAATAAGATGTGAATTTCAATGTGCTAAAACAAAAATAGGCTTTCTATACACTATCTATTTGTGTATCTCTCATCTATGTGTAGTGGCAAACATGGTGTGAGAAATAAGTGAAACTTGACTAACAATATATACTTTCATGGAGAGATTATGTAGATTTAGCTCTGTGGAAAATTTATGAAGGTGTAGGCTATGCTGTTTGTTGTATGAACATCTTGCTGGCTGTGTGGGAGGGCCTAGTACTTTTCCGATCAGATAGACAGGCATGTTGCTCTGGAATTTCTGCTGTTCAGCAAAATCCATTCAGAGGCTCCACAACCTTTCAACAGCATTTACTAGAAGGGAGAGGCCAGAAATGAAAGAGTTAAGTGCAGCATGTTAGCAATTCTTCAAACAAAGAGGGGTTAGAGTAAATGTGTGAACTATGTGTAGAGAAAAGAAAGAGAGACAGACAGGGACATAAGTTTGGCAAACAAACAGAGAATGACTGACAGGAAAGGGAGAGCAGTCACCCATATCACAGTCTATCTTTGTATGTAGGCTAGGTAGGTAGACTATAGACCGTTGGTGGTGGAGATTATTGCTACAGCAGAGGGCCCAGCTGGACTAAAAACAGCCAAGCTCCTTCTTTTCACCATGGCAGTCATATCAATGAGCCACCAATAGCCAGCTGTGGAAGCAGCATAAAGGAGTCTTATGGAAATGCATCCTGGTGAAAGAAATTTGCCATGGTCTTGAATCACCCATGCGCGCGAGCTCTCTCTCTCTCTCTCTCTCTCTCTCTCTCTCTCTCTCTCACACACACACACACACACACACACACACACACACACACACACACACACAGCTTGAGCAATTTGTGAACGTAGGCCGGCTACCCTTGGAGGTCGACGATTGGACACGTGACACGTGAGGTCTGCCTTGTCAAGGGTTAATTAATTGCATCACTGATAATCAGTTCGGGCATCATGGGAATAAAAAAAATAATAATAAATAAATATTGTCAAAACTGATCTGGTTGATTAATAAATTTACATTGCATCAAAAATGCACAATCTGAAATAGATTTTCAAATAGTGCTAAAATATGGCGTTGCCCTGTGAGTAAGCGTTTTCTGGCATTTTGGGGTGGTCACCTCCTTTGTTTTCTCATCTCCTCGGTGGCACTTTGTGCTAGGTGCGCGGACCTCTATCGCGATAGTGTTTGCAGCAGCGATGCGAGCTGTGACGCCAGTTGTAAAGGTTACTTCATACACGCTTATGGGCCACTTGAAGACGCACTGCAGAGGTAGCGAGAAATCATGATAAAAATGTAAAAGAAAAAACTGAAAAAACAGCATAAAGAACGAGAAAGTCAGATTTAGACTTGATGGCTGGACGATGACAGAGCTGGGGATTTCAATACGATTCCGTGTTGTTGTCGCCCGTGCGAGCCTTCTTTCCCGATGTGGAAAGTGGCTTGATGAGTGTCCAAAGTAGCAGCGGCAGCAGTGGAAGTTTGGAGGGACCGCCATCTTGGTCCCAGTTCTCATCTCAAGCACTGGGGCTTGGTTTCTCAACTAAATATCTCAGCACCGGTGAAGGCCAGGGAAGGTATGGCAATGACACTACTTACTTTGAAGTCTGATTTAAGAAAAAAATGTATGTCTTTGGTGTGATTTGGTCCTATTTTGGTAGAAATAAGACGTTATATCTAGCTAGCCTTGTCATGGGCCAAGTGATTGGTGGTCAGTGTAGAAAGACACCATCTAACGTTTAGCTAGTTTCGCTAACACGATGACCTCCCCTGCAAAGAATCCCGTTCCGAACGACAAATTATATCAAATGAATACGTCTTAAAGCTTTCAGTTGACTCAAATATGTGTTATCGCTATCGGTTTGTTGAATAGTTATGAAACACTGACAGCCGTCAACAAGATTAACTTGGTTGGGTTATCGGTGTGCTAACATGAGCAACCTAGCCAAAAGCTGTTTGCATGTGAACTCTTACTTCGTGATCTTTTGAGACTGTTTAATACAGATTGGGGACGTGTTGAAATAATATTTTCTTTTATATAAAGTGAGATATGTCTGGATGATTAAGTGACATTTATAGTTAAACAGAACTGAAGGGAAAAATGGTACGTTTGGTCGTGCCCTCTCTCTTCAGAGAACAGTTGTGGTGTCACTAGTCCGCAAGTTCGTGGACACAGGTCTTCTACATTGTTGATTGTAGGAAATGTTAAAATGGAAGCGGATCCGCCAGCTTCCGTCACCATAGCCTTTCATGATTGAGTTGGAGGTAGACGGTGTTAACGTGTTAATTGTCGGGATTTCTCTCCGATATTACGAATGTGATTTACACCTGCGGCTAGTGTGCAGTACGTGAACAGTTGCACAATGACTGCTTATTTTACCTGGAAATTAATTTTTGCCACAGAAGGAAGTTAGATTCTACTGAACTAACGTTACTTCAATGTAGTGCAGTACATTTTAGCTAACGTTAAAGCGTTTGTAATAGTAATAGAGACCTAGAAGTCCTAACATCAAGTGCAACCACTTCATGTCAACATGGCTTCCAAATGCTGTAGCCTGTGACAAAAGACTTTGGCCAGTTGGTTGTGGACTTCGGATAGGCATAAGAATAGGCAAACTGAACAATCCCGTCTTTGAATGTGATGGCGTTGTATTGGTATTGCCACAGCAAACTGAAGCATTCCAAGATAAGTCCTGGTTGGCACCTTGCCCTGGTGTCTATCTAAGAATTGAGTGAGTCATCAGAGTTTGCGAATGTTGCAAGAACGTTTCATGATCTGTAAAACATAGACTAGTCAGCATAATGTCTACCAGCTGAGCAAGCTTGGACTGAACTTCACCATGCCATTTGTTGGTGAGCTTTTTAAATACATGATTCTAAAGAAGTCTAGCTTTGGTAATTTATGTATAATGTGAACACAACAGTCTGTAGTATGCATTGGTTGGAGTTTGTACAAAAATGCAAGGGCTCATGAAATCCTGTGTCAGCAGATAAACATTACAGTGCAGTTCCTGTGGTTGTATGTGTCTGGAACAGGTGGAGGACTTCCAACACACACACACACACTGAGCAGCTTGCATCCGAAATGCCATCTCTCCCTTTCTAAGGGTTGACCTACCTGTCTGTGCAGGGGCTGTGACTTGGCAACTGACTGACAGAATATTCTGGACTAATTGCACATTTCCATTGATGTGAGGATGTACATGTGAGGGAGGGAGGGAGAGAATGAATAGCCTAACCCCTTTAAGTGTAGATGTTCATATTGTAAGCCAGACCTAGTGGTCAGTTTTTCAAAATATGGAAATTTAATTTCTTTCAGATTGAGCTTCTGGTGATGAGAGCATGCACTGCAATATTTCCATTAATTTATACATGGGGGTATACAACAGGTAGCTGTTGAGTTGCCATTATACTCCTAATCCGTTGCTGGATGGCCTGCCATAAGGTTCAAAGAAAGTGTAGCCTAGGCCGCATGGATGTGAGAAGTAAGATTAGTCAAAGGGCAAGATAACATGGTAACGGAGTTACACTGCCTCTACACTACACTAAAAAAAAAAAAAATGTCATTCAGCAACCGATGAACAAATATTTAAACATTACCTCATGTTGTATGCCTACATCTACTTAATGGATAACGTGAAAAGTTCTAACTAAATCTTTATATGATGTATGTTACAGCCAAAAAGTGCCTGGTAGCCAAACAGTTAGGGTATACACGCTGTAACTTCGTTACCAGGCACTTTTTGGCTTAGATTGGCTTTTTTGCTTAAAATTAGTTAGCCTAGCACTTTATCCATTAAGTATGTATACACAAAAAGACCCGAAATATTAAAATATTGTGTCGTTGGTTGCCAAATAGCATTATTAAAGAATGTAGTGGCAGTGTAACTTAAGATTTCAGCATGACAACTGAGAAAGCGCAGACCAATAATGGGCCAAAATGTGCGATATTTATGAGGAATGGTGAACAGAGTTGAGAGGGTGTCATCTGCAGTGCGTGTTTGTCTGTCAGTTAAAGGTGTAGCATCCTCAGGGGAAGTGTAAACAGAAAATAAAGGTGTTGGAAACGGAGCTTAAATTGTATAAGAGGCTTAGGCTATGTGTTGGGTAGAGATGTGTGTGAATACACACCTCTGCTTACTCTACGTATGTTTAAACACAGGCTTGTTGTTCGAGATCCCTGTACTGCTGTTAATGATCTCAGAAACTGTGGATGTAGTTTACCAAAGCGGTAGCCTGCACAGTAGTAGTAGCCTTGTAGTATTTAGAGTACACTCTGTCTCGTAGGTGAAAGTGAATTGCTACCGTGTGCTGCACTGTCCTGATGCAACCTTAGCCAGGACCAGCTGCCATTTCCTCACACTGGCATCCCACAAGGCTTTGCAGTCTGCCAGCTGATGATAGCAGGAGATGGCTGATGAGGAAGTGTGTGCTGTGCTCAGAGGGATGCCTAGCCTCCCCCTCTCTCCCTCTCTCTCTCCCTCTCTCTCTCTCTCTCAGTCCCGGCTTTTTGCAGTCAGTGCCTTCTTGCCATTCTCTTATTTCTGATTTGGCCAAGAGATATTACCTTCACCCCTTCTCCTCTCTGTCTCTCTCTTCCCCTCCTTGATTTCTCTCCCCTCCCACCCCCATGCGGCAGGCAGTTGTAGGTGTTAGTTGTTTTGTATCTGTCAGTGGACTGCTTGTACTGTGGGTGTTTCGCGATTACAGGCTCTCCTGTTATCTCTCTCAGATGCTTGCTTCTGCCGGGCTGCTAGACGACCATCCATTTTACAAACTCACTGTCGGCCATGATGCAAATTTGTGTGTGTGTGTGTGTGTGTGTGTGTGTGTGCGTTTGGGCTCTTGTGTGCCCCTGCTGAGCCTCTCCCCTGCCCCTGTGACCTTCATGCCTTACCGTCCCCTTCCATCTTGGGGTAGAGTTTCTGTCATCTTTTAGCTTGCCAGATTTGGTGCGACACCTCCTGTAGGATGGTAATGATGTCACTCTGCTATGCTGAATTCGTAAGCATGCAGTCAGGTGGTTTGAAGGGTTAACAGATATGTCCACAAATTGGTTATTTCCACTTGTGGAAATATGCGCCCACAGGCTGTGTCTACAACTTAGACATTAATGTGTTTGTCTGTGTGTGTGTGTGTGTGTGTGTGTGTTGCTGTAGGGGTAAGTAGGGGTAAGTAGGTAGTTAGAGGACAATGGACATGGGGGAAATGCAAAATATGCATCAGGTGGACGTGAGCCACAGGGATCTTGTGGATGCGCAAAGTGTAGCGCTTGTCTGTGTGTTTTCCTCATGTCATCTGGGACATACAGTAAGACCTATATAAAAGTTACAATACTTTTTTTTTTTTTAAATTTCCTCATTATTTTTTTTTATTGGTAATGTTTGCGAAAGCTGTGAACTTTTTCATGAGCTTTGTCATCCTGCAGTTCCAGCTGTGTGAGTAGTTATGTACAGAGGTATAAGAAACATGCAGGCGTCTGAATCTGATCCTTAGTAGCTTAAAGAGAACTAAAGTGTGGCCTACAGCAGGTTGGAGAATGGCTCAGTGGAAAAGTTTTCCACCGCTGGTGTTCACCGTCCCTCCCCTCAAAGCCAGTGTTTTTCCCCAATCTCATTCCAGCCTGGGAGAGTCAGCACACACTTCCAGGCGGACACAGAATTCACACCCCCTGCCATGCGTCCAGTCCAGTAGAACTTTAAAACAGCACTGAGACAGTGGACAGGCCTAGACGTTGCTCATGTCTTCAGAGTCTTATCCAAGTAATGTTGGTATGGAGGGGGTCTCTTTCAGCTGTTTTGGTGTGGTCACATTTCTACCATATCATGGAAGCCAATCTTGGGGTAAGTTTCGCTCCTAGTCGGTGGGCAGGTCAGGTGCAAAGGTCATGGGAGAGAAGCTATTGTTTGGTTATGCAGTGTAGGCTAGTATCTGAGACTTGTGTTTGCTCATGGAGACTACACCAAGAAAACATGTGTACCATAGGACAGCAGTACAGTCCTGCTGCTGCTGTTGGTACACTGCAACTGAGGTCTCTGGCTATAAGGTCCAGTTTTAACTTCACACGCATCTTCATATTTTTATAAATGAATTATTTATTTTATCGATTTGGGTCTTTGAGTTTCAGCCACCACAAATAGACTTTTTATAATTGGTTGTTGCTCACAATTGTTTTGAACCTTTTCTATATGAAATAGCCATGTAAATAAAGGCTTTTTATATTTTTCACATATGAATAGTGCCTTGGATCTTTTCTTTTTTCAAGACTCTTTATAATGCTGTCCAAAGTGGTGATATTTCAGAATGCTCGATTCTGCGGATATGTATAAATGTAAATGGATAGAAAAATATAGGCTTAAAAAAATATAACTTAATGTTAAATGATTTCCAGACTGTAAATCAGAAATCCATGTTCATGTACAGACTTGGCCTCTAAGAGATGGTAGGCTAGATGGTAGTAGATGAGAATGGAAGTAACCCGATGTTTGTCCTTTTGGAGTTGTGAAGTATCCCTTGCTTTTCTCTAGCTTGGCTCCGAAGTTGTTCTCATGTCTGCTGCCAGTGTTAAACTATTGTTGCTCTGTTCAAGGGCTCCCACTGATGATTCATTGCAATCATTAGCCTACATGCTGATGGGAAAATAACTAACTTCTCAAGCAGCAAGTGGAAATGT
This sequence comes from Sardinella longiceps, assembly GCA_027497455.2. Classification (NCBI taxonomy): domain Eukaryota; kingdom Metazoa; phylum Chordata; class Actinopteri; order Clupeiformes; family Clupeidae; genus Sardinella; species Sardinella longiceps. The sequence goes on from JAODXP020000031.1 coordinate 16,030,143, forward strand.
TTTCAAATGTTGCACTGGGCTTGATATTGCACTTTTTGCTAGAGAGCATGGCAAGGCATAACAGGACCTTGGTTTGATTAGCCTGCTTGATTTGAACTTTTGATTGATAGAATGTGTTTTAGCATATCTGCCCCCACGCATGCACACACGCACACAGAGTAGCCTTGCCTGGCTTGAGAGTAGTTGCAAAGTTCCATCCACACTGGTATTTGTTCCTTAAATAGCCACATGATGTAGCCTATAGGCTTGCCTGGGTTGTGTTAGTGTCCTGCTTGGCTGAGGACATAATGAAGTGGTGGGCAGCCTTGGGATGATGCTATCTTTTATTAGCCCTTTTAGAGGCGGCTGGATTCAGCATTAATGAGGATTTAATGAACATCTGAAGCCTAAATGGTATCTTGTAATGGTTTTGGGTTTGCCTGTTTGTTTTGCCCGCCCGACTCTGTGCAGACAGTCAAAATGGCTGCCAAATTTGGATAACGTTGCATGTTTGCGCACACACACACACACACACACACACACACACACAGTGGATCATGCAGCCGACAAGAAGCTGCACTGCACCTGTTGACCTTGTGATTTGTGATTTTTTAACAATCTGCAGGCATTTATTTCCAGCCTGTTTTATATGGCTGTTAAGATTCATTGCTCTAAAGGATGATGGGACTAACAGACAGACATGGAGTCCACACAAGTTGTTTCATGAGTGTCCAATTCCTCCAGCTGGTGTTAAACAGGACTCTTTAGTGTGTGTGTGTGTGTGTGTGTGTGTGTGTGTGTGTGTCTGTGTGTTTTCAGAAGTAGCTAGGGTCTGCTTTGTAATTTCCCAGATTGGAGGCTTCTGCCATTCTGTTCTGCCTAATATAACCAGAGAGCACATTTTACCTCTGACCAGCATAGGCTCTCCTTTGTGTTTTTTTAGCATTCCAATCCAGAATAAAATGCAGGCAGTGTTTTTTCTCCTGCAGTGTCTACTAATGAGTTAAGCTGTTAAGTTGTGGCTGTGTGTTTTGTTAATTTTGTCCCATTCGTCATATTGCATTTGCTGGCCTGCTCTGATGTGAGCCTTGTGTGGAAACTCAAGTGCAGCTTGAGTGTTTTGTGTTTCAATCTGGAGGTCTTATTGAGATCACGTTTTTACATCACGTTTTTACAGTTTTTTAAGAAGGCTAATCATCGGTCATCTGTCATTGGATGTTAATGTCTTTAACCCTGTGTGTGTGTGTGTGTGTGTGTGTGTGTGTGTGTGTGTGTGTGTGTGTGTGTGTGTGCGCGTGCGCTTGCAGGTGGGATGGAGGAGCTGCAGTCTCTGGACCCGCGGCGGCAGGAGCTGCTGGAGGCGCGCTTCATGGGGGCAGCAGGAGGCGGCAGCACTGGGGGCAGCACGGGCAGCGCCAGCGGAGGAGCTAAAGTACGACACACACACACACACACACGCACACTCATGCCTTCTTACAGTATGCATGCTCTCACACACACACAGACACATACAGTACACACATACTGTACGCTCACAGAGACGCACTCAACTCGCACATGCTCACAGATGCGTGCACAGACGCACACACACACTCACTCACTCACACGCTCACAGACACACAGAATCACTTCCACATGCTAACACTCAAACCAGTGTGTCATTCTCTCACCCTCACACTCTCAGTGCCTCTGTGTTGGGCCCTCTCTCATAGATGTGTAAACACACACAACAAACACACTCGTGTGTGTAAGTCAATACATGGCAGGAGACATATCCTGTGTTGGGGTTGTTGTGATGCTGAAACACATGTTCTTTTTTCCCCTCTTTTAGGGCTTAATTAACAACGAATGCTCCAATCACAGTTTTGGTAGTCTGGGCTCATCCAGTGACAAGGAGTCAGAGGTAAAACTTGCGTTTACACACACACACACACACCATGTCTACCAACAGTACTTCATACACTTTATTGACAAAACCTTTCTTCTCTAGAATTCTGACATGAAGAGAGGTGGTTCACCGGCATACTCGGTATGTACACGTGTGTGTGTGTGTGTGTGTGTGTGTGTGTGAGATCTGTTCAGTGTGGTTAGTCTAGTTAATCTTGTCCTTGTTAATGACAGATCAGCACAGCCCCTTTAAAGGCCAATAACTCAACTCAGCCAGAAGTGAAGGTTAGCAGCTTGGCATTTCTCTGGGTAGGAAAGAACATCCATATCATGTTCCGTTTGGAAGAGATATTGCAGGCAGATTACGTGTGTGTGTGTTTGTGTGTGTCTATGAGTGCATGCCTTGTTTGTGTTTGCTGTGTAGGTTTTGGAGCATGGGGCATTTCAGTGTTTTCCTTGGCTTTTGCATGTGTATGTATATCTGTGTGTGTGTGTGTGTGTGTGTGTGTGTGTGTGTGTGTTTTGGCTGATGTTCCAGGAGGTCTTGTCTCCTAAGGCTGTGCTTTGCTGAGTGTCCAGCCTCTGTTTTGTCTCAGCATGGGACATTCTTTCCACATGTACAGTGTACACACACACACACACACACACACACACACACACACACACACACACACACACACACACACACACACACACACACACACACACCTCCAAGCTGGTCACATACACATGAAACACATCATAACTCTTAAGTGAGTGGTGTGTGTGTGTGTGTCTGTCTGTGTCTGTGTGTCTGTGTTACCTGTACCCGTCACTGTGCGAGTGTTGTGTTGATGCCATGCAGAGCCCTCTATTTTTGGATGGAGTGCAGACTCTAGAATTTCTCTGGCTTGAGTAGGAAAACATTTACATTAGTTGCTCAGGCAGAAACCTGTTCTGCTCTGATTCTGTGTGTGTGTGTGCACGTCTGTGTGTGTGTGTGTGTGTGTTGGTGTGTTTGTTTGCTGTATGCTGTGTTTTTCCCCAGCCGACATAAAAGTTAACTCATGGCGTTTCCGCTCCTGCTTCCTCCTCTAGACTCCCGAAAAGAAGCACTCCGAGTCCTCCAGAGGCAGGAAGAGGAAAGCTGACAACCAATCAGAGAGCAGCCAAGGTGAGTGAGGTCACCCTGTCCTCCACATGGGTGTTCTTGGGAAGTGGCCTCAGGGAGTTTCTTTTTTCTTTCTTTCTTTCTTTCTTTCTTTCTTTTTTTGATTCTTGGTCTCATGTTCGTCGGCACTTTTCCACTGAGTCACAGTCCATCTTTGTTCCCCTTTTTAGGGAAGTCGTCGGCACGAGGAGGGCCCAAAATCAGTGACTATTTTGACGTAAGTGAAGTGTGACCGGGGTGATGAATGAAGGCGCTCCGTGTCATTCATTAATCCCATTGTGTGTTTCACCTGCCTGCCATCTCCAGTGGGATTTGAATTGAGAATGGCCAGCGATGAGCTCATCGCTCCAGGGGCTTATATGAAATGATGCTTATCGCTGCTCGGAAAAACAAACATCAAACACTCAGAGTTGTGTCATGGTTTTGATTGGTTGATAAGCACCTCAGGATTGATGTTTTGACTTGGGTGTGTTCTACTGCATGAATGGGTTTTGTTTGTCTTGTCTTGTTGGATGTGGATCGTTTACCTCTATATATGTGTGTGTGTGTGTGTTGACATGCTCAGTTTCAGGGGGGAAATGGCTCCAGTCCGGTGAGAGGTCTTCCCCCAGTGCTTCGCTCCCCTCAGAACTCACATTCCCACTCAGCACCTGGTTCCATTGTGAGTGACACACACACACACACACACACGCTCTCTCTCTCACTCACTCTCACTCCCTGTCAGTCAGTTGAACATTTCTTAATGTACTTTATCACAATGACACATGCGCACAGAGCCCAAACACTTACATAACTCACCTTAGTGGTGTTTGTTGTGATTTCATGGGAGGCTTAGAGAACTTTTCACTCTCCAGGACAAGTGAATAAGACAAAAATACATTCAGCTTAATGAAAGTGATTTTGTGGGACCAAAAAAAGACAAAGAAAAGATACAATATCAGTCAAATGAAATCAGCATAGCATTGTTGACTATCCTCTACTCAGGGCTGTATGTACTGTATACATTATTTCATGCTGGAATGAGGCTTTGGCTAAATGACGTGTTTTCCTCCCAGATCAGACAGAATAGCTCCTCCCCAACCAGCCTGTGCTCTGCGGACCACATGATGCACCCCAAACAACTCAGCAGCCGCAGCATGCAGGTAACCCTGACACACACACACACACACACACACACCCTTCCACTGAGTCACTTCTATGCTGTTCTTTTTTAAACAGACAAAATCTCAAAGAACGGTGCCTCGTCTGGGCCAACCATTCCATAATGTAGCAGACAGGCAGTGATTTAATTGGCGGCCCCACTGTGGAAAGAATCAAGTGGCTGTAGATAAAGGGGAAGAAGGGGACGAATGGAATGTTCCATATGCAGGCCTAGCCTATGTGGCATCCCAGAACCCTGCAGGGCTGCCATGACACGTGCTCTAGACGCTCATTCCATCCCTGCAACGCTAACGGAGCACATCAGCCACAGTCCCTTCTTGCCCACTCATTACATCTCTCTTTCCCCACCTCTGTCCATATCTATCACGGGCCCACATCATCTGTTGTCCTTCATTCATTCCCTCTTCTGTCTTTGTCTGCCCCCCCCGCCCGCCTCTGTGTCTCTCTCATTCCCCCCCTGTCTCTGTCTTCCTCCCTCCCTCCCCCTGTGTCTGTGTCTCTGTCTTACCCCCCCTGTCTATCTGTCTCACCACTCCTGTCTCTGTATCTCTGTCTCACTCTCTCTCCTGTCTCTGTATCTCTGTCTCACTCTCATTTTCTCTCCTGTCTCTGTATCTCTGTCTCACCATTCCTGTCTGTCTCTCTGCTCACTCTCTCTCTCCTGTCTCTGTCTCAGACGGATCTGACGCTGCTGAAGCTGGCAGCTCTTGAGAGCAACAAGAATCAGGACCTGGAGAAGAAAGAAGGGAGGATAGACGATCTGCTCAGGGTAAGGAGATGAAGGAGTGTGTGTGTTTCTCTCTCTGTGTGTGTGTGTGTGTGTGTGTGTGTTTGAGAGAGAGAGGGGGTGATGTGGGCGATATGTGCATGGACATCAGACAGACTATGAACATAATATAAGGCAGTGGAAAAAAAATCCAATGTTCTGAAAATAATTCTGACAAAAGCATCACAGGTGGCACTGATATGAGTGTTGATTAATGCCGGTCACTGTGGTTTGACACCTTGCAGGTGTGTGGGGTTGTATTTGTGTGTGTGTGTGTGTGTCGGAGACAAAAGCTAGAAGGAGCATTAGTGCACATGTGTTGAAGGAGCTGGGCAGATGACTGCTCATTTGGTCTGAACATGCACAGCCCCTTTGTTGGATTGAGTGCGTCATTCACTGGAACACTGTTGGGCCTCTCTCCATTTGCTACTAATGACTGGAGAAGCAGCTGTTGAGATGTACGAGCTGTTAATGATTATGTTCTGCTGTGTGTGTGTGTGTGACTGAATTGAGGGAGGTTGTAGCAAAGCTAGATGGAGACAAGCGGTTAATTATCAGACTGTGGATTGAGTGGAAAATTCCTGGTTTCTTCATGTGCTCTGTTCCCACCCAGGCAAACTGTGACCTCAGGAGACAGATAGACGAACAGCAGAAGCTCCTGGAAAAGTACAAGGAGCGTCTGAACAAGTGCATCACCATGAGCAAGAAGCTGCTTATTGAGAAGGTACCAGTCACCAGTGTGTGTGTACACACACACACACACACACACACACACACACACACACACACACACACACACACACACACACACACACACACACACACACACACACACAGTGTACTGTTGTGCACCTCTAGTAGTATATTGATATGGAAACAAATCAGTTAGAATATGATATAGAAATGGCAGGCATTAAGAGGGCCTAAACCAGGGGTGTTTTTTTATTGCCACATGAGCATTGGGATTTCTGACCCATCACCAACACAGTCCTAATGTGTTAACACTTAATTTTGTATTCCTTTCTTGCTTATGGAGCTAAGGGTTATGGTATTGACAACCTGTGTGTGTGTGTGTGTGTGTGTGTGTGTGTGTGTGTGTGTGTGTGTGTCTGTCAGAGCACACAGGAGAAGCAGTCGTGTCGGGAGAAGAGCATGCAGGACAGGCTGCGTCTGGGCCACTTCACCACCGTCAGACACGGGGCCTCCTACACAGAGCAGTGGACTGACGGCTACGCCTTTCAGAACCTGGTCAAGTAAGACACACACACACACACACACACACACACACACACACACACACACACACACACACACACACACACACACACACAGTCCTCTCCAGATGTAAATGCCTTCCAAAGTCTTAGGGCCGTACTGATAAGTGAGGTTGCTGGCTTCTCCATGTAAGTCCAGGACAAGAACAAGAGTAATCCCTGTGCAAGAACACTGAGTGGGGATGCTCCTTAGCAGGGTGATCCACTAACCTTGTTGCTGAACACAGCCCTCTGGACAGTGAAGATTGCACACACACATCCTGTGCAGTTGAAACATACACACCACACAGGACATCTTAAAGGACAACGCCCACCACGTATGGCATGTGAGATAGCGGCTATGGAATGCATCTAACATTTAGATTTGTCATTCACAGGTCCGCCATTAAAACTTGACACAAATGCAAAATTACACAATTTAGAGCTAGTAGGCATAAAAAAGACAGAAATCGCATCGCTTTAATGATATGCAGATTCAGACATCGGCTTTGTAAGCACTACTATGTCATTAAATTGTCGTTTTTATAAGCTAGGTCATCTATTGCATTGATTACTTCTGTTTACCGATGGCACTGGCTGTTAAGGGAAGAAAAGTATTCATTAAAACAACAATAATCCTCTGCTTAATTGGTCGGAAATAGCAAATATACACCAATTTCCTAGAAAGCCAAACCATTTCTGTAGGCTTGACGCGCAGGTTTTAGAATAGTTATCTAAACCTCAGCAGCTGCGTGGCTGACGTTTCCAGTGCGATCTGTTCCGTTAAAAACAATGGAATGAATTTGTTTTGGTTGTGTTGCGTTAAATACTCATACGTGTCCGGTGGGCATCCGGCTTAAGTAAGCACACAAGCATACAGCCGCACCAGTTACCAGTTTCTATATGGAATAAAGTATTAATGTGTGTGTGTGTGTGTGTGTGTGTGTTGTAGGCAGCAGGAGTGGGTGAACCAGCAGAGGGAGGACATCGAGAGGCAGAGGAAGCTGCTGGCCAAGCGCAAGCCTCCCAGCTCCAACCCCTCCCAGAGCCCCTCCCCCTCCAGCGAGGCCAAGCAGAGGAAAACCAAAGCGGTCAACGGAGCCGACAACGACCCCTTCCTTAAACCCAGCCTGCCCACGCTGTGAGTGGCTCCGCTCGCGCAGAACACACACATGTATCCTACACTCACACACACTTAAGAGACTTGACGGGGAAAAGCTGACAATAACTTCTTTGTCAAGCCCACTCAGCCCACACTGTGATATACTGTACATGCTTCAAATACATCTGCGCACACATACACACAAAAATATGCACATTCCAAAATCTCAGGCCTTCATCACTATCAAACTCAGGCCTTTTAAAAGTGCACACAGGTGGCTGGGGCTCAATCAACTAATTAACCCCACCTGCAGACAATTACACAACTCAACAGTCTGACAAGAAAGTGCAAAAATGCATTTTAAAACATAGTGTCCAACATCAGTGAAGATGGCATGCAGCATCTTCACAGTGTGCCTGCATGTTTATTAGGTACAACACGGAACACACACACACACACACACACACACACACACACACACACACACACACACACACAAGACTCCAACCCTCACACACTGTAAATGGACATCTACTCACCCATAGGAACACACCAGATACAACACAGCAGCCATACACACACACTAAAGTATATGCACACACAGTAAATGCACACACAGGCTCCCTCAGAAAGAACAACTCTTCTTGATGTCTTCACCAGATTGCCCAACGCTAGAGCACTCACACACAGTCACGTACACACAGAAATGGATGCAACCGAGCAACCTTTTCTTCAACCTCTTTTTGTGTGTGTGTGTGTGTGTGTGTGTGTGTGTGTGTGTGTGTGTGTGTGTGTGTGTGCATTAAACAGGCTGACCCTAGCAGAATATCATGAGCAAGAGGAGATCTTCAAACTAAGACTCGGCCATCTCAAGAAGGTGAGTGACACGGAGACACACATGCACACACACACACTGAGTCACATGCAACAGGCAGTCAGCTAATTGGCTGTCGGAATCGGAATCATTTATCAGCAGAAAGAATTGGATCCTGGTTCCTCGCTGTCTATCATTTTTTTTATTCAGTTCCCTAAGGAACCATAGAACCTCAGTCCAGTACTGCTAGACCCAGAGTTGAGTTCTTGATCCTAATGTGGCTGGCTGCTCCGGGTCTCATGAGAACAGGGTTCCAGTGAAGCGTGAACGTCAAACACACATTCAGCCAGCCAGAAAAAGTGTCTTTATGGAACACTGTGTTCCTGACTGGAATAACATGCTAACAGTCCTGTCTTTTTCTTTCTTTCTTTCTTTCTTTCTTTCTCTCGCTTTCTCCTACCTCCACCCCTCTCTCACTCCCTCTCTGTTGCTCTGTCCATCTCTCTCTGCACTGCTCTCTCTCTCTCTCTCTCCGCCTACCTTTTCTTTTCCTCTTGTGCCTTCTTGGACTCGTCCCACCTCTCCCATTCTGTGTGTGTGTGTGTGTGTGTGTGTGTGTGTGTCTCAGGAGGAGGCTGAGATTCAGGTGGAACTTGAGCGTCTGGAGCGTGTGAGGAACCTCCACATCCGAGAGCTGAAGAGGATCAACAATGAGGACAGTTCTCAGTGAGTGTGCACACACACACACACACAACCATGGCGAAGCTTGTTTGATGTCCGTCTTCTCCCTTCTCTTCTTGATTGCTTATCCCTTGACACAAATTTTGTGTGCGTGTGTGTGTGTGGTTGACAGGTTCAAAGACCACCCCACTCTGAATGAGCGCTACCTGCTGTTGCACCTGCTTGGCCGAGGAGGCTTTAGTGAAGTTTACAAGGTGAGACGCGCGCACCCCCCCACACACACACACACACACACACACACACACACACACACACACACACACACACACACACACACACACACACACAGCTTATTATATTATCATGTGTATCTGTAAGATCTGTACAGTGTATGTGTCTGTCTGCCTGTCTCTTTACTGAGTTAGTTTTCTGTCGTGACCAGTAGCTGTCTGTCTCCTATGTCTAATGTGTTTTGCATGCGCTGCTGTTTCTCTCTCTCAGGCCTTTGACCTGTTTGAGCAGCGCTACGCTGCCGTCAAAATCCACCAGCTCAACAAGAACTGGAGGGAGGAGAAAAAGGAGAACTACCACAAGTATGACTGCACCCATCTTCTCTTCTTCTTCTTTCATCAGCTCATCCCTCGTTTTCCGTCTGTCTCACTTCCCTCTGTCTCGCTCCCCTACACTCCTCTCATTGTTGTCAGTACTGCTTCACAGCCTTTGCTTACCAGCTGCCTGCTTCCCTTCGTTTTGTAGACATGCCTGTCGGGAATACAGGATCCATAAGCAACTGGACCATCCCAGAATAGTCAAACTGTATGACTACTTCTCCCTGGACACAGACACGTGAGTCTTAGCAACGCACTCTTACCAGATGTTCTTAGTGTGTTACACACACGTAGGCTTGGAAATAAAGAGGTGCTTGTATTTCATGCCGGTTTGGTTTGGTTCTCCTGGGTTTCTCAGGTTCTGCACGGTTCTTGAGTTCTGCGAGGGCAACGATCTGGACTTCTACCTGAAGCAGCACAAGCTCATGTCGGAGAAGGAGGCGCGCTCCATCGTCATGCAGATCGTTAACGCACTCAAGTACCTCAACGAGATCAAACCTCCCATCATCCACTACGACCTGAAGCCAGGTACACACACGGCCTGCTTGGCCTCAGTTATGTGGATGCAAACACATCGGAAAATACAAAGATGATGCTCTGTGTTTGTGTGTGTGTGTGTGTGTGTGTGTGTGTGTTGGGGAACATACCTCTAGTGTGTGGGACTTTACCCATGTTACCGTGTGTATGCTGCCTGTGCTAACAAATCTGAAAATCTAAAGTTGGCTCTGTGTGTGTGTGTGTGTGTGTGTGTTAGGCAACATCCTCCTGGTGGACGGGACGGCCTGTGGTGAGATTAAGATCACAGACTTTGGCCTGTCCAAGATCATGGATGATGACAACTATGGTGTGGATGGGATGGACCTCACCTCACAGGGGGCCGGAACTTACTGGTGAGGATCAGAATGCACAAAAAACATTACCGTGTGTGTGTGTGTGTGTGTGTGTGTGTTTTCCCTTAAAGAGCTTTTGTAGTTTTTGTATGTGGTTAAGTGTTCTAGCCAAAACGTATTAATTTGAACCTACTAATAATTATGGAAATCTGCACCCTAAAAGAGCAGTTGAGGTTTGCCTTTACTAGAGTTCAAAACCACATCTATGCCTTTACGTTGTCTCTGAATTTTGTGTCTGTGTGTGTTTTGCAGGTACCTGCCTCCAGAGTGTTTTGTTGTGGGAAAAGAACCTCCAAAGATCTCCAATAAAGTAGACGTCTGGTCTGTGGGAGTAATCTTCTTCCAGTGTCTTTACGGCCGCAAGGTAAGAACACACACACACACACACACACACACACACACACACACACACACACACACACACACACACACACACACACACACACACACACACAGACAGACAAACACAGCACAATGTTGCTAGAGGTGAAAAGCCTTTAGCACGCATATTGATGGTTGTCTGTTGTGTGTCCAGCCATTTGGACACAACCAGTCTCAGCAGGACATACTTCAGGAGAACACCATCCTCAAAGCCACTGAGGTGCAGTTCCCAGTCAAACCTGTCGCCAGCAACGAGGCCAAGGTGAGTACGTGCACACACACACACACGTGCACACACACACACACACACCATGCGTTACGTACCTTACAGAAGCACATATCCACCCTTTGAGAAGAAACCCACTACACGACTAGCTTGGGTAGGAGAGGGGAGAGGAAACTGCACTTTAAATTGGATTTGATCTCTATAAGCTTTCATGCCACAATTACTCCCACCTAATGTTAGTTCTTCTGCGCTAGATATTGTTCATGAAAATCACAAAAGTAAAGATCTGCTTGAATGTTTGATGGAATGAATGACTTGTATGATAGGTATGGGCAAAAGAAAGATGACTCAAAAGATTGTCTAGAAGAAAAACCCAGCTGCCTCCTTTCTCCCCTACTGAATGATATGCACTTTTAATAGATGTGTTCACATCATAACCATGAGCATACGTTCAACCCTCTTTGTGTGTATGTGTGTGTGTGGGGTCAGGCGTTTATCCGCCGCTGCCTGGCCTACAGGAAGGAGGACCGCTTTGATGTTCAGCAGCTGTGCAGCGACTCGTACCTGCTGCCTCACATGCGGCGCTCCAATTCGTCAGGCAACCTGCAGGCCAGCCCAGCCTCCAGCCCCGCCTCCTCAGGCATCATCTCCTACTGAGCAGACCAACCGGATTGGCCGACTGTCCTGACTGACGCCTCACCTGTCCTACCATGCTCCCATCCCTGTCCCTGAGATGTGATGCGCTTGGATGTCTGACACAGGGAGAGGGAGGAAATGGAGAAAGGAGAAGCCTCATCACCCACACACACACACACTGGCGGTCATCCGACCTGATCTGATACGGTCGCCGCTCGTTTTTGTTTTGTTTATTTGTCAACTTGCACTCTGTTGCCGGAGGTGAAGCTGTGGAAAGGGACATGGAAACTACAGCGGAGAGTTTCCACACAAAAGCTCAATATGCTAACGTGAATTTGGGGACGGGGGGAGGAGGGGGAGATTCGCCCCTCCTGTGAGCGGGTGTGGCGGTCACGTGTCGGCACGACTGGAATGCTATTGCCATGGTTACAGCTGCCGTGGCAGCAGTGAGAAGCTTTAATGCTGGGATTCTCAGAGGCACTACCGCATGCGGCTCCCTGACGAGGTGTGTGTGTGTGTGTGTGTGAGAGAATGTGTGTGTGTGTGTGTGTGTGTTTGTACGCATGAAAGAGCTGCAAGTGTGCCATCCCTGACTGCAGCACATTGCAGGACACAGCCTAACCAAATGTGGGGTATGGCACACCTGTACTGTGTGTGTGCAGTGTTTGTGTGCGCCTGTGCGTGTGTGTGTGTGTGTGTGACGAATGTCACAGTGAGTGTTAATGCAGGAGTCAGGACTGTTGAAATTTGGCTCTCTTTGTTTAAGTGAAGTTTGTGTGTGTGTGTGTTTGTTTGTTTGTTTGTTTGTGTGTGTGTGTCTGTCAGCAGAATTGAACAGTGCAGGACTAACACACCCATAACTTTTTTTTTTTTTTTTTCCTCTCGAATTTTTTTATTGTTCTTTCCAGAAATGGTTTGATGTTTTGCTGCTATGTTATGTTGCTTAATTTTAATTCAGAAGTTGTTCAAGCTTCAGGTACAAGCTGTACAGTTTGGTTAAAAAACAACAAAAAAAAGAAAAGTAAAATTTTAATTATTTGGATGACTAGATCACAGCATGCAGAGGATAAAGCTGAAGTGTGTTTGTGTGGGTGAGAGTATGTCCGTGTATTTGCCTCTCTCTCTCTGTCTGTCTGTCTGTATGTACAGTGTAATTTTTTTTTTTTTCTTTTTCTTTCTTTTTTTTGTGATTGAACAACTGGTGGGCCGGACCCTGCCCCAGTATTTGTGCCGCCACAGCTTCTCCACACTCAAACATGCTCTTCTCATGCTCATGTTGCTAGGCAGCCTTTGCCCCCCCCCCCCCCCCTTTTCTTGCAGGCTGGGTTGGAGCCAATGCAAAGGCTGCCTAAACAGCCACCACACCATTACAAAAAGTGGAATGAATGAATGAATAGATGAATGAGTGAATGAACAAACGTGTGCGGATGAATGTGTGAATGGAAGGATGAAAAGCTAAAGTGGGGAGGTTGAATGAAGAGTGAATCAACTGAGCGGATGTATTTGTTTAAAGGGATAATGTTCCAGTAGTGTTCCTGGTGAGAAAGCGAGGGGTCTGCCTGTGTTCCAAGTTTATTTGATTTGATTTGATTTGATTCCCCCTTTACCACTTGATATTTGGTTTCATGCTCTTGCAGATTGCAGACCCCCATGTCTTGTATCCCTGCCCCCGTTCAAAAACAGTTGGACTGTCTAAAATGCTGCTGGAATTGTAGAGAATGTAGCCAAAAACAGTAATAAACGTCAAAAAGGCTAAAGGCTAAAATCTGGTGTCAGCATTCTTCTTTGCCATGCCGTGTGTGTGTGTGTGTGTGTGTGTGTGCACACTGAAATAATGAGTGTTTTATGGTGTCATTTTTCAGCTATCAGTGTTGTTGACTTCCAAACATACGATGGAATATTGCTGGCTGGTAAAGAGCAAAGTCATCTGTTGCTATGGTAACAAGCCATAATGTCCCAAGCTGGTGGACGGACGCCCCACTATTTGGTGAAATGATTGTGGAAAGATGAATATGACGTGATGGAGTATTTCAAGTGTTTGTTAATAAAGTTAACTCTAAGTAGTAAACTTTGTTTTAGTAAACAATTTGGATAATACACAACTTTATCCCTGAACAATTGATCATTGGTATGGTCTTTGTCTAATTTGTATATGGAATCTTGGATGTATAAATGCCAAATGACCCTTCCATGCCACAGATAATGGAAAGGATCATGTAGAATAGGTCAACTCATCCTCACTCTTTCTATTCTGTGAGAACTGCTGGTCATGTTGTGGAATTTCTCGTGTGTGAATATGTAGTGTGTGTGTGTGTGTTGGGAACAAAGCTTGGGTGTTAGCTGAGTGCTGAGTATTTTGACCTTGACGCTAGTGATTTCATGGCCGCCTGAAACAAGCCATCTTGTAACTTCAAGATCCAATCCGGTTTCTAGGATGTCCATGTCTTTAGGAGTGAGACTATCCTGTAAATATAAGTGGTGAAGTTCTTGTATGAAAGCTTGGGCAACAGAGACGGGTTTTAGAAGGTTAGTAGATGCTTGAGTGGGCCGTACTCCTCTCAGGTGGACAAGGTCAACATTTTGGGGATTATTGCTCATCTGTTAGGATATTCAGTGTTTTTAGTTAACTGAAATGAACTGTATCTGTAGAAGTCTGTTACAGTGCTTACTAGCCTATAGCATGAACACATTTGGATTTTTAAAACCAAAAAAGTCAGTCCTGTCAACTGAGTGATATTAAAAGTCCTCCAACAGTTGCTGCAGTTATAGCTGAGTGAGTGGCAGGTTTGGTCAATTCTTACTTGTGATTAAATTTGGCATTAATTTGTGTCACATTGAAACTATAGACCAAATACAGTAATCATCATTTTGTCACACCCTAAGGACTAAACGTGGCTTTTGGGATGACGTAGTTGAGTTGACATTGACACTGGAGAGGAAAGTTTTTGGAGTGTCTGGTTGGTCATTGATTTCTAGGTGAATACAGTGTTCTTTTTCTACTCCTCAAAGTATCAGTGAAGGAGGTGAGGTGTTACATCAACCGTTAGGTGCAATCTTTTCAGACAAGTAAAATTTACTAGCATAGCTCAGACTTTATGCAGTAGGTAGATAAGAAGACATGGATGTACGCAAATTATGTATCTTTGTATCTTATTATAAATTCAAACATATGAAGACAAAACATTAGGGAAAACCTCACTTGTTTGAAGGGGCTGGAGAATAGATTGGATATTAAAAAATTGTTCTGTTCTGATCTGTCAACAGAATCTTGCTTTTTTTTTCTTTTTTTTTTTTACAATGGAAAATGAGTACTAATGAATAGACAGGCACCTCTTGAAAGAGTGCTGCATATACAAGTTATGTTTTCCTTTCAGAGGTTTCACACTTTTTAGGCTGATAAAAAAACATTTTACAACCCCTTGCTGCCCTCTGCTGGTAAACACATGTAGCTTGTAGATGCATCCTTACATCTGTCCAACATACTTGTGTGTGGACACATAAAGTCAATACGTCGATCCAAAATTTTATTGAGTACATTCATACAATAAAGCCAAAGATCTTTAATATTAACCTCTGCTTCAGCCCTCTCTGATAAAGGGCTGTTATTTTGCCCAAAAGGATACACTGGGACAGTAAGAATGACAGTGAGCACCGACCAATCTCCCTCAAGCAGAGAAGAGGCTTGGCTCAGGCAAAGCCAATGAGAGCAGGCTGGGAGAGGGAGCTTGGGAAGAAGAGATGCTCCAGTCAAGGTTGTTGGGAAGACACTCTGCAGTCCTGAGGCACATTCACAGAGCTCATATGACACACACCTGGGGCTAATGTCACTGAGACGCCATGTAAGGAGAGAACTCATTATTACCTCCATGCAGTCACAGGTCCAAGGGGAAACCCTCTGAGATCATTTTACACGCACTCTGAATTCCTACTGTGCCTCTATATTTCACATTATATGAATATGCCTCAGCTCTGACGTTGGTTAAGACCATGTTTATCACTGCAACAAAAGGCAACAGTGAGATCATGTGCTCAAGTTGTGATGCAGAGACTCCGATGTCCTTTTTCCTGTAGGCTTTACAGACATGCAAACTGTACCAAATACATTCATTCAGTGTCATTCAAACGCACTCAATGGAAAGACACTTTCTTTGTTTCTCAAAAGCAGTTCACTAATTAAATGTGCAAAAAAAATGAATATACAAGTGTTGAAATCTGCCACACTGTTTCTTCTCTGTTTAGGCATAAACTAGTTTAATTCCCAGTCTGGCTGGTCTAAAATAAACTTTAAATTAAATTTTGGGGTTAACTGGGTGTGCGTGAGCTAGCTCCTTTTACTCATAGACCAACAGACTCTTTACATGCATGTGATGGCATGCACACACACTCACAGTGAAATAATCCACCCCTCTATCACATAGGTGGTGAGTATTTTATTTTCATGTTTGTTGCTTTCTCCTTTTGTAGAAATGTTCATTTGGTTGCTCGCCATAGTTGTTCTACTGCCCAGACTCCCTCTAGTGACTGACCCTGGCATTGCTGTGGACTTCTCGTCACTAAAGATGTGCATTTGGTCATTTGCCATTGCTTCCTTTATTTCTGCCATACATGTAAAAGTGGTCCATACACCTGACACAAGCAGTCTATGGAAGAGAAGCACCTGTACAAACCCAGTGCACAGTAGGCTATATTATTCAGGAGCATGAAGCTGACTTTAAGGTGTGAATATCGTGCTGTTGTTTCCAACCAATGTCAACACAAAGTCTCTCAAAAACGTCTGATTTTAACAGATCCACAGTGAGCGCACCCCTCTATTTCAAACAGACGGTGGACAGTTTTGTGTAAAATCCCGTGTAGTTTATTGCTTGTGTGAACGGGAAAAGAACCATCGTTTGACCCCTCTCCCTTAGAACCCACAGAAGTCCCTCGCCCCGCCCAGCGCCCCTGCTCCCCAGCCGTGTAGGAAGGAACCAGTCTCCGTGGAACCAACGAGCAATGGTTCCGTGTGCTCACGGCTGTGGGGCGGGAACGGAGCACTGGGACAGAGCGATAGACAGACTGACTGACTGCCTGACAGCGCATGGGGGATAATTAGATGAGAAATTGGACCAAAATTAATTACATGGTGCAAAAATGCAATATAATGATTTTTTTTTTTGAAAAGAGAAGAAAAACAAAATAAAATACAATCAATCATGAGGCGTAACTAAAAATACATAGAGAAAATGATTTATCGATTCCAAAGCAATTAAAAAAACAAAACAAAAACAAAACATAATGGACATTTTAGAGATATACAGTGAAGAGGACAGAAATGATGGCTATGAGGGTCACTGAAACAGGGCTGCTTTACATGTATTTGTATGTTAGTTGTTTATTTATTTATTTATTTATCATTCTTAGTTTAGAACCGTCTCCAGTTCCTGCTGTTCTTCTACACTCATTGTGCTGTCCATTCATGAATCCTTCACCTCAGCCAGCCGTGTCCTTCGCTGAGCTCAACTGCCCAGTCCACTCGCTCACCAAGTGTCTGGGCCTCGCTCTCATCCCAGGGCCAAATAATAAATACATTTGAGAGTTTAACAATGACAAACTGCAGGAGAGATGGAGAGAGACAGAGAGAGAGATGAGAGAGTGAGAGATGTGTTGCCGTGAGGGAGGAGAGAGTGTGAGCGCATATTTGAGGGAAAAAAAAAAAGAAAAAAAAAGAAGAATGGAATAGTGTAACAAATGAAGACAAAACAAAACAAAAGCAGCACTTGGTTACGATGATTCTGCAGCGGGCGGGGCATCTTCTGTCGTTGCTACGGCGGCGGTGGATGCTGCCGTCTCCGTGGGTAATGGTGCGGGGGCTGGGGCAGGGGCCTCTGTCGTCATGGTGACTTCGGGCGCGGCGCTGGCTGCTGGAGTGGCGTCCAGGATGAGGGCGGGGGTCTGCTCGGTGGCTGAGGCGGTGGGGGTCAGGCCAACGGTGGGCAGGGGGGGTAATGTGGAGGACAGGGAGGTGGGCAGCATGGTGGGCATGGGGAGAGGGGCCAGGCCAGGCAGGTTTAGAGGGGGCAGAGGGCCGAGAGCAGAGAGAGGGGGGAGACCTGACAACACACACGCACACACACACAAAAAAGACATATGATTCGACAATTCGATTACTAACACTCACACAACACTCACTGTTTGTCCTCTGCTCATTTGACCTGCATGTGCGCTCCAACTGCAGGTCTGATCCCACAGCATGTACATGTATGTGCTCCTACTGTCACCGATCCTATAATAGGACTTTTATACACGTGCTCGTGCAACGGTGTGTCTGATACACGTCTGATCCTACTGTATGTAGTACACGTCTGTTCTAATAGTATACATGTGCTCCTACTGTCTGTCTGACACATGTCTGATCCTATAGTATATACAGTATGTACAGATTGGTGATCTGGGTAGCTCAATAATGGCGCCTGCTTACTTCCGGTAGTTTCGTCGGATTCGTCTATATATATATATGTGTGTGTGTGTGTGTGTGTGTGTGTGTGTGTGTGTGTGTGTGTGTGTGTGTGTGTGTGTGTGCTCGTACTGTATCCTCATTCCCTTTTATGCCCATCCATTTCATTACTCACAACTCTCTGTCTTTGCTCACAAACTCTTCTTAAGGCAATGTTGGTAAAAAAAACAAGCTTTGAGCTGTGCATGAAGGGCACCAGACAAGTGCATTGTTTTTTTTTTTCTTCTTTCCATCACCACCTCTCTCTCTATACACAGTAGAAGAAGACTGCTCTGGTTCCTGGTCCATGTGTAGACCTGGTCCATGTGTAGACTAAGTTTGGAGTGAACACACCAAATGGTGGACAAAATGGATGCAGTAAGCTGGCGGAAATGGCGCTGTGATGTACATCCGTATTAAACATGGAGCATGACTGAGGGGTTTAATGGCAGAGTGTAATGCTCCACCTCCACTGGCCACTAGGAGGCGTTCACTGCACAAATTATTACAGAGACAGAGCTCTTGAACACACCCTTCCTGACCACACAAATCAGGGGTGTTGTTCAAGTTGTCAGTGAGACAAATGTGTGTGTGTGTGTGTGTGTGTGTGTGTGTGTGTGTGTGTGTGTGTGTGTTTGACTGAAGGGTGTGTGGCCAGTTGTGTTTAACCAGGTTATCTGGTGTGTTTGCAGTGACATAGTAATGCATGACAGAGTGGAGTGTGTGGAAACATTTGCATCTGTGTGTGTGTGTGTGTGTGTGTGTGTGTGTGTGTGTGTGTGTGTGTGTGTGTGTGTGTGTGTGTGTGTGTGTGCTCACCTGTGGCAGAGGGAGGTAGGCCAGTGATGCCCGGTAATGAGACAGCGCTCAGGTCGGGTAGCGGGATGTTCAGGTTGGGCAGGTTGGGGAGAGGCGGCAGACCTGCAGGTAATGGCATGAGACCTACACACACACACACACACACACACACACACACACACACACACACACAGGTTAAAACTGTCAACATTTATAAAAACACACAATGCAGGTAGTAAAGACAAAAACAAGGACACACAAAACATCCATGAGATGCATATTCCTCAACATGCTCACATGGCAACACACACACACACACACACACACACACACACACACACACACAGCAACAAGAAGTGCCATTACATCTGATCTTCATTAACATTATTATGACAATCAATTACCCCTTAATTAAAATGAATGCAACTCTTCATTAAATGCGTAGCGGAGATAATCAAGTTTCACACGCACACGCACACACACACACACACACACACACACACACACACACACACACACACACAGGTAGTATGCCCATCAGCTGGAACAGATCTGAGGGCTAGAGACGAACAGAGACTGCTAAAAGGTGTGGATGCTCACCTGGTAGTGTAGAGGCAGGGTTCACCCCAGGTACAGAAGCCAGGGAGGGACTGACTTGGGTGGGCAGCAAAGGTACAGTAGGCACGCCTGTAGATGAACACACACACACACACACACACACACACACACACACACACACACACACACACACACATTTCAGAAAAAGACAAAATATTTTTTTTCTCTTTACTGTTGAACATTATATCGGATAAACCTTTTTCTGTTTTAGGAAATATTACCATATTTGTTTTTATTCTGTTTAATGTCAGAAGAGCGTCCTTTCTTAGTGTTTGGTAAAATGACGCTGAAACAGTTTGACTTGGGCAAGGCCCAGAGGACTTGCTTATTCTTCCCCAAGCTTCTCACAATAGTTTGCTGAGATTTAGGTCCATTGCTCTTGACAGAACTGGTAGAACTGGATCAGGTTTCTGGCTGGCTTGTATGCACATGCAAATTTCCGATAACTGAGATCAGGGGCTTTGGGTGGCCAATACCTTTTTTGTCCTTTAGCCACTTTGCAACTAATATGCTATGCAACTAATAAGGAGATATGCTTTGGATCATTGT
Source organism: Sardinella longiceps (assembly GCA_027497455.2). Classification (NCBI taxonomy): domain Eukaryota; kingdom Metazoa; phylum Chordata; class Actinopteri; order Clupeiformes; family Clupeidae; genus Sardinella; species Sardinella longiceps. The sequence continues at coordinate 16,050,114 of JAODXP020000031.1, forward strand.
CCATTGGGAAGAGCCAATCTTTGGCAGATGTCTTCATGATGTTGCTTCAATATGCCCACATCATTTCTCATGATGCAAAGTAGCCGCACAACATGATGCTGCCATCGGCATATTTCAAGTTTCTGTGTCCTATTTCTGGAGAGTATGTAAATATCTGGTTTCAGCTGTACTGTATATGCAGACTCCTTGCTAACATGGAAGTGGAATTAGAAATCTTTCAGGTATGCAGTCAGATGTAAGTTTCACCGAGCAAAAATGACACCCCTGCCTTGTGTAGTCCCTAGGTACCTTGGATTCTTAAAGGAATAGTCCACCTTTTTCTGAAGTTGGGTTATTCACAGTCTTACCTGGAGTTACATATGTGGGTAAAAGCATTTTGGTCTCAGTGCATGGTTGGTTGCAGTCTGGCAACCCCATTTTTTTGCTTTAGCTTAGCATAGGTGCTGGAACGTAATGTTTCCAAACAGTTGCTATCTGGCTACTTTACATTCCAGCACCTATGCTAAGCTAAAAATCAGAGACACTGCACTACACTGAACGTGTCCGTAACACATTACACTTTGTTACACTTTGTCTTATCTCTTGTATAGCATAGGGGTATCTTTCAGCAAAATAACGGTTTCATGTCAGATCAAACTGATACAGCAGAAGTGGTGATGCTAGGCCTGATAAAGAGACAAGAGCTGTACCTGTGTGTAGTTCACTGGGCATGGTGGGTGTGGTCGTGGCGAGTGACAGGCCTGAGAGACCATCCTCCAGGCCTGTGGGGGCGGGAGCTGCAGCTGGGGGAGGGCTCACAGCCGATAGCTGCACCTGAAGAAGGACGGACCAATCAGAATTAGGATTCCATTACAAGTCAATGGACAAGTAAAGCTTTGAAATGTATCCTACATTCAATATTGTTGAGAATGATTTTTTTAGCAACAGCAGACAGTGGGGATCCAGGAAGAAGCAAAAAGGGTGACAGAAACAGAGAGCAAAGGAGTAGTGTGTGTGTGTGTGTGTGTGGAGTGTGTGTAGAGACAACTACAAAGGGTGTGTGTAGAGACAAGTCCAAAGGGTGCAGATGGTGCGTCTCATGGGGAAGGACTGCTCCACAGATGTGCAGACGTGAGGATGTGCATGCAGAAGAGTGATGGCACAGTTTGAGAATCTATTCAGGTTCTAGAACACTCAGCAATCTGTTCTGCTGAACAAAACTATTTGCAAGCATCTCATACAAGAGTCTGCTCCAGAAGTGATGAAGTGGCTGCAGATGTTAGAACTGCGCTGTGAGCATTTTCCCTTCCAAAAGAGACCCCCTCAGTTCCGACACATCACACACACACACACACACACACACACACACACACACACACACACACACACACACCTCTGTGAAGCCATCCTTCAGGGGACTTGACGGTTCGGTGGGGACATGGCCTGGGAAGCTGATCTTCTTGCCCTCTTCGAAGGGTCGCGTGGGGATTCTGTGGAGGTAGCCGTAGCCTATACCACAGCCCAGGCTGCACAGAGACAGGGGAGAAAGAGCATAGGGTGAGGTGAGCACACACACAAGCATCTACACTTTAAACACACACAAACCTTTGCACCCTCTCTCTTTGACAACAAGATCCAAATATGTTATGCACCCTCTCTCACATAACGCTATGTGCATGTGACACACTGTAGCTCTTTCCGTTCTTTCAGTTGCCAACTACAGGCGAGTGGACAAACAACACAGATTTGCATTCACACATATGCATTTGTGTGTAAGCAGCAGGCTTGATTTCCAAGTTCCACTGCCAGTCCCCGTTGGAATAAAAAGAGTCTTCCAAATCCTACAAATGGAGTGACTGAGCGAAGGAAAAACCCTTACCTGCCCTCTCCACCCCAGGCACTGTTGGGAGTGATGACCACCTCTCGGCAGTTGTCTGTGTCAGTGTTGTAGACGTAGAGCTTCAGTCCCTTGCCCTCGTGGGTCTCAATCAGGGAGAACAGGTCTTCAGACTAACACACACACACACACACACACACACACACACACACACACACACACGGAGTGGAAGGAGAGTGAGTATGTATCTATGCCACGCAGACGACAGACCACTGTGGTGTGCCAATTGAGCTACAGTAACACTTATTGAGCCCTGACTGACAAAAGGCCCATTACTGACAAATGTACAGTTGAGGTCTCCTCAACGAGGGGAAGAATCCAGTAGATGCTGGAGCTGGCCTGTGTAGACCTGGGGGATATTCCTAAGAAGGTAGCTGAAGGGCAATCCTGAGTAAGTTCATCCAGATGCTGATGTAAACCTGATAGTAGAAGAGCCTCTGCATTCTTTTACCTACACAAAGCCAGCAAGCTATTCTCTTAGCAGGTTTACCACTTTCTCTAGAGTAAAATGATCCGAGCCAGGTTTAGTGCTTTACATGCATAGGACGTTCTTCCAGATGCTTAAGTCCAAAAAAAGTGCTTAGTGCAGGCTGAAGCTAAGCATGGAGCTAAGCATTTTTTGGGGGGGGCTAAAAGCACCTGGGAGAATAGCAGCTGCTGCACAGAGGCTCGACTCATTGCCACTGCTTTATTTTAGCTCTGCACTGTCTGGGGTACTGGAGGTGATGAGGACATCTTTTAATGAGATTGAATACTCACTCAGAGCTGAGAATTTTATTTTTCCCTCCTTTACACAGTAGTGAAAACCAGATGTGGAAGAAAACACACACACACACACCCACACACCCACACACACGTATAGTGCATGTAAAATCCATGAATACAACAGACACTGACCTCATTCATGACGGTGTCTGCTCCGATGATGTAGTCTGTGTGCGGCCTCAAGCCAGCTAAAGCAGCGGGAGAGTTTGGCTCCACTTCCTGAAGCAAACAAGCAAGACATACAGGCAGTCAGACAGACAGTGACACATCTAGGAAAGTGTATCAAATGCGTTTTAGATTAGCCTCTAAAACTGACGCCTCCAAAATCTGAAGACTGCTTAGCATGAAGACTTATCAGACCTTGTGGCATGCCTTCCAAACATTTTTAATAACAATAATATAATATAGAAATAACCATCTCATGGTAAGGAGCGTTGCCGTTGGTTGAAGTTGAGACTTTAAAATCAATTTCAAGTTGAATTGCTTGAAGAAGGTCAGTAGACCGAAACGTTGCAGTAAACCTTGCAAATGTGAACAGTGTGCGGGAGCTTTCTTGATTTTAACGTTAGTGACCCAGGGGTTCCACTCCGACGCCCCTGACAAAAGGAGGTGTGCAAGAATTCTACATTAATCAAGTTGAGACTTACCAGCACATGCCAGACGTTCTCATTGGCTCCCTCGAAGCTGCAGAAGCGGATGCTGACACCTAGAAGTCCCTGGCCTCCCCACATGTTGCTAGGGGTGACTGTGGTCTCCCTCAACTCCAGTGTCTTGCTGCTGTAGACCAACATCTTCACTGGCTTCTCCACATTAGCCTTAAGGAGGTCCTTCAACGTGTCGTTGTCTTTGTTCTGCATTTGAAAGAGATTGTGAGGTCAACTAGTGCTTGAGACTCTAGTAAAATAAGTAGACCTCATTTACACATAGGAAGTGGTAAAAACTACAAAGCATTACAGCTATTTCTTATAACTCAATCTGATCCAACAATGAAATGAAGGGGTATAAGATAGTTGTAAAGCTTGTATTATATCAAAGGTTATATCAGCTTGGGCTGATTCTTTACTTTTGTCAGCATTAACAGATTTCACTGTTTACAACTTTATTTGGCCATTTAATAATGCCGTTAATATTAATATGTTAATATTTTTTAACAATTTCTCATTTTGGTATTCCTATATTTCATTTGACATTTCATTTTTATAGGCCAATCTCTTACAATAAGACAGGATGCACACATGACAACTAGGCCTAGGCCTAGATGTACATCCTCCTGCTCATTCCTATACTATAGTCACACTAATGACAGCTGCACCACATTAGAGCTTCTGATGCCTGTGTATATCTTTTCTCATCTAATGGATGCCACAGGATGTCTTCCTGCAGGACAATAAAGACAGCTGTGCAAACACATGAAAAACTCATAGTACAGATTGCTAATGGAAGCACAGAATGAACCCTCCTCCCTAGCCCTGAACCATTAAAGGCAAAGCCCATAGGCCATAGACAATAAGGGCTAAACTGGCATGAATTAATTTCAGGATTGGTTAATTTACACTGGGTCTTAGTATCTGAATGTGCCTTACACTAACATGGATGGGAGCTACATCATCTCAGCTATGGCTAACGCGTTGACATCCTAACACTGCTACACTGTCAACACCATGTCTGTACAAGGCCTACTCAGACAAGAGAACGTCAAATGAACTCACCAGTCTTGTATTGTTGATTGACACGATGAAGTCAAAGAATGGCTCCAACCCTGCCCGGTGGCCTGGTGAATTTTCCTGTACCTTTAGGAGAAAAACAGAGAGCCACGTAGCCCCTATTAATGACTGACATTGAGATTATGATTAGAGTAACGTTATGGCACAGCCCTTCCGTACAGTGCTGCTGCTAGCCTTGAACAGCTCATGGATTACAGCATAATGGAAACACATTTGCAAGAATACAGAAGACCATGTATGACATTAACGTTACTCCAGAATATAACGTTAATGCATTTCTCACAAACCATGAAGACAGTCAGCTAACGTTAGCCACCCGAAGTGCAGAAGATCCTTGCTAGCTTGTTGACTAACTGAATTATCGCTAGGAGAATGGTCAAATCTCCCACATAACGTGGCCCTTACAGTAATATCAAGAAGCAGACTAACCCATTTGAAATATTCACAGTGACAATGAGATAATCTATGCTCAACTGACAGGCGAAACGCCACGGAAGAGGCATCAACAAGGTTAGCATTGATTCACTGCTAACGTTGGATGGTTAGCTGTTCACTTGCTGTCAGCATATTCAATTTCAGTGCAGGCTTGCTATTCAAAAACATCGTCCACTGCTTTATGTTACAACGTATGCACATGTAACACTTCATGCAATGATAATCGATGATAACGTCAACAAGGTATGATGACTGCATCATAAGCAAACATTGATTTAGCATGCTAAATAGCACACCCAGGCCAAAACTGCATCCACGGTCTTCAGTTGGGTTTCTGTCTGGCAGTGCAGAGCTCAAAATCTAATGCTAACACCAAACGATACCACACAGAATGAATGACAGAGTGTAGAAATACGTACTCTGAGGACATGGTATCCCTCCGAGCCACCCCCTGGAATCTCTACACTCTGGGATCCCCCCATGACTGTCCGCTTCTGTTTACCGGTGATAAAACTATATTTCCCCGGTGTTAGCGGGCTAGCGGCTGAGAGTGCGACACGTCGGCCAAGTTTTGGTGGTGGGATGGATCGGATGAAGACACTCGCGCTGTTACGTGGCAGTCGAGAAAGAGAGGACGATGGGATAGCAGCGGCGGACGAGCAGGTGTAATGTTTGTTTTGGCCTATGGTTTTAGCACGTGAAATAGATTTCCCGTTAGCTACAATGTCAGTCAGAAAGAATATCAAGACTTTGAAAAGGATATTATAAGTAATTTTTTTATTACGGAGCCCCTTCAGTCTATATCGAGTTATACAGACCAATCTTAAAGATACAGCCTAGGCAGTGTGGTTGATATCCCTCATTGCACTTCAGAGAGGGACAGTGTCAACAACATGATTTCACAGACATACCAGCCTTTAAAACTAAGACTGCCAAAACACATAGTAATAGTGTGTATACACACTAAAACTCACCCTATTAAATAATTAGTAGACTGCAGGTGCTCCTATTAAACCACTTGCAAGCAGCAGTAGAGGGGCCCACCTGTTCATTAAATTGACTACAGGTGTTCCTAATTGAGCCCCATGCTATTATTACTAGCCTACTACATAGTTTACTACTTTCTGCAAAGATCAATATGAGTAGAATGTTGTAGTCATTTTCAGCTTTGGGGTGTGGCATAGGGGAATTGCCAGCAGGAGTGATAGTGTATTATTTAGATTTCCCAATGTAGGCTATGGCCAGCTCCAAACCATCATAGGACTTCTTCAACAATGTGAAACAGATTGAGTCAAGAACTCCTCAAGAATTTGGTCAGAGTGTTGTTCTGAGTGCCTACCTAAGACACTTTTTCCTGTGTTTTACTTATAGCCTACTGATCATTCTGAAATATGGATTTAACTTAATTCTAAAGACTGACACTGGTGTCATCTAGCCTAGAAATATAGACACCCGGGTTTAGCTTGCTAAGCTAGTCATCTCCTCATTTCATTCATCGTTTACATGGTGTGTGTATTTACTAGCCAACACTACATGTGAAGCATTCGGTCTAGACCAGTGTTTCTCAAACTTTTTCAGAACGAGGACCACTTTGCCCAAAAAATGTTTTTCAGGGACCACCTGCCCTCGCGCCCCCTCACCAAGTCACATGCTGCTACCCTTTAACCAAGTCATTTATAGAGTAGCCTAGGCATTTCAAATGCTTTAATAAAGAGTAAATTACAGGTCTTCCTCTTATATTCAGTGAACAACTAATCTTTGGCCTTGAGATAGTGACACAGGCTAAATTCACATACAACCGAATTCCAAAAAAGTTGGGACACTTTATAAATTGTTAATAAAAATGGAATCCAATCATTTACAAATCTCATAAACCTAAATATTGTTCACAATAGAATATAGATAACATGGCAAATGTTGAAAGTGAGACTTTTTGAAATGTTATGCCGAATATTGGCTCATTTTGGATTTTATGAGAGCTACACATCCCAAAATAGTTGGGACGGGTAGCAATAAGAGACCAGAAAAGTAAAATTTTCATATGAGGGACAGCTTGAGGACCCAATTGCAACTTATTTGGTCAACTGGCAACATGATTTGGTATGAAAAGAGCCTCAGAGAGTGGCATTGACTCTCAGAAGTCAAGATGGGCAGAGGATCACCAGTTCCCCAAATGGTGCAGCAAGAAGTAGTGGTCCGAGATCACAAAGGAGTTTCTCAGACAAAAATTGCAAAGATTTTGAAGGTATAATCATCTACAGTGCATATCATCATCCAAAGATTCAGAGAATCTGGAACAATCTCTTTGCATAAGGGTCAAGGCCGGAAAACCATACTGGATGCCCATGATCATTGGGTCCTTAGATGGCACTGCATCACATACAGGAATGCTAAAGTAATGGATATCACAAACTGGCCTTAGGACTACTTCCAGAAAACATTGTCAGTGAACACAATCCACTGTGTCATTCGCCATAGCCAGCTAAAACTCTATAGGTCAAAAAAGAAGCCATTCCTAAACATGATCCAGGAGCACAGGCATTTTCTCTGGGCCAAGGCTCATTTAAAATGGACTGTGACAAAGTGGAAAACTGTTCTGTGGTCAGACGAATCAAAATTCAAAGTTCTTTTCAGAAAACTGGGATGCCATACCATCTGGACAAGGACAACCCAAGTTGTTATTGCTTATTGTTAGCGCTCATTTCAGAAGGCTGCATCTCTGATGGTATGGAGATGCATGAGTGTGTGTGGCATGGCCAGCTTACTCATCTGGAAAGGCACCATCAAGTCTGCAGTCCAGATCTTTCACCCATAGAAAGCTTTTGGTGCATCATACATAGGAATACATGACAAAGAGGACCTAAGAGAGTTGAGCATCTAGAAGCCTGTATTAGACAAGAATGGGACAACATTCTCTCCACAACTTCTCTCCACAGTCCCCAGACGTTTGCAGACTGTTTTAAAAGGAAGAGTGGATGCCACACAGTGGTAAATGTGGCCTTGTCCCAACTATTTTGGGATGTGTAGATGCCATGAAATTGAAAATCGACTTATTTTCCCCTTAAAATGATACATTTCCTCAGTTTCAACATTTGATATGTGATCGATGTTGTATTCTGAGTAAAATATTGAAATTTGAAACTTCCACGTCACTGCATTCTGTTTTTATTCACAATTTGTAAAGTGTCCCAACTATTTTGGGATTCGGTTGTATTTTTATGGTAATCAACTCGCTAAAGTCCTAAAATTGTAGGACTTGCCTTTAATTTGACAGGACAGTAGCCTAGAGAGAGTGACTGTAAATGACAGATGGGATCAGGAAATGACCTTGGGTCGGACTCAATTAATTAGACTTAGACTTAGACTTGTTTTATTGTCATTCAACAAATGCACCATCAGTGTACATATCAAACGAGATATCGATGCATTTGAGCTCATTAGTACATAAAAAAGTGTAAAATATTCACAGAATACAGTATCATATGATTCAATTTAGTTAAAAACTCTGTAGATGCCTGTTAAAGTGGAAAAGTGCAAGGAGTAATAATAAAAAAATTGATTCTCAAGAATGCCTATCTAAAGTGCATGGAGTGACACATATGTCCAACAGATAATTTTCTGTTATTGTTAAGCAGCCTGATTGCTGTAGGGAAAAAGCTGTCCCTAAATCTTGCTGCTCTACTGGGGATGCTGCTGAACCTCCTCCCAGATGCCAGTACTCCTGGGTCCCCGGATTTATAGTGCGACACACGGCACCTCCTACATCATCACATTTTTTCAAATCAAGAACATTTCTTTTAAAACCATAATGTCTGTAGTTTTAGGCTAATAAATAGGCCATACAATAACATGCTGTAGTACCTAGCTTTCTTGACACTAGAGGGAGCTGTTTCAGGCATAGCTTCTGCTGTTACTAATTGTGCACTGAATGAGTCCACACTGGTCTTTCTATCCAGAGTTCAGAACCAAGCCTCTCCATTTGTGATGAATTTACAGCAATATATCCATATAATTACAAAAGAAAAAAATCAGTCCAACTCCAATTTGATTGTTTAATTTGTTTTTGCTTGATAACAGTTCTTGTTTGATATGTTTAGAGTTTAGGCCTACTTATAATGTATTACTTATTTTTAATTTGATTTAATTTGTACTTCATATATATCTCAATTTTTGCATGTTTCATGCAAATAGACTCTCTTTATTTAGGCTATATATAGACCTATTCCTCCATTTTCTGCACAAAACCTTCAAGGTTAATTCCAGTAAGAAAATTCTACTGATTTATCGACAGTGGGTTCAACACAGGCCAACACATAGAATTTCTATGGGTTGGCCTGTGTTGTATAGCCTATTAACAGGCAGTGATACAGTCATGCCACATATATATACACGTACACATTGTTGACCTTGTTGAACTTCCTCAAATGATTTTTTTTCACTTGACTATTACAAAGTTACATCACAGCATTTGACATTAACACAGTGGTATTGGCTTGTCATGTACGTGCACAGACTATTGTGTGTGTGTGTGTGTGTGTGTGCGGATATCAGTTGTATGTTCACAGACATAGCTCCTGGGCAGATTGAATTGTTTTCTGAATGCCTGTCTGGATTTGTAGTGTGTTTGTGTGCTTATGTTTGTGTGTGTGTGTGTGTGTGTGTGTGTGTGTGTGTGTGTGTGTGTGTGTGTGTGTGTGTGTGTGTGTACATTTGTGTGTTTTTTTTTTTTTTTTTTGCCAGACTCAGAGCTACAGCTCATTGGTTATAATGGCCGCATCTGTTTCTCTCTCTCTCTCTCTCCCTCTCTCTCTGAGATAGACTTAGAATAGACTCCTTCATTATGCTGGCATTATTAGTCAAAGCCTGAAACACCTGCTTCCATGAGTCTGTAATTAAGCCTCAGAACAGTTACTATAGACATCATCATCATCATCATCATCATCATCATCATCATCCCCATCATCACCATCAACATAAACATCATCACTATATTCCTATCTGTTGACTTTTAGGCTTTTTGACAATAGGCATGACATCTTTTAACAAGCACTGTCCTGCCATTATGTTGTGGAGTTGAAAATGTTCACCTTGTGAAATTATTTTTAAATCAAGGAGTGAGAATAGATAAAAAATAAAATTTGTACATTTGTGAAAAGAAAGGAATTTGCTGTGTTGCATCATTCAGGTCCTCCTGTTAAAGGAAACCAGATAATTTAATATAAATTGTATAATTAATATTTGCATGACCATATGCTTTTTATGTCTTTATGTTTGAGTTTGGCCTGTCTCAACTGTCTTCCATGAGATATGCTTGTGCGTATGTTCTTAAAAGGATCCCCGGCTACTTTGGCATGTTAACGTTATAAGATTAGTAACGACGTCAATTTTAATTTACGTTACCTCAAAACATTAAAAATACGACTGTTTTAAAGAAAATGTTTATTAGAACCTGAAAATCATTTCTTTGGTAAAGTTCTATTACGGTTACGCCTCAACGACTATGGGTAAATCGTGACATCAAATGGTTGTCCAGCAAAATTCTATGGCTTTACAGGACCAGTTTAGGACGTTATTGCGAAGTAAAATACCTCTTCTGTTAAGTAGTCTAGTGACAAACCCTCAAAAAGTGCTTTAGTTTTCGAGATACCCCTACCCGTGGTAGAACAAAACCCAACCATGTTTTTCTTCATCCTTAAGGTCTCCCATATATGAAATGGATTCTTGGACAAAAATATTTTGCTGCAAAGATGGTTAAATTCATAGATATTGTCATACACCCCATAGCTAAAAAAAGAACAAAAATGGACCCTTGCCGAATGGGACTTAAGACATATAAACTGATACAGAATCTTAATACAAGCTCTGAGACCTTTGAAACTTGGCATGTATGTAGCCAAGAAGTTGCTGTACCTTCTAGAAAAACCTGTGTGTGAATATCTTGAAGTATGCCATGTTTAGAGCCCTAAGAACACATACCTAAAATAGGCGGACATGGAAAAAATTGGACACCTTTGCAGAATGTTTTTGTTTAGTTTGTGTTTGCTTTGGCAGGGAATGTCATAGAAACACATGGTATGGCTTGTTGGAAAGGTGAGGTTGTGCTGAATCCAGCAATACCCAATATGCAAATGTACCATGTACAATCAGGGTGCTACCTTCCTCAATGTATGAGGCGTCCCAAATTAAGGAAAATGATGCATTGATATAAATAGGTCTCCAGTCCAAAGTCCATGGTCAGTGCTGACAAGGCTGTTGACAATTTCATTGGTATAGCAAAGTACATTACATGAGTTAAGTACTAGTCTATATTTAGGATCAGGTACATTTCATAATAATACATTTCATATGACAAAATATGGAGACAAAAATTGAAATTCAAAGACATTAGATCGTGGGCAGGACATGCTTAAGCGCACCTCCCAATCAAACCATTTTGGTCTGACAATAGCCAAACAAGCCAGAATACAACATAGAATGTATAGTCTGACCATGATGGATAGAGCCTAGAGGCGGAATCTTTCAAAATGCCGCATTCAATAGGAAAGTGCTATGACCGGCTATGACCAAAGCCAGAAAGCTCTTTGTATGGCTCTAGCTACAACCAATCTGACCAAACAACACTAAGCCCACCCAATGACTCACTATCCATATGATTGGATAGACACTGCCAATTTCTGATACAATGGTTCCCTATGGCTGATAGCTAGACGCACCTGTTGAGCATATCAATTTGCCACCGCCAGGGTAAGTCTAAAGTACTGACAAGACTGGATGTAGATTTAAATATTTGTTCCTGTACATCAGAGGAGGGGGAGGGACAAACGCCAGCTGGGTTTGATAGAAATATCCAATCATTGGTGGGGTTGTGCTGAATCCATAATCAAGTCTCCAGTCATGTCCACGGTCAGTGCTAAGAAGAATGTTCACAAATTGGCAAAGAAAATTACAGCAAAGTAAAGTACTGCTCTGCATTTAGGATACGTTCATAAATGATGTCATATAACGCCTTTTATTATAAAACAGGGGTCATCAAGTATGGGGGCAGGGGTGTGGAATAGTATGGTAGGTCTATAGTATGGCAATAAGCAGTTTTCCATCCAACTTCCATCCACATTTCATGTTTGCATTAAATATCAAACACCACTTAAGCAAATTAGATTATATTTGCATCAGAGGGCAGATCCATTCATAGAAATAGTTATAGTGTTTCCATCCATAGAAATTGTTATTCACATAGCTTAAACAAGCATTGCAAGTTGGATTTAAAACCACCTAATTACATCAGTCCATTACTAGACTATTTTAATATTTGTGCATAAAATATTGCATGTCTGTAAAAATGCAGTAGGCTACTTTGTATGCACTGTGTACTGTACATCACATAGGCCTTTTCTCCACATTTATGGCCCACATCTCCTGGCCCTTGATCCACCATCTGCCATGGTCATCAGTCTGCCACTCTTTTCAATGACCAGTCACCTTCAGACATCCACTCATCCTCTGTTGACCACTCAGCATTGGTCTCCAAAGTAGATGAGGTGCTGGGTTAGAATTTTGGCAGTGGACACCCTAGTGCTGGGGATAGCTGATAGACTTGGGCTTTCGGCAGTGGACACCCTATAGTGCTAGATAACCGATAGGCCTGGGCTTTGTGCAGTGGGCACCCTTGTGCTGGGGATAGCTGATAGATTTGGCCTTTGGACATTGGACACCCTATAGTGCTGGATGACTGACAGGCCTGGGCTTTAGGCAGTGGACAGCCTTGTGCTGGGCATAGCTGATAGACTTGGGCTTTGGCAGTGGACACTTTAGTGCTGGATAGCTGCTAGGCCTGGGCTTTGAATAGTGGACACCCTACTGCTGGCTAGCTGATTGGCCTTTGGGCAGTGGGAACCCTAGTCCCTGCCATCTGATAGGCTTGGGTTTTGGGCAGTGTGCTGGATAGCTGCTTGGGCTTTGGGTAATGGAAACCCTAGTGCCGGGGATAGCTGATAGGCTTGGGTTTTGGGCAGTAGAAACCCTAGTGCTTTCTTGCTGATAGGCTTGGGCTTTGGACAGTGGACACCCTAGCGCTGGATAGCTTATTAACTTGTGCTCTGGGCAGCGGACACTCTATTGCTGGATAGGTGACAGGCTTGGCTTTGGGTAGTCGACACCCTAGTCCTGAATAGCTGATAGCCTTGGCTTTGGGCAGTGGAAACCCTAGTGTTGGATAACTGATAGGCTTGAGCTTTGGGCTGTGGACACCCTAGTGCTGGATAGCTTATGGACTTAGGCTCTGGGCAGTGAACACTCTAGTGCTACATAGCTCATTGGCTTGGGTTTTGGACACACTAGTGCTGGACAGCTGATAGGCTGGGATTTGGGTAGTGGATACCCTAGTGCTGAATAACTGATAGGCGGGGCTTTGGGCAGTAGAAACCCTAGTGCTGAATATCTGATAGGCTTGGGCTTTGGGCTGTGGACAACCTAGTGCTGTATGATGATGATGATGAATAATAATAATAATAATAATAATAACAACAACTTTGTTTTATATAGTGCCTTTCATGATGCTCAAGGTCGCTTAACAGTAAAGCAGGGCTACTAGGGATAGGGAATGTGACAGGAGTCATATCCCTGCCAGGAGAATGGTTTGATTGCCAACTGCATAGCTCAAAATTGGTTACCCCTGGTGAGACAGAAGGACTGAATATTGCAGTATACAGTCTAGCTCCAAAGCTAATAACCTGGCAAATTAGGTTAATAATGGTCTGGCTTTCCATTGACAATTTGAGTCGCTGACTGGCACCAAAGTAACTTGGATTTAAGATTCTCTGAGACTGGTTTGCAGGCAGAGCATGGCTGGGGCCTCGACTGAAATCTGGCTGCTTCAGGCTGACTGACCTGGTGTCAGGATCTACCAGTGAGCTATGAGGTCTTATGTTATGCATCTCAGCGTGGTCAATTTCATATCATTCCAACTAACATAAGGCAGGATTAACAGACAGATCAAAATACCTCTTGTAGCCTGACAAGCCTGACTATTCATAAAATGTATTGTCTGGCCATGAGCTTTCAAACTGCATGCAATGGATAGCACTATGCAGCCATAGAAGGCGTTTTGTATGGCTATAAATACGACCAATCCAAGCAACGATCAAGCCGATTCAAACAACGCTAAGCCCAACTCCCTGTCCACATAATTGGATAGACACAGGCAATGTCTGAATACAGTGGTTCCCTATGGCTGATAGCTAGACGTATCTACTGAGGAAATAAATTTACTATCACTAGGGTACTGTATGTCTCGAGTTCCCGCCTATGCTAAAGGTGGGTTATGTGATGCCTTCCTGGAATACTTTTTATATTGCTTAAAATTACCTCAATTTACACCATACACAACATGGCTATTGTCGACATACACTACACTAAAATTTGTTAATCACCTGTGGAACGAAGAGGCCAGAAAAACAATATATAAAAAAATCATAAGCATATGATTTGTCTATCAAACCCAATAGACGTTTGTCCCTCCCCCTCTTCTCTCATTCCTGTACTCTGAGAGGGGGCTTTAGGGGATGTCTGAAGAAAGGGTAAGAAATATTTAAGTATATATCCAACCTTATCAGACCATTTTTTTAATGGCTTGATGGGAGGTGCACTTAAGCCTGTCTTGCCCATGACCTTCTTATACCTTACCTGAATATCTTTCAATTTTAATGTTTTGTTTTTATTTTTATAGTTTGTCATATGAAATGTATTATTATGAAATGTAGCTGATCCTAAATATAGACTAGGACTTAACTCATGTAACATACTTTGCTATACCAATGAAATTGTCAACAGCCTTGTCAGCACTGACCATGGACTTTGGACTGGAGACCTATTTATATCAATGCATCATTTTCCTTAATTTGGGACGCCTCATACATTGAGGAAGGTAGCACCCTGATTGTACATGGTACATTTACATATTGGGTATTGCTGGATTCAGCACAACCTCACCTTTCCAACAAGCCATACCATGTGTTTCTATGACATTCCCTGCCAAAGCAAACACAAACTAAACAAAAACATTCTGCAAAGGTGTCCAATTTTTTCCATGTCCGCCTATTTTAGGTATGTGTTCTTAGGGCTCTAAACATGGCATACTTCAAGATATTCACACACAGATTTTTCTAGAAGGTACAGCAACCTCTTGGCTACATACATGCCAAGTTTCAAAGGTCTCAGAGCTTGTATTAAGATTCTGTATCAGTTTATATGTCTTAAGTCCCATTCGGCAAGGGTCCATTTTTGTTCTTTTTTTAGCTATGGGGTGCATGACAATATCTATGAATTTAACCATCTTTGCAGCAAAATATTTTTGTCCAAGAATCCATTTCATATATGGGAGACCTTAAAGATGAAGAAAAACATGGTTGGGTTTTGTTCTACCATGGGTAGGGGTCTCTCAAAATTTTGGGCCCATTGTCACTAGCCTATAAGTTTGCCGTTTAAACCAACGCCACCATGAATTAAGGGAACAACGCGGAAGACAGTACACGGTGTTGGAAGATGATCGGAGAGGTGAGGATACGATAGAGGATCAATATTTACGTTGTCCATGTGTAGCCCCAGCTTGACCGAAAGCAGTGCAACCATTTGTCGTCACATTTTACCCATAAGTCATTGAGGCGTAACAACAATGGAACTTTACTAGAGAAATGAATTTCAGCTTCTAATAAACATTTTCTTTAAAACCGTCGTATTTTTAATGTTTTTGAATAACGTCAATTAAAGTTGACGCCAATGCTAGTCTTATAACGCTAACATGCCCAACTAGCCGGGGATCCTTTTAAGTCATTCTGTTCCTACTGTTCCATCAATACAGATAAGGCAGTATATCATGTCCCTGTTGGCCTCCTACATGGATGGGCTACTTTTCTCCCCTGTCTATCTGTAAACACCTATCTGCTCTTAGGTTACCACGCTGGCATATGGTCTGACTCTGTGGGGTCCACGCATTGGGTCCACGTCAACTGGGGACGTCCAACGTCATCTTCCGTCGACCTGGACCATATAAATAGTTAGGAAACTTCCTGTTTAGTTAGAGCAGCAGAGCTGATGGATTTTTGCGCTACCTATGAATAAGTGGGAATTACCTTGTTCTGTTAATGAAGTGGAATAGAATGGGAGGAGGAGGGAGGCTTTGGAACGCCGGAGCGCTTGAGCAGTGGGCAGATATGGAGGGTTAAATCTCCTAGGCTTCAAACGGAATTGTTGTCAATCAATCTTCTGGGCTCCTCCAAAACTATCTTTAATTAATAACACATTTGCTGTGCACACTTGTATAATTCCTTTACAATTAAAACATTGTACTGTATCACCCAAAGGTTTTTATCCTCACATAAGTCCCTATATCAAAAGGTAAAACACAATCACGCATACACGCACACACACACACACACACACGCACACACACACACACGCACACACACACACACACACACACACACACACACACACACACACACACACACACACACACACACACACACAAAGAGCACATAATGTCAGCTGGAGGTCAACTGAATTCTTTTCCTGGGTGATTAAACAGTGTAATGGGAGTTGATGACCAAAGGGATCCTGGGACTTTTGAATTCAGACACAACCAATCAGTGGACTCTCCTTGGGGTTTCCCTGTGCTTGGGTGGTGTCTGCACCACTTCAGAGATAAATGCCATTATTAGCCTATGGTTTTATCTGGATACCAGACATGACCAACACCAATTTGACAGCAGGAGTGAAAAGCATAAAGGCACCAGGCTTTACATTATCACCATCTTGAGACAAGAGAGCATCTTTGAGAAAAAAAAGACAAGATATCTTACTGTGTTTTTAATAGAGGTTTTATTACATGTAACAATAACAGTTTGAACATGGCGTGATTGTATGCTAAAGTGCCTATCATTACACGAGAAGGACCATCACCCATAGGACACACAGCTTTCATTCCACTGAATACACAGACAGTGACATAGCTTATTGTGCAGCTTTGCTTTTTCTGGTCCAGAATATACAGCTATACGGCGTCCCTCCCTCCCGGCATAAAATCCATTTAAAATGGCGGAGAATGGGAGAAAAGGACGCTGTGCAAACGATCAGACTTGAAATTGAAACATTGTGTTAAATGAGTAAGTATCTCACATTAAAATGCCTTCATCATCGAAGGTAAGTTTAAGTATGTTTAAATATTTGATTAAATGGATGATAAATAGGTGTGTTGTTTCTATGGTTATTGTCTATGTACACAGTCCGTTCTCGCCTCGGGGCAGCTTTACATTCCTCGTGCCTCCTGTGAGGCCAACCCACTTTGTGCTTTTCTCTAAAGAAAGAAAAAGGGCAGAGACGACACTGCCTGAGTCAAGCATCGCACGACAACGCCGCAAATGACCCTGTCCCAAGTTATTGGGAACATTCAGAGTTACACACGCACACATATATTCATAAATACACGCACACACACACACACACACACACACACACACACTCTCTCTCTCTCTCTCTCTCTCTCTCTCTCTCTCTTTCTCTCTCTCTGTCTCTCTCTCTCTCACATACACATACATTTACACTCACACTCAAACACTTACACACACATACAGTAGACATAAAGAGAGTAACACATAACACAACAGGTACACAACACAATTAAATTGCACTGAGACTTAGGGAGTGCATCATATCATATAGAGTTATCATTATGTGCATAAAGATCCATCATACAGTATATATTCATTTACATAAATGTACCCATTTCTTCACTGGGTGGGCAGCGGATTGATGCATGTCTAGTTTGTTTGTGTCTTTGGCTCACAAATTCACTACGGTATACCATAAACATTATTTAAAACGTATTTGATTACATCGTTTAAAAGTTACATTACAAATGGAATAAAATACTATACTCTCAAACACTGTCAATAAGTCGTAATATAAATTTTTTTGGCAATTTTTCATAATATCTTTCATAGACCTCTAGAGGTTTACCCCTATACAGCTATGCGTTCATAATAGAATAAACATTTGAAACATAGTGAAAAACTATTACATATATAGATATATATATATATATATATTATATAATATGCTCTCTCACAAAGGCTATGTGTCAATACTTTACACCGTCTACACGAGAGTGGAAAGCTTTGAGAACATGGCGATAAGAGTACAGCTGAGTACAGTACAGTACATTACCACTGTTGACAACACTAACTGCACTACTGAGCGACACACATGGGCTTTGGAAAAGGGCTTTAAACTGCATTAAATGAAAGTGGTGCACCTTGTCTTATACTTGATCCATATGTACAAACAGAAAGCACCAGTATCAATTATTTCTGTATATTATATATGAATATAAATAAAATAGATCTCATTATTATTGTGTAGTGTTAGTATTTTGAACTTCTACTATGGGTTAAACACAACATCACAGATGCTGGAAAGGCGGTTTCCCCCTCTATGTTGGGAAGGGTCCTGTTCAAGCCAGGACTTGATGTATATCACATACAGCTGAATACCTACTGACGAACAGAGAAAGAGCTAACGTACAGGACGCACTGGGAGCATACAGGAGACGACAGCACACAACATCTGATTACATCATCAACCCGCGCCGTCGGGAAAAGAAGCATAGAGTAAGGGGGTAGTAGACACTGTTAGTTAATGGCTTGAGTAGGCCTATAATCTCTATGTGGAAAACAGTTGGGCCATTGGTGGAGGGGGTGGTCAGGGACAACAGCCCCCCCACCACTCCAATCAGCAGGGCTGCAAACCTGGGGCCACTGGGGGGCGCTAGTGGCACTCTCACAGGTCGTTGCCCAGCCTCTCGATCTCGTCGATGAGGAAGTCGATGTCGGAGTGTGTGGCGGCGTGGTTGGAGATGACCATGCGGAAGAAGTTGACCTTGTTTCCCTGGGGCTGGTAGCCCACCATGGTGCTCCCACACTCCATCATCATGGCTTTGATCTTAGGCGCCACCTGACAAAGGGAGATAAAGCTTCAGCTCTCCTTCAACTTCAAATAGGTTTCTATCAAACTATTCATGACATGAGATGTAGGCTACCTTTAGGCCTATTAGCTAACCTAACAAAAAAGTGGTTAAAGGGAACAAAATTGATGGCAAGCAAGCTTTGCTGTGCTTTGAAGTGTTCTTTAAGCTAATCGAGAGCATTAGTGATTCATCATGTGAACAGTAGGACTTAATTCAGAATTAACCTCTAGCAAATGTAGAGGATTTACAGAGCTGCCTGCGTGTGTGAATAATTCTGCTAAAATGTGTCTTAAATTAGCATCATGGCTTTCCTTAAGATGACAGGAGCCGGTTAGTCATGGAAGGAGTGACTATTGCAGTTGATACTGTGTCATATCATATTCCTATCAGGATTGGAAATTTCATCTTGTGTTGCTAGGCTACATGGATTGTAGTGGGGCTGTACTTAGGGCTGGTGATGGTTGATGGTTGCTGTGGCAACAGTACCTTGTGAAGCCTCTCCCTGCGCTCGTCCCCATCTGGCATGCCTCTCATGTTGGGCGGAATGTACCAGAAACACACGTTTGTGTGCTGAGGCTGTAGAGAGAGGGAGGGAAAGAGAGAGAGAGAGAGAGAGAGAGAGAGAGAGAGAGAGAGATGGGAGAGAGATTAATATGCTACCGATTTCTTGTTTGACCTCCTCAAGTCCAGCAGACCAGACCACCCAACCTTTACCTTAGCTGAACAGCCATCTCAGATCTATCACATTTTTTGCAACACACACACACACACACACACACACACACACACACACACACACACACACACACACACACACACACACATTCAGACTCATGCACACACACATACTTGCACACACGTTTCAAATGAATAAACCTTGTTTTATATGCAACAGTCACGTCCATGGACAGCAAGATCAATGATCCATGACCACAGTGTGCATTGTGTGTGTGTGTGTGTGTGTGTGTGTGTGTGTGTGTGTGTGTGTGTGTGTGTGTGTTATCTTGCCCAAACAGGGACGTGTGGGTGGGATGAAGGGCGACATTGTCTCACCTCTCCTTCGAATACCATTTCATAGCCTTCACGGTTCTTGATCTTGTTGTAGAGGTAGTCGGAGAGCTCCAGGCACTTGTCAATGTGCTGCTCAAATCCTATTGTTCCCTGTGGGTGGACAAACAATACATTTCACTCACCAAACTCTTTTTCTATTACATGACCTTTCATACAGGAATTCAAAAACAAATTACATTGCTCAGATACTCACACACCTAGGGTCACATCAGATTATTTGTCATAAGTCTAATAAAATTGCAGCAAATAGTACAGTAAAAGTTAAGAAAACATGTCATTTCTGATAGTTCAATTATGATTTTCTAAACACAGGGTAATAAAAAAAAAATCCTTAAAAACAGGAAATGACCTTGAAATAGATTAATTACAGATGCTATATATACTTGTTTCCTGTGTTTTATCTAACTTTAAAATATGGGGGATAATACAAGACCTTATTTCAGCTGATTTAGAGAAATGTAATACCAAAACAGTGTCTGAGTCTTAACTGCAGACGCACTGACCTTGGCCTTCCACATGAGCCAGAACTTGAAGATGTCCACGTGACGTCCACACTGGATGGCCTTGTCCCCGGTGTCATAGGCCACGTCATACTGCTTGTCAGGCTGGAACAGGTAGCCAGCGCACATGGAGTTACAGCCTGCCAGGATGCCCTGGGAAACACAGAGAGAAAGAGTGTGAGCTCACACTGGGAGAGGAGTGTGTGTGTGTGTGTGTGTGTGTGTGTGTGTGTGTGTGTGTGTGTGTGTGTGTGTGTAAAAAGAGGGGATTAGCTGACGGTAGGATTAATAAGACAAGCTTTGATGTGAGATGCTCTTATGTGCCCTTGTGTGTGTGTGTGTGTGTGTGTGTGTGTGTGTGTGTGTGTGTGTGTGTGTGTGTGTGTGTTGAGTGTGTGTGCGAGAGTGTTGTGTGTGTGTGTGTGTGTGTGTGTGTGTGTGTGTGTGTGTGTGTGTGTGTGTGTGTGTGTGTGTGTGTGTTTTCTCTCCTCACCTTCTCTCTGACCAAGATGGCGGAGCACTGCAGTGGCACGCCCATCATCTTGTGTGGGTTCCATGTGACAGAGTTGGCCCTGAGACACAAAAGACAAAGCAGTGCATAAGCACATCCGCAGTGCATAAACATGTCTGCCGTGCATAAGTATGTCACCTGCTGGTCCTCCAATGGCCCTAATGTTCATTATCAACCACTGCTGCCAGAAGCTTTCTACTTAGCAATGTCATAACCACCACATGAGCTACATAAGGGACACAGTCTGCAATCTGGGACAAAGCAGTAAACTAGCATTCAAACAATAAAGACGTTTAGACGCTGAAATCCATAATTAGATGTGGAGGAAATATAAACCAGAAAATATGTGGTCTGTAAACTTCAGGCATCCCAATTAGTGTGGAAATGTGACTGAGATAATTTGGTATTATGTTTTTTTCCAATCGGCACCAGGAGTGGTGCTCCTCATAGTACTGTCAGTAAAGTGCCACGCAGAGCCGATTCTAGGCATAGACGAACTGGGTGATCGCCTAGGGCACCAAATATCAGGGGGGCATCATAATACATGTATTATTTTTTGGGGGGGCAAAACTCAAACCTGGCCTAATGCATCAAAAAGGTTAGAACCGGCCCTGGTGCCGTGAGGCAAATGTATTTTATTTGGCACTCTACAAATATATTTAAAATTGAATTGAATTGAAGTGAAGAGGAGAGAAGAGAAGAGGAGGGGAAAGAAGAGGAGAAATGAAGAGAGGAGAGAAAAGTAGAGGAGAGCAGAGTGTGTCTTACCTCTCAATACCACTCAGCTTGTGACGGTGCTTCCTGGACATCAGCAGACCACCTCCCCAGGCACCCTAAAGCCAACACACACGCACACACACACACACACACACACACCCACACCCACACACACACACACACACACACACACACATTGTCATGTTGTGAGAAAAATGCTTCTGTGTTCACATTTACATGAACAATGGATTTAAGATCGATCGAGCCAAATAGTAATTAAGAGAAGTCTATTTTTGCAAGAGTAGAGTCACTCACATCCACGTGCAGCCAGAGGTTGTACTTCTCGCAGATGTCAGCGATCTCATTGATGGGGTCAAACGCTCCATACACAGTGGTGCCACCCGTGGCATTTACAAAGAGTGGATGATAACCCTAGAAGGGGACACAAGACATTTAGAACACCCTTCATGGAAACACACACACACCAAAACACACAAAAATACACAGACACACCCACACACACACACCTGCACTCACACAGACACACACACACACACAGATTGCCACCGAAATTAGTGTAAAAAAAAACTGTTAAAAGGTTAAAAACACAACGCAGGGCCTCTAGTCTACCCTGTGCAGTCTGGGTGGACGGGGCGTGAAGCCAGTCCAATTAATCTTGCCATAGTTTAGAGGGAGCTCTGACGTGGCCTGTGCTATCGACCCGCTGCGCACCCGGCCACAGCAGGCTACAACTCTCCCCGGAGAGACAGTTGCAAGAACCTACAGGCACGCTGCCAAAGCCCAGTCACCTCAACTAACTCTCCGCCTCTGCTTGCACTTCTCTTTTTTTTTAAGCTCTCTTTCTCACTCTATCTCCCTCTCTTTCTCTATCATTCTTCCTTTGATTCCCTTCTCTTTCTCTCTCCTTCACTCCTTCTCCTCTCAATTGAACTGAACTGGCTCCATTTGTCAGAATGAACTATTTCCTAGACTTCTCTCTTCCTTTTCATTCCTCTCTCTCTCTCTCTCTTTTCCATATGCAGCCTTACTGGCTTCTTCTTCTTTTCCCTCCCCTTCATTTTGGCTGCCAGCCATTCAAACAAATGAGAGAGAGAGAGAGAGAGAGAGAGAGGAGCCCACCTTCTGCTTGGCATCGATGATCTTGGCCTCCAGGTCGGCAGGGATGACTCGTCCCCTGGGAGGGAAAATAAAAATCAGCAGCGT
>JAODXP020000031.1:16077953-16107953 GCA_027497455.2 Sardinella longiceps
AGCATTGTGATGACAAGTGGTGTGCCGCCGTGTGTCGGTGCCGATTGCCGAATGGAACAGAGTGGGCCACTGTGTAAGAGCTGATCAATATGCAATCTAACAGAGCCTGGGGCGAGCTGCGCTACAGCGACCATGAGAACGTTGTTCAGAGACGCTGTTCGATACGGCGCTAACTAAGCCAACACCTTGGGCCACTGTGGCCGCGGCACAAACACTTTACATAAGCGGACCGAGTCAGGCAGCAGCGTAGACAAGACCCCACAGCATGTGCTCTTGGCCTACCTACCTCACAATCCCCCATGCCAATTCAAACACACACACACACACACACACACACACACACACAAACACCCACACACAAAACTGTGTGATATGTAATCTCCACTGTCCCATATTTATTACAGTAAATGTTGTCTGGGGGAGTGAGTGTGTGTGGTGTAGGCTGGGGGTGGGGAAGAGGGGCTACCCCTACATGTGCCAGTCAGTGTGATTGACAGGAGTGGGAAACATGAGACTGCTTTCATAACTGTCCTGGCCTTCAGCCTGCAGGCTGCCCTAAATCTGAGCTCCTAGCAGAGGACGGAAAGTAGGAAAGACAAAGAAATGAGGTGACAGCAGGAGAAGAGAAGAGAAGAGAAGAGAAAAGAAGAGAAGAGAAGAGAAGAGAAGAGAAGAGAAGAGAAGAGAAGAAAAACAAGGTGACAGCAGAGTACTTGCTGGGATTAAAAAAAATAAAAGAACTGGAGGGAAAAGACAAACTAAAAGGAAATAGGAAAGAAGGAAACATCCTCTAGTTCCTTGGCTAGCACCAATAGTCTCTGAGCCAGATTCACTTCAAACAAACTCTACTTTTGTTCCCAGCACCAACTGCTTTTATCATTGCAATGGCACTCAACGCCTTGGAGGAGGGAGGCTATCTTACATCACTGCCTGTCTGACTGTCTCACTACCTGCCTCTACTACAGCAAGTCTCACAAGTAAGGGATGGACAGAGAGAGAGAGAGAGAGAGAGAGAGAGAGAGAGAGAGAGAGAGAGAGAGAGAGAAGATGTGAAAAACACAGAAACAACAAGGTAAGGAGAAGAAGAATAACAAGAAAGAGAGAGAGAGAGATAGAGAGAAAGATAAGAAAAGAAATGCAAAGAGAAACCAGAAAAAGGGAATGAATGACAAAGGAGAAACAGGGAAACAACAAATGCTCACGTGAATGTAATGGATAATGATGAAGGTAAGAGAGAATGTGAAACTCACATGTTAGTGTTTGCAGTAGAGGTCAACCATTCTCCAGCCAAACCAATAATGTCCAGCCCAGTGGACAGCTGGTTGAAGAACCTGGGATGACCTGCAAGGAGGGGACACATGGTTAGGATACTGGCATTGTTTAAAGCATTTCATACACACCCCAATAAACCATATCTTTCTTTGATTTCAATTCATTTCCATAATATTTTTTATTACATTTTAATTAATTTGTTAAGAAAAATATATTACAAACAGTGAATGAAAACAAGAGGGACCAGATGACAATCAAATATAGAAAAATATAAAGATAAGTTCTAGATAAATGGAGAAGTAAAATGGAGAAATGTAGACATTGGGGCCATATGTAGATTGCATGGACTATACGGTGTTGGCCACACAGCAGATGCTCATTTCAGGGGTCCCTCCATTCCACCTCCATGCAAACCCCTTTTAATGCGCCTCATTAGCGTGCGGGATACGTTCCGATGAGCACGTATAATTATTTATTGATATGAAGGTAGACCGCATAATATTTGATTCAGCCTAGGCAGGCAGATATCTATAGCGGAATGCTTTCACTGAATTTCGACCGAGGACGAGTTGGGGACACATTCTGGGAATGATTTAGATTATGTCAGAAGAAAACTTAGAACTGTTACACTAGAAAGGCAAACTCACAATAGCCGTTATAATGTAAAGCACTACGGCCTAATTCATTTGCAAAGATGAAATGCTTTAAAAGGACGGTTTCATATTATTGTTAGGTCTGTGGTCTGGAGCTTCACTGATAATATATTCATTTTGTACTGAAATTAGTAAAAAAACAAAAAGCTATTAGTACAAAGTTGCTCTCCAAAGTGAGTGGGGCTGACGCTGCATTATGAGGGAAATAGCTTCTGGTGAGAAGTCGCTAAGAGTTAGCTTCTTTTTTTTGCGGCTTCTTCAGGACCATGGACAGCACATATCTCAAATGGAATTGCATTAGTAGCCTACGTTTAGCTTTTCTCTCTATCTCAGAAACACAACACGTTTTGCTTCATTGATAAGGGTCCTTTGTTTTAAATGAAGCGGTACGTAATAGAGCAACTAACTGCTTTTAAGTGCTTGTAAAGACATTTTAAACAGCCGCAGGGTAGTCGTCGTTTAATTTGAAAGAGAAACAAGCAGTCAACAAAATGACCAAGTGTACAATAACCTGTCGTGGTGGTTTGTTTTATGGAGGGAATGCCTGGACTAAAGGGCTTCTTTATGTAAGCGCTCCACTGTAGAATTATAATACCTCTCCCAGGTAAACACGCACTGGCCCGTTTTGAACGTCAGAGAAATGAAGACAAGTTTCCAACGCCAGCAATGAATGTTCTCCAGTAGAATAGGCCTATTTCATAGGCTAATTAAATAAGGGCATTGGTCTTTTCGATTTCAACGTTTGTATTCATACGCATTTGAGTATGGCAATGAATTTAATGGAAATTGTTTTTAACATTTTTGAAAGCAATTTAAAATATGCAGTTGGTTGTACCTGTTCGTACGCCATATTTCAGTGTGTCTCGGCAGTCTACAAGGATCTGTTCAAGTGACTCAGGCTGGTCGGAAAGCTCGAGGTTGAAGCCTTCCATGCCCTCTAGCAGCTGGTGTGGATGATGAAAGTCCAGTACTTTGGTGGACCTGTCAAATGTCTTGCGCACGTAGTTGGTGAGGATCTCCACGAATTCCAGCAAGAACTGCATGGTGGGCTCCTCTCCATTTTTGGCCGGCAGTAGGTCTGTTCAAATATTTGGGATCTTGTTTGTTTTACATTAAAAATACTAAAATTCCAATCAAAATAATTGGTTAACTAATGTAAAACAGTATCACTACATTCATTGTGCCTTTAATAGATAATTAATAATATTAAATTAATAATTATTAGCTAAAATAAACTTCAAGAAAAGAATGAACTTTTTCAAACTTAGGCAAACTTTTCTTTTGAGAGGTTTAAATACAAAGTATCAGCAATAACATTCTTTACTCACCTCGAGCAAAAAGGTTGGAGAAGTCAGTCTCAGTGCGCCTAAATCGAGCATCCCGTTCGCTGTTTTCCAGTTGGTTTTTTGAAGATTGCTCCTTAAGGGCACTGACAATACGACTCTTCTCCTCCAGGCTGTTGTTCTTCTGCAGGAAGCCTGCGTTGTTACAAAGAGCAGAGGAAGGGTGGAAGGTATAGTTATCACTATTTAGCATGACTGATAAAGGTTCAAGATAACACTAGGGTAAAGAAGTCATTCATGTTATCCAGTGGCTGGCTGTAAATGCGAGGACGGTCCAGTTAGGCCAATATATACTTTGGGGTGATTCCCATGTTTACAATTTGAGCTATTAATAGTTGCGGAAACCCTAAGGGGTTTGCCAAATGACATCAACAGTCTAGCTGCAAGAGAGCAGGGTACGGGCAAATGATCACAACCCACACGCTCACAGTGGGTGGTACGGGGAGGAGTCGTCAAACCTCTGGGCCTCGGTAAATTTGGCCGTAACCCCCACCTCTCCTCCTTCTCCCAACCCAGCATCGATCTCACTTGACAACCTGCCGAGACGATGCCGCATTGATGGGCCCTTGCCATTAAGACACCTTGGACAAGTTTGATAGAGTGTGCCACAGAGGGTAATGATGTATAAGCGATATTTTATGGGTGCTACTTTATCGACACGGCTTAAAAAGAAATTACTACAAGAAGAACTGGAATTATGGTTTCACCACACAAACGCGCGGACGCGCGCGCGCACATGCAGTATGAAAATTAATTTAGATCCGTCCATTCGTATAAGACATTTTTAATTTAGTCATTTTAAAGTGTTAGGCACGCTTTGCTGGCTTACATAAAGCCAATCCTATTTTTTATTGTTATTATTTTTAATAATAATGTCCATCCATTGCCTATATAGTCTACCTGATGATATTATCTTTAACAAACATATGACACACAACACTGGGTGTGTGTGACACCAATAAATAAATAAAAAAAAAAAACACACTTCTCACATACACAAGGTTTGGAGATCTCTGGGCCTATTAGTAGGCTGAAGAGACATTATCTTCTGGGTACAGACGTAGTCCTACATTATCTATCTCGCCAAAACAGAAGGCTGTCGCGTTGTGATTTCATCACATTGAGTAATCTGTGATTTTCAGGAGGGACCGGTTGAGACAGATAAGGTTGGTTTATGCTGTCATTATTCTTTAGGTTGATTGTGGCACGGATTTGTTTTATTTTATTGCCAACTGTGCAGATCAGTTTGTAGATAAACCTAGACGCTATAGCATGTAGACTAGGCCTAGTAGGCATATTTATTTCGTGTTTCTGTTATTTTTAGGATCAGATGGAAATTCACATTTTAATGCAAAACAACTATGGTGAGAAAACAATGCAGCCCTTCCCTTCTCCTTTAATCTAAAAAAAATAATTGCAGATTTTATTGTAATATTCTTCATGGATAGGCTGGTAAAATATTGTATAGCCTATAATTTAAAGAAAAAGAGACTTTAATTAGTACATTAAGAATGTCAAAAATAGCTTGAATATGCCAATAAAATGCTAAACAAGAAATGATCCGTTGCATTTTTTTCTGTACTGTCACACTGATCGCTGATGGTCGTCCAGTAGATGGCGTAGCCTTTCCTGTAACGTAACCAAACAACCGTAAATAGTCCTTTGGGTTATAAATGGAAATGCCTAAGATGCGTCTTTACAGAAAAAAATGCACCTGTCCTGCCCTTTTACCAAAAGGTACCATGTACTTTACAAAATAGGCCATCACATGTAGGTCAACATGAACAACTAATTAGACATCACTGTTGACAACCAACCAGGGAGGAGAGTTTAATGTGACGTCAAAGATAGATAAATTCTACCTCCACCTCCTCAGACTATTTTTATTAGGCTAGGCTGTAAAGCCCTGTCTGATGTGACGAGCCGAGACCACAAGACAAAACCGTCAGTCTTCCTCAGACTAAAACAACTTCATGACTTCCCAAGTTTCCCCGGCTGTACACCTTCTCAAATTAGAAAGGCACGACCATGAAAAAGCTATCTATATTGAGTCAGAATTTTTTGTGTCTTAATTGTATGCCTGGTTCAAACTGATATCATTATAAACCTGGAGGGGTTTTTTGTATTCTTTTTTTATTATTTAATTTTCTTTAGTGTATATAGCCTAATATAAAACCATGGAAGAACGTTCTAGGTCTACATATTTTTTCAATAGGCTGCGACATACAGAGAGAGAGAGAGAGAGAGAGAGAGAGAGAGAGAGAGAGAGAGAGAGAGAGAGAGAGATGTTGTCTTTTGTTGGCTGGCTTTGTTCAGGGAATAAAAGGCATCTCCAGAGATGCGAGGAGACATGGTGCGAACAGGGGGGAGACAAAAGCCTCCGCCCGCATAGCCTGTGTGGCCTACGGGCTAAATGACTGTGCGCCGCTGACCTTTGGCGAGATGGAGATAGGGAATGACAGTCCGCCGCCCCCCTTGTTTCTTTACACCGTAATGTAAAATGCACACTTGGAATACCGTGGAAAATACAAACAAGGTCGACAAAACATGGGCTATGTTTAGGGGAACCAGTTTAGTGCCCCATACATAATTATGCAGTTTTATTCATTTTGAACTTGTGACCTGACCTCAGGACAGTCAGTGTGAGTGTGCGCGTATCCAACTTACCGCATATCTTCATCCCCAGTTTCCTCGTGCAGCCGTGTGCTACGCCGCACCATGCATCATATGCTAAAACGAGACGTTTGGGAGAACTATTGAAAAAGCGACATTTTGATTGGAGTATGTTGACTGGTGGTGGGAATGGCTTAGAAGCAGCGCGAAATGGAGGAGAGGTAGAGCAGAAGGCCGCAGGCAGGCAGCGTGAGCTTGGAAAGGGTGTGCTATTTGTAAGCGGCGCTTTGCTGTGTGTGTGTGTGTATGTGTGTGTGTGTGTGTGTGTGTGTGTGTGTGTGGTGGGAGGTGTTCAGCTGTGATACCAGGCACATTCGAGAATTCTCCGATTCCGCCAGGCAATCAATAGAGGCCATCAGAGAGGCGAGGGGGCTAATGAACGCTGGCACACATCCGGCAAAGCGGAGCTTTAAAATAAACGGCCATGAAATGAGGTCGGGAACGAGTGCAGAAATTAATTGGGTGAGACGCTGTGTTTGACTGGCGGAGACTTGCATGATTGGCCGTCCGGTGGCCAGAGGAAGGCCTTAGAAAAGCATCCACATTTTAACATCTCAAGAGCCAAGCACGCCCGTGGGCCTGTGGAGCGTCAGGCAAGCAGCATATTCGCAATCAAATGCAATGCGTATGCAGAACAGAACCATTAAGAATGATGGAAAATGAAAATAGCCTACACTCAAAGATGATGGAAATAAAAGCAGAGAAAATAATATTCGTTGCAATACTTCGTTGAATGGCCTGTACCTTCGTATATGAATTGTATGATAATCGTATTGGCGAGGATGCACTTGGATGCAGAGACGAAAATATGTCCTCGCTGACTGATGGGTTATGGATGTAAATATCAGCATGCACAAGGTTTAGAGGCGAGTGACTGGTATGGATTGTGTTGTTGTTGTGGCTGTTGGTGTTTGGACCTCAGGCGGTTCGGCTCAGTTGGTGCCGGCTCGAGGCGTATAGCTGTCAGCCCCTTGCCGCGCTACTGACAGAGCGAGCCGCCTCAGGTCAGTGCGCGTGAGATAGAGCGTGGCAGGGAGATAATGGCAACATGACCAGCAGCAGCAGAACAACACACACACACACACACACACACACACACACACACACACACACACACACACACACACATACATATATGTTCACTCTATTCTTTTCATCCATACAAATATTTCCAATATTAGCCCAGGCATAGACCTGCATTTTACTTAAAATGTACAGTTTTGAGCGTAATTTTAGTGAACAAAGGCATAAAAGGAAAAGAGCGGAGCCTGCAGTAATTTAAAGCCATTATGCCATTGAAGTCGTCTAGCTCTTGATGGCTGATTACAGCTCGAACATAGCAATTGAAAGAGAACAAAACACGCGAGTCATTGAGTGGCTGCAATCAGGCCTATTTTCCATTTAATTGCACGGAACTCAACAAACTGCAACACCAGCATAATGTGTTACTATTTTCGTAAGGAAAATATATATAAATTTTGAAGAAAGCGAAAAAAACATATAAACATAACATAATAATAATAATAATAATAATAATAATAATTTGGAATAGCTGGCTTTGTCGATAGCCTAATTAAATATTGGATAAAACATTATGGTGACAAAAAAAGGCAATAATCTTCTTGTATTCGGTATGGTCTTGTTTGGAAGGATATATCCTTATTCAGCCTTTTTCATGATATTCTATATTTTATTTAAAGCATATCATCACGGGACTATGGGGCGCAGTGAAAACAAACGATAGCCTATGATAATAGACATTTCTCAACTTTTTTTTTTTTAACGGAGTGATGGATGATGTAAACAATCCGAGCCAAAAGTGCCTCGTGAGGGAGACCTACTTGTAGATGGTGGTCGTAAATTAGTCGAGTTGGGATCCGGGTCGCCGGCAGAGGAGGAAGGTGCTGAAGTCGCCATCACTTTGCCAAAACGGGACAATACACTTGAGTGCGTGCCGTCACCCGCAGCAAAAACCCCTTGACGTTGGACCAATAGATCAAATGAGGCACTGCAAGGAAAATAGAAATGTTTGTAGAAAACAAACGACTATGTCATCACAAAACAATCACCGCTTCATGGTAAACCGCATTGTTACTTTATGTAGTCTGTTATTTGCCAGCTCCAGCAACCGAATACATATTGGTGGAGCAAGAAAGCGCTGTCCAGCAGTTTATGGGCACAATCAGCCACATTTATTCTCGAACGTCAATCGACATTCCAAAATGATCCAGCATGATAAATCAGTGTCTGCGAATGATACTATTCGTCTCTCGCCATTCACACAGCCCATGCTAGCGGGATGGAGACTCCGTCTTCTGTCAAGTGCAGAAATGTGGTCGGTGATAGCATCGCGCGTATTCAATTATACGCAGTCAGGAGACAGAAAATGTGTCAGCGGTGGCTATTAATGGGTCAGAAGCCCCTCTATAACTAAGAAATCGACTCCCGGAGTTCATCTGGACACCATGCCAAGTTTCGGATGAAGTTTATTTCTCGCAGATGGACAACAGCCGCCTCTTCTCCGGTCTTAGGGCGCTAGCTCGCTCTAGGCGTTGCAGTCAAACGAGGCGCACCAGACCATGAAGTCCAACTTAATTGCCTCAAAGAGGCAAAGCGCATTTAAAAACAGAGTCTATAAATCAGGCTGTATTGGACAATATTATATAGCCTACGCACAATACCTGCATTGGGCTGTGTCGTTAAAATGTGTTACAATGTACAGATTAGAACAGAATGTAGAAGATTAGAACAGATTAATAATAAAAAATAAAGTTATTTGTTGGTGAATTAGGTTTGTTATTTAAATATTTTCGATGACAGCAGTCGTAGCCTATTTGATTAATGGTACCTTGGAAAAAAGGGCTCGAACAATTGATTTACAAAATACCATATCGATTTCCCAATTAAGATTATCTTTAAATAACTCCAGCCAACGACCATCAGTCAATGTCACCGTGAGTGAGGAATTGTGAATGAACTAACGTTATCGCCGTGCTTCAAATAACCCCATTTCCGTAACTAATGATATCTTAATTAGGTTTCAATTAGATTCCGTTTAAATAAAAATAATGAAAAAAAGAACAGAAAAGAAAGAAATTAGACTTCCCAATCGACAGGTCGTTAGTTTGAACATTCATGGAAAAGGTGGTTAATTTAAGAATTATATGCAGATTCTACCAGGCACAAAAACGTGACAGTGGTTGACAAACGTGACTTTACCCGCATAGAAGAATATAAACGAATAGGCTGTTTCTGATGTCCTTACCGTAATGCCAGTCACAGGTGTTCTGACTGCTCGCTAGAATCCAACTAGGGAGGCAGAGTCGGAGTGGACTAATACCTTATAGCCGCGCAGTGGTCAGAGTTGAGAAACACTCCTAAGAACGAAATCCAAATAATAATAGACTGAGAATGACCCATCCAGTCCTGCTGTTTTCCGGCCAAAGTTTGTATTTTTTGTTGTTGCAATGTATTTATACTTGTCAGCCTAAACAGATGTATTTTTAAAATCCTTTACAACATGCGCACGCAAGTCACCCGTTTCTCCTCCGATTTGGAACTGGCCCCAAGTATTGAGCAAATCCACTTTGTCCAAGATAGCCAGTTATGTATGGCAGTTGCGCTTCGTCTTTGGACGTGACTTTTCTCGCAGGTGTTAGTGAGTCAGGATTTATATCAGTGAAGAATCCCACGCACTCAGACGGACAGAGGAAGTTTGACCCTATGAGCAACACATTACGTCCATAAAACAAAGCCATTCAGTGAAGGAGGAGGAGGAGGAGAAAAGATGGAGAGAGAGAGAGAGAGGGTGAGCGAGCGAGAGCCTGCAGCCAAAACATCTCTGTTTTTTCAAGGAGTATGATGCCCCCTTTTCTCTTTGTGTATTTCATTGGTAACGTTTTTGCGCAGGGCTTCATAATGGCATAGCCTATTATTGTGTTTATGCCATTATGAGTGCGTGATCACCCGGAGTCGCCCTGTGCAATTATTAGACTCCCATCTCAAAACGAATTTTATTGAAGGTTCTTGCTTCATGCCTTAAGTGGAGGTATGCCCATGTTATTTTGAGCAATTTCATTAGAATCTTACTTTCCATGGAAATGTGCCTCATTCCACGAGGTGGCGCCAAAGAATCAATATAGTGGACACTGACACTCTCATTGAGAAATGATGGATAGCAACTAAGAATATTTATATGCACTCCCATGGTAGTTTCCGTATAGCCATAAATACTTAAATCCACTGGTGTGAATTAAATGCTAAATCGTAGTGTTTTCTTTTACCCGTTTAGGCATAAATCACGTCCAGAAACTCTTGAACATGAGAAGATCTGTATAATACATTTTGCGACAGTCATAAAACCCTGGCTGTTTGTTGTCTTTTTGACTTTCAATGTGTGTGGGATATTCAAAATCACAGGCTAAAGCAGAGTTAATCGGCTTCTTCTTCTATGAGTAAAACCTGATCATGAGTAGGCTACAATAAAGTAATTTACGTGTGGTGACCTTGGGTGTTTTGATGAATGCTGTTTAACTGTGATAGCACGCTCAATGTCATGAGAATGTCCTTGAATTTCTTAACAGCACTGGTTACGTTTCCCAAGGGTGACCCCAGACGCGACGCGGTTGCGCTTCTCCAGATTCAGCACTTGGACAGCTCCGGTTGGCTACAGGTTCTTGCGAAACTGCACGATCAGTGACTTCAGTTATGACGAACGCGGTTTCAAACGTCTGTTGTGCGCATGTGGCTTACACAACGACGTTATTTAATTATTTGGCTTATAACTCTATATTTAGGATTTCTGCAAAATAAATATGTAGCCTAGAGACAGTAACGTTTCCAATGTATTTAATATAATCGATTTATTTATTTACGAAGAATGTAGATTAAGGGGGGAATACGATGCAATTGTATTTATGACATTTCATAACATAAACATATAACAATCAGGGACACGTGAAAGTTATTCCACATGGAGACATACCTCTAGGTGGCGGCAAAAGATGTGCCATTAACATACCATGTGACTGTATCTTGTACCAGAAAGTAGCGCTGACACTTCTCGAGGTTATACAACATAAACCAGTAACCGATCAACTTTGGGCAGCATCATTTCTCCGAAATGACCAACTGCAGTAACACTCAATACGACTCATTACGGAAACTGCTGCCCAAAATAGCAACGTGTCGTTTCCATTTGTAGTAGGCACTATATAGATGCACAATGAATAAGAAAATGTGACATTGTTATTGATCAGTTGTAACCCCAAGACAGTCTCCAAAGAGCTACATATGAGGACAAGAAAAAGAGAAGGGAAATGTAATGATGCCTGAGATCACACATAAGTAATGCTAAACAAAGTGGTTAGAATTTGTAGGAAAAACCAAAGTCCAAATCTTATATATTTGTAATTACAGAAATGTTCTAGAGCTTCAAAGAAAATTCCACCGGTAAGTGTGTGTTTCTTACTTTATTTCATATGACATAAATAAATACATACACAGTAGGTGCACTCCAAGGAGAGAGAGAGAGAGAGAGAGAGAGAGAGAGGCAGGCTGAGACTCTGGCACACAGCTAGCTACAGGATGAGCACAGCTCTTTTACAGCGCTCCTGTTCTTCACACTCTCTCCTCTCCAGCTCTTCCTCATCATCGTCGTCTTCTCCAGATGAGGAGGATGAGGAAGAACTCTCAGAGTTGTCGGTTGGCTCTTCACCATCCTCATCACTGTCCTCATCATCCTCGTCCTCACTATCACTGTCATCGCCATCTTCGTCATCTTCATCGCCATCATCCTCGTCTTCCTCTTCCTCACTGCAGCATCCTGTATCTTCTCTCTTTTGCCGCTCCTCTTCCTCTTGAGCTAGAGAGCAATTCAAAGATATCAGACTAGCAAGAGATAGACCTGCTAATGAACTCTATAGGCCTCATGCCAAAGCGTACACCACACACCATACAAAATACATCACTGAGGAGTCCCCAGCTATGGCTGGCTTAGGTACTGTAATTGGGACAATGTGGCACATGGAATCATTTTAAAGTATTACATGCTTGCTATTATCTTTGCGTTGACTAAGTACTTCATTACACTTAATATTAATCCCGTGCTCTTAAGTTTTTTTTAGTGTGAGTTTTTATCACCTTTATACGTGTAGGACAAAATGATGCCATTAATCAACTTTTAATCTGTCTATAACTTATAACATTTAGAAAGCAATTATCAATTTGGCATGGTTAAGGAACATTAATAGCCATGTGGCTGTCCGGATCAGTAAAAAAAAAAAAAAAGAGGATGATTAAAAAATGAGAAATGAGAGAAGAAGAATGGAAAACACAAGCTCTTAATTTTCTAATAAAAATGTAAATCACTCAATTTTAGGCTATAGGATACAGTCAGAGAAGCAGGATAAAACGATTGTGGGTCTATGGAAATTAAACAATACAACTAGGCCTATAGAGTTAAAAGAAGCTTTATTACAAAGCAGAGAATGATATTATCTACAGAGAGAGAGAGAGAGAGAGAGAGAGAGAGAGAGAGAATGATTTGTCCTTCAGACTTACCGATCAGTAATCTCTCCTCAATAAGTGGCATGAACAGTTTTGCCTCTGGGTTTTCTGGCTCATAAATGAGAACTGAGAAAAGAGGAGAAAGAAACAAAAAACAGAGGAAAAGGGGAAAATTGATGACCAGCGGTAGATGAGCCAGGCCATTAAGAAGATCAAATTACATGCTATCTTGCAAGACTCCGTTAAAAGGCACAAGTATCTGACCGTCTACTTTTTCTATCTATCTATCTATCTATCTATCTATCTATCTACAAATTCAAGACATGCTTTTCTGTAAGCTATAAAAACTAGGTAAATGATCAACAATTAAAATTATATCACCACAGTGTTCAACTCAGCCATGGCACAACCATCAGCCATTAGACAACAGAAAGCAGGCTTGTTACTGGATGAGGGATTTTTATTGTTTCATTTTAAAGAATTTGTAATCATTATCTTTGTCGCCAGACAGTACAGCCAAGCATTTAATGGGGAGATTTGTGAGCTGTGCGCACTTATAAATGATACTGAGATCACACACCAGTGTGTGTGTGTGTGCATGGATATACTGTATGTGTGGCAGACAGAGGAATCCTGCAACTGACATCAACCACAATTAAAACCTGCGGTATTTCTTGTATCTCCTGATAAATGTACAGCGTAAAACCTCTCAGGTGTGTGATGTGTCCAGTGTTCACTTACTCATGTGGCAGAGTTTCTGAGAGAGTTGGTAGTCTTTCTCCATCACAGCCTTCAAGAACTGGAGAGAGCAATGCAAACATATAATTGCACTAAATAATGATTCATTTTTTCCATCTTGAGGAAGGAGTTCAGTTGACTGAAAGGATAATACTTCCCACTGGATGACATATCCAGCTTTAAATTTTCAAGGTGTTTCATGTTTGTTTAGCTGACAGGAGCTTATGTGCCTGTCTCACTTATCTGGCCAAACACAAACATAACCACACATACAGGCATGTACAAGTACATGTGTGTACTATCATACATACATGTGTGTGCACCCCCCTCCTCTCTTTCTCTCTCTCTCACACACACACATCTTCATACCATGTTAAACTGTCATATGAAACCATTTTATCTCTCAAAAAAATGCTTGAGCTCATTACATTTTCTACAAGCGAGTGAGGATGTGAATAAGAGTGATTTTCCTCCTGTTGTTAGCTATGGTGCTGTACGTACCTCAGCTAGAAGCTCCAGAGGTGCGCTGCGCACGGGGCCCTCATCATCCTCATCATCACACCGCTCTTCCTCCTCCTCACTCGGGCTTTGGTCCGGCTGATGTTCAGGCTGGCACCCTGAGGTGCCATGGCTGGGAACACACACCCCAGGTGTAGTGCATGACGCTGTGGCCGCTTCTCTTGCAGTTGCCGGAGCTTTGCAGCGTTCTGTCGCCTCTGACTGCCGTAGCGCATGAGCTGACGACCCAACTGAAAATGTTCCGACAAATATAGACCTATACTAGTAGTGTATTCCTAACTGTACACTGTGCAATGCAGAACATCCCCTGAGCCACCCAAATCCCCTGAGACAATTTGGAAAGATCAGTTTGTCTGTTTTCTTTGTGACTGTTTTGTGAGTGTCTTTTTACTATTGACATTCTCTACCGTTTAGTTGTCTTTGCCTTTAGTTGTCAAGCAAGCGGTCCTCCACATCATTTTATGTGTCCCGATTCTGGCTATGTGACCTTTAAAATAGTTCTAGCAATACACAGAATAAGTGCAAGGCATGTCACTACTGAACTCAACTATGGAGTGTGTCGGTATAGAGCTGCTTAACAACAGGAAAGGAAATTAAGTAGTGACGCATTAACATTGTCAGTTTTACCCGTCAGTTTGTCACTTGCCAGTTTGTGGTCACGCGTGTAGACAAAGCATATCGGCCCTCAGAGGAAAAGCACAATGTGGCCCGTGATGAAAATGAGTTTGACACCCCTGGTCTAACAGTGAATATCATACCTAAGGAGCTGTAACAAGAAGGGGTCTTGTCCCCCAGGGTGTGTGTGTGTGTGTGTGTGTGTGTGTGTTTGGCGACCTGTCGCACAGACTTGTTCACTCACTGGAAACTGGAGACTGAGCATCAGAACCAAATTGCTGTTTCACTGGTCCACCTCCCCTCTCCCTCTGATCTTTATGGGGCTGCACCTGGGATAATGCATGCCCTCCAGGACTGGAACAGTTCAATGGAAAAGGGGGGAAACAATTTATTGCTGACCACTTTCTTTCTAGTTTGTTACTGCTATGCCTCATCAGGCAGTAAACTGAATGAGACCAGCATGAGAGGCGATGAAAAATTAAGAGGTCTCAGAAAATTCAGACAGATGAGTCAAAATAATATAATAAATAATAATAACAATAAAAAATCTTCCCTTCATAAATTTTGCTTCACCTAGCAAGTGTGGGATTCAGAAATGTAGCAGTGTATATTACTTGGATAGACTCCTGTGTAAGGTTTTAGAAAAATATAATTTTCTTTTCAATTCGCAAAGCTATAGCATAAGTTGCTGTCAGAACCTGTCACCTCTCTTACCCATTCAACTTTGCTTTTGGACATCTGGTAGAAGTTGCTTTGGAGGCTGTCTGATCTTTTCCAGCTGCCTTGAAAACTGGTTTCACCTTCGGCCTGTTCACGGGATAAGTTCATTGTCACTGATCATTAATCACTAAGTTTAACGTCTTCCCACGTTATTGTTTTGAGAATTAGTTAAAGAAGGCTAGCCTTTAATTCTGTGGTGAGTGAACCCACCGCGATTCACTGTGGAGAGGCTCATTAGGCATTGGCTCTATGGAGTAAAACAACACAAGTCAATTTCCGCTAGCCCTGCAGTGAATCATCTGACGTGAGTAGCCTAAGGATTACTGTGACTCAAAAGTTGAGTAAGTGCCTGCGGGTTTCATACATCAGCCTACCTCCAGAACAAACTGCATTTAACTGTGAGGGTGTGACGAGCGAGTCCTAAAAATAGAGACATAACAAAGGATAAAAAAAATACCACATAGAATTTCAATTGTTTAATTGAACGTGTGTAGAGATTAATTTTGTGAACAGCACAGCCTATCCTACCTTTGTTTCAGAGCGGCCATCTGTGGACTTCCCGATACATTGTAACGTTTGTCTGTAGCAAACAAAAGATACAGAGTAGCCTGTAATCCAAGACACAATCTAGCCTAGGCTACAGTAGCCTACACATAACCAGGACTAATCATAGCTTATTATCTCGAAGAAAGAGTTTTTTGTCAGTAGATAGTTTCTAGGACTATAGACATTTTTTAAAGCATCAGCATGATGCTTTGTCGCAAGTTTTGCTAGCCCTAGCAGGACAGAAGCGGGAGAGCATTATGGTTAACCTAGCATCACCCACCTGTTCATACTCGGCTGAAATGTGGTCAGTGAATCAAACAAATGAGACCTAGCCTACAAGCTTGCACAAGGTCCGACAGTACCGCTAAAGTTCGACCTTTGCAAGATGCACGAAACCATCAACATGCAGCAAGCTACGCAGGCAGCGATAGATGGAGGAGAAGGCAGCACACAGGCGAAACAAACTTTCGTTCCCATAGCAACTGGTAAACATACGCACTGCCGTAGCTGTTGTGTTGGTCATCTGACAGCCACACTAAAATGAGCGGTGGTAGTCTGGAGCAAATGGTATGTGGTTACAAAATAAAACCTTTCCGAATGTGCATGAACAGATATTACTTTATTGCAACATCATGGGCTTGTAAATAAAATGTTTTTGTCCATTAGGCATAGGCTGACACCAGACATAATTTCTCTGCATTTTTTTTACACCAGTAGGCTAATAATATGCATGTGACAAATAAACTTTTAAATCCATTATCCAAAGGAGTGCAAGCTTCACTCAGATTATTGCAAAGGTAGCCTTACCTATAAAATAAAATACATAATGCCACATAATGACAATGGCAACTTTAACCAAGGCCTAGGCTGCCATAATTCCACATTTCATATTTAGGAAATAATGTTGCAGTCATACCAAGAGGTCAGCAGTTTGTCTACATTGGTAAGCTGTGTGACTTTAGTATTTCAGTAATTTACCCTTGAGTATTTGGGTTACTCCATTTCGTAAAATTTCACTTGTATTCAGCATGCATTACCAACTCCAAGAAGAGCTAAACAATACAAAGACTTTTGTTCAACAAAAGCTTCCAAATATGCCTATTTACATTAGTAGGTATACGATCAGTAGCAAGTCGTGCCTTGCATTGTCCTTGGGTTATTGAATAGAGCGCTGCGAAATTCGTCGCCAAGTTGTAGCTTTGTATTTTTTTTCCGGCTATGGCACACTTTTCATGTCACCTAATTTTTATCTTGGCTACTGCAGGCCAAATAGAAAACTCACGATAGTTACTGAAATTCACTGAATAAAGTTTTTTGTTCAATAATTTCGTGTGTCTTCCCTTTTCACTTGACTGAAGATTCGGTGCGGCACTCTGCCCCTCTTGCCCTGGTGCGTCTTCACGTGCTTGGCCAGGTGGTCGCTGCGCATGAAGCGTTTGCAACAGTCCGGACAGGCAAAGCGCTTCTCGCCCGTGTGTGTGCGCAGGTGTCTCTGCAACTCGTCGGAGCGCGTAAAGCTCTTTCCGCAAAACAGCCAGTTGCACACGAACGGCCGTTCACCTGAGTGCCAACGTAAGTGCGCTTTGAGATGCGAAGTTTTACCATAAACCTTTCCACAGCCCGGGATGTGACAGATGTGTTGTTTTTTCTTTCCAGGCTCATCAGTAGAGGGGGTCGAGTTTTGGCAGTTAGGACACCTGCACCGACGACACCTGCGTGCGCCACTAAGTGACGACTTGGAATGGAACAGGGCTGCAATCTGTGTCTGGTAGTGCGCAAACTCGGTATGTCCCAAAACCAAACTCCGCTGCAAAGGGAACCGGTGCGCGGTGAGAGACGTAGAATGACTGACTGAGGTCCCCTGCTGTAAACTCCACCATGGAATATCCTCCCCGATGCCCTGTGGTAAATGTCTGGATTGCTGACCATGAACCAGACCCGCATGTCCTGGAACAAAACTTGGCATTGAGGCAGCGATGGGCGCTGTTGCAGCCGTGTAAGTTACGGTCGGGACATAAGTGGGTGTGCAACTTGCCTGCAGCGATTGCACAGAACAAGGCAACATCTTGACCTGTGTGAAATCATAAGTATATCCCGAGTCAGCTGGCGGGGTTAGAGGAAGTGGAAGTTCGTGGTGTGCAGGGAAAGGCGACTGGATGTTTGAGGAGATGGGTGATTTAGGAGAAAGTCCCAAAGTGGAATTGTTTGTGAATGGACCCTGCGTAACGCCATCGTTACTCCATGGATGGAAAAGCCTTGAGGGAGAGCTCAGAGTCGTGTCATAGGAGTACTGGACTTGGAGAGACTCTCCCGGACCGGAACTCTGGTGATGCCCGATGCGGTTACAGGTGGCAGCCAAAAGGGCAAGAGGTGAATGCTTGCTGGTTTCCGGTGAGGAGTTTGGCGTCCGATCCTGAAAGAAAAATAATTTGAAATCTAAGGTGGCTGGAAAAAATCAAAAGTGCATTTTACTTTCGGCTTACAAAAAGCACTCAAAAGTTTAAAACAGAATTCAAGATACAGTGTAAACTTTTTCATATTTGTTTAATTCTACTTATACCTGTCTAGAAATAGTGCAAAAATATTGAAAAGTACAATTGAACTCTACCTCAAAATCCATTTGATTACACTATACGTCAGATATAGCCTAGGCTAACTATTATAACAAAACTTAACAAACCTGAAGAAAGGCTTGAAGTGTATCATTTCGCATG
Organism: Sardinella longiceps; assembly: GCA_027497455.2. Classification (NCBI taxonomy): domain Eukaryota; kingdom Metazoa; phylum Chordata; class Actinopteri; order Clupeiformes; family Clupeidae; genus Sardinella; species Sardinella longiceps. Next base: position 16,096,254 of record JAODXP020000031.1, read on the forward strand.
ACATCTACTGCTCCCATGGTCACTTTTTTGTTTATTCTATTCCAAAATTCTTGAAACACACACCCGTTTATATATTCTCCAACCAAAAATAACAAACTGTCCAATGATCACAGACTGACTATGTTCTAATGTTCTAACTCAAGAGATACCCCGGACCAACTGGAGAGGGTGGAATCGCTTCTTAGAATGTCATAAAGACTTTGGTGGGCCGCCAGCCAGTAAGAAATAAGATTTATTACTTTGAAGTTTGCCGCTGCCCAATCATCAGAGAATAGCAGCTCTTTTGTAAGGGGAGCGCTGCGCCTTTGAATTCACAAAGCTCCCACGGAGTGTTTGTTGTTCTGGATAAAAGGACTGATTATGAAGGGGGTGGTATGGGGTGGAGATAAAGGCGGGACAATTAATGAATTAATCTCTATGAGCGAAATGTATGTACACAAATAATTGGATTTTCTTGATCAAAGACACCGGAGGCGACGGGAGCTTTCGGAAACCCGGCGCGTGCCCTTTCACTGTATGAGATTAGGAGCCCCAGCTCGCGGTGTAACGCCCTGTTCGCCTGTGTAACCGTCCGGTGTGTCCGTGAACAACTTCATCACACAGCAGATCACGGGGGGGGGATGACAAACGGCTGTGGAACAAACAACTGCATCGAGTTACCTGTATGAGGCCTACACTCTCTCTGACCCGACTGTGAAGTTGTCTACTAGGCGCCGTTTTAAATGAAACTTCTGATGACATTAACCCATATTTATTTGTCAAGTGATCAAAAATCGCCGATAGACTATTTATGTAATTGTGCCATGCAAATGGACGTGATTTTCCCTTGAACGCGCAACTGTAGAGGCACGAATGGGAAAGCTAAATCTTTAATGATGCCTTTGATCTGAGGACTGTTTACTTGATCCCCTTTTCAGTTGCCTTTGGAGACATGAGATTCCAAAGGCAAGCAGTAAAAGTCTCTTTTTTGTTGAAAAGATAAAAAAGTTGAAAAGATTCAGCAACTTCTGCAATGCACTGGGCACTTTCTCATAGGTGCAGTAGCAGTACTTTAGCTAGAGTCTGGTTCAGCTTCAACAGAGATCCATATCTCATCTTGCATTAGGGAAAGCCACCTGTCACTGACACAGAAGGCTGTGTGTTCTGGATAAGATCATTTGCTTTGAAGGGATTATTTTGCTGAAAACCTCCCACCAGTGAAGTCTAGCCAATAGCTTCCACTCAATAAAAGTACTCTGCAAAATGAACAGTTACACTGAAGAACTAGAATAACTGATAATGATTTGGGGGGTTTCTAGAGATAGTGTGTGTGTGTGTGTGTGTGTGTGTGTGAGAGAGAGAGAGAGAGAGAGAGAGAGAGAGAGAGAGAGAGAGAAAGAAAGAGAGAGCTGGGGCAACTGGAAGGCAACTAAGAGCTTCCAAAAGCCACTTGTATTAGAGCAACATCTGTGGATTTCCTGTGGCCGACAACAAAGCTGGACTCTGTTCACTGTGTGCCTGTGCTTTGAAGTCATGCTCCAGCAGAATGCTGCCATTGTTCATCCCGCACAACACGTGGGTTCGCCCGACTTTGCTCTCCCTAATTTAAAAAGATTTCCAAGGTAACCCGACACTTCTTGCTCTTCTATTTTTCCCTCCGCTAACCTTTGAGGAAGAGCGAGAGTTCCTCTTCAAAAGCCAAAAGCGTCGTAGCCCAGGGTCACACGCTCTGACTAAACCGTTTTGAATTTAGCGCCGGCTCTGAACTCTGTGTGTGGTGTGCCACTGCCCTCAGGCTAGACATGAACGGGCCCTTTCAAACATCTGAGAGCCCAGGTTTGACACACACGCACACACACACACACACACACTTTTTTCCCCTTTTCTCGCAAGTGTCTGCCTTAATAATACTACAATTTATTGTTTGAATAATAAGGCTCTCTGAGACTGTACTAACCTGACTCCTCTGTCCTGAAGCAGTCGGTGAGCATCTTGGGCTTTTAGGTGATCTGTCTGCCTGACTACAGCGGGACAGCAGCCAGTGCTTGTATGGCAGAAAGAGACAGCTGCTGCAACAAAGATCCTGTCCAAACCAGTAACTGCTTTCCTGACATGATGTGTAGTTGGGGAGTGAAAGAGAGAGAGAGAGAGAGAGAGAGAGAGAGAGAGAGAGAGAGAGCAAACAAGGAAGGAGGGACATGAATTGTTGCCATGTTGCCACACACACTCACACACAAACACAAACATGCATACACACACACACACACACACACACACACACTATAAAACTAGTCCCATTCACACCCCACACCACTGACCTGTGAGTGTAGGTGAGGCGTACAGCAGCTTTAAGAAGTCTGTCCAACCCACCTCACAGACGACACAAGGGAAGGGAGCAGGCAGGAACAGAGTCCCAGCTGGGACAGAGCTGCCACTGAGATAACCCTGCACCTCACTAACATCTGCCGTCTGCTTTCATGTGTACTCTCATAATACACTCTTTCATCTCAGCCACTCTCTCTCTCTCTCTCTCTTTTTCTCTCTATCTTCCATTCTCTTCATTCACAGTGTTTATCTGTTTGAAGATGTTTTTGATGGCACTGACTGCCGTATTACACCTCTTATGCTTTGGCATATAGGGGGGGAAACAAGGAGAGGGACTATTAAACTAATGTGATAAGGTCACAAGGGGCAGCACACTTCCTTAAGTACAAGTGCACTTGTGCTCTCTCTCTTACACTATGTTTTGTTTGTGCGCGCGCGCACGCACACACACACACACACACACACACACACACACACACACACACACACACACACACACACACACACATACACACACACACACACACTCACACACACACACACACGCGCACGCACACACACAAACACAAACACACATACAGCTATAACTCTCTCTCAAGGTCCAGTTTAACTCCTGTTCAGGGTGCAGATGTACACTACATGGGTGCATGGACTGTCATGGTCAGAGACGGTCCTCAGAAGGTGTTCCATTCAAACCTGCTCTCTTTGAAGCCCTTAGCCAAGCAACACAGCCAGCCAAAACAATGGTGAGGAGACAGACGGTGTTGTGCTTGTGAAGCTAAAGCCTCAGTCCGCTCTTCAAAGCCAGAGGATGTTTAAAAGGCATGTGAATGAAATGTGTGTAGAACAATGGCCTTTTATTTGCAGTGATTGAAAATATGCAATGCCCTTAGATCACATGTCAGATTCTTAGGCCTCTGTTTTGTCATGGAAACAACAAGTATCATGTTTCGATAGCAGTGCCCTTGCTGTGAGTGAACATCTTGTAGCTATTTTTCAGTCCATCTTTAGGTGACTCAGGTTACTTACAGTATGTACAGTTACTGTGCGTTCAGACCAAGACCGATTCAGGCGACATGGGCGACGGAAGTAATTGACCTTGACTTGGTCTACGAAACTTGGGCGATAAAATCAAGTTAAACTTCGGTTAACTTTATGTAATGAGCTATGATGCGGTTGGGCGATTACCAATCAGAATGTCGATTTACTGGTGAGATGCCTGTAGAGAAGCGGGATCGAACGTTTGAATGCTAACGTCATGGGCAAATTTGCCGTTTTGGTTGCTGTGCTCAAGCAATGTTTCTTGGGAGTCTTCGGCGACTCTTGCCAATTTATCGCCGGCGGTCTGAATGTACAGTTAGACCACCACACTCCCGGCTTCCTGCAGAAAATGATGTGCAAATTTTATGTACAAATAAACAAGTGTCATTAAACTCTTAACTAGTAAAAGTGATATAAGAGAAACACATTCACAAACACTGCTCTTCGACTGAAATCTTCCAAATATAACCCAAACAGTTTCAAAGGCATGTAGAGCAGGGAAACCATGGACAGGCAGTTAGCCTCCGGAGTTAGTGGAGTCTTTGACAAATGTCCTGGGTGTCGTTCAGCACTGGCACTTCTTCCCATGGCCAGCCCACTAGAGCTCCCTTCTCCTCGGCCAGAAAAGAAAGGGCGAAATGATTGGGGCCAGGGGCATCATGGGAGAGGGACTCCGGCTAATGGATTCCGAGGACTTTAAAGAGACACTCCAGGGTGCAGCGGCAGCGGCCTATTTTACATTGGACTGTTCTTCAGAGGAGGGGAAAGGAACTCGGAGCTGCTGCAGTGTCTCTCTTCCAAACAGACCCATAGTATAAACACACACACACACACACACACACACACACACACACACACACACACATAGCTGAACTGTAATATGGCAGAGAACCTTTAATTATTGCTTGAAGAACTAATGGGCGACAGGACCAGAGAAGCTTCCTCCACACACATATACACACACACACACACACACTTTCACACTGACTCACAAGTACTTGATCACAGAGGCGTTGTAGCAATTATCCTGAGAAGCAGGCTTCTTTGCCATGAGGGATATTAACACATGTTACCTTATCTGTGGGGAGCGCTGTCTTCTGATCTTTGAGTGGATGTCTGTCATTAGTCGCAGTGACATATGCCATGTCCTTCATTAGAGCTCCACACACACACACACACACACACACACACACATCCACTGGCAATTACGGACAGCAACTGAAGTCACAGTGCTCCCCTTCTTGCTCGGTGTGTGTGTGTGTGTGAATGTGTGTGTGTGTGTGTGTGTGTGTGTGTGTGTGTGTGTGTGTGTGTGTGTGTGTCTAGAGGAATGATTGATCATTCTTTCTTTCCATCTTTTCTCAAACATCAAAATCGTAAAGGACTCTCACTGCACAGGAAACTATGCAAATTACCTTTTACAAATGTGCATTGGTATGCACCCGATTTCAACCCCTGATTCCCACCCTGCACCCCAACACACACACACACACACACACACACACACACACACACACACACACACACACACACACACACACACAGACGGGTAGAGAGATCAGAGACTCACCACCACCCACCTGACCCACGCTGCTGGGAATGTTGGTGGGCATAGACTTGCCTGTGTACACACACACACACACACACACACACACACACACACACACACACACACACACACACACACACACACACACACACACAGCACCTTGGCACTGATGAAAGAAAACAAACACCTGCATTGCCATCTGCCTCAGCTCTGACTCTGAAGATCTCCGACTCTGAACTGTGGCGAGGACAACCACCTCCACCTCAAGCCGCGTCACTAAGGGGCCCATGCGTCTTCTCTCGCTACGCACAAAAGCAAAAAGGAAACAGAAACCAAGAGTACCAAAAGGTTAGAAGTTGATTGCCACCCCTATAGGTCCCCAAAGAAAATCCATATCCCCATATTGCTCCAGAAAGATTGAACCCCCTCATCCCCTTCCTCCACAGTTAGTTCCATATGAAATCATACTGAATAAGAGCTTATAATAGGACATCAAAATATAATCATTCATCTTCAGTGAGGGTGAGGAAAACAGTTGAATGAAACTCCAAACTCAGCTGCAGCTGTCATTTTCTGTCAGGATGGAGCCTCACTGGTCAGGACAATTAGACCCAATGTGTCCCAATGACTCTGTCCATTCATAATACAGCCTCAATCTATGGGAGATGTGTCTTTTATTTTTTTGCTTTGAGCTTCTCTCAATGCAGGGGGCGAGGAGAGGAGGGGTGTTGTGTTTGGCAGAAACTTGTGTGTGTATTTGTAGTTTGTAGACTTGCTAATTTGTGTCCATTTATTTGTGTGTGGATATGATTGTGTGTGTGTGTGTGTGTGTGTGTGTGTGTGTGTGTGTGTGTGTTTGTGGCATTTCTGAAGTAAACATTTTACAGTAATGCTCACTGGTCTAAAGAATAAGCTTATGGGCATTTGAAGTAGTTCCACCTGGAAGGACCACACATTCATCACCAGTGAGCCTTTCTGCAGCCCATATGAAGGTACCAGCATGACTGCAGATGGTGGCTGTAGGGCTGACACACTGGAAGCGTTAACAAGGGTGATGAGGAAGGAAGGTACAGTATGTCAGCCACTGTACTTAAAAAAAAAAAAATTCCCATGGTGGAATGGAATGGAAAGGCTCAGTTAGCATTCATGATTGAAACTTCTCATTCACACACACACACACACACACACACACACACACACACACACACACACACACACACACACACACACACACAGATTCTGAGAGGGGCATGTTTTTCTCAACAATCCCTAAAATGGGTGTAAACACACACACACACACACACAAAGTGGTTCATATTGATTTTATGTCCAACCTATGTGTGTGGTTGTGTGTATGTGTGTGTTTATACATGTGGGCGTGCAGATGCTGATGGTATCAGGAGCCGCTGCATGCCCCCCCCCCCCTCCCTCCTCCTTTCTTCTGATCAAAGGGGCGCGTAAGGGCCGACTGAGTGAGCATGGCGCTCGCCTTTGATAAACCATATCAATTATTCAACATGGGCCCAGACGCCGCAGTGTGAATGCCGCTGATAAGGAGCTGAAGGCTCGAGACAACAGACGGGTAGAGAGATCAGAGACCCACCACCACCCACCTGACCCACACTGCTGGGAATGTTGGTGGGCATAGACTTGCCTGTGTACACAAACACACACACACACACACACACACACACACACACACACACACACACAGGCCTGGGTGCATGACCACATAGCCAAAATAAAACAGATTGTCCATTAGGATGGAGGTGTATCTGAATTTTTTAATTTAATTTAATTTTTATTGTATTGTAAATGGAATGGTGTCTTGCAGGGGTGAGGTCATGTGACCACCACAGATCACCTATATCACCTGTGGGTGGAAAGCATATGATAAGTGAACCTGATGAAGCAACGAGCGAAACGCGTTGTTCACTGACAAAATAAATCAGCAAAAGTCAATTCCAGTGTGCGGTGATTTTATACTTTTGGATTACCTGATGAGAAGCTGCATGTTACCAGCACCTGGAGAAGGCTGTGCAGAGGGACATCTTATATATTAAGCCAAAATAAAAGTGTTGATGAATGCTCAGACACACCTGAAGGGACAATGGACGAGACCACTAATAATACTGCAATACTGTAATATAGCCCTTCTCTGTGCTATTTTCACTGACTGATTTTATCTCTTACTGTTACAACTATTTTTGGGTTCTGTCTTTAATAATATCCTCTGTTTATCTTCTGTTTTACCTTTGAGTTACATTTTCTTTCCTGCCAAACTGCCAATACTTAAGGCAATGGCTTTCAGTTTCAAAGCTTCAGAAGTTGAAGAAGAGGGCAAAGCTCATTCCTGTCCATTCTAACAGGACATCAATCAGCACTCTAACTTAGGTTGCCAGAGAAACGTGTGAAAACTGGACATGTCTAAAATCAGCAAGTCAAAGAGCAATTAGGCAAAAGGTCCCAAAAACACATTGATGCAGCGACAAAATCTTTCAGCAAGAATTATCCTCGCTCAAGAACCAGCCATGAGGAGAGAGACAGAGAGCCATGGGAAATCCATTTTTTGCATAAAGCACAAAGAAACCAGAAGAGCGGGTGCTTTGTGTGTGTGTGTGTGTGTGTGTGTGTGTGTGTGTGTGTGTGTGTGTGAGTGGATTTGGGGTAAAGGGACTAGGGAACCACAGACAGGGGATGGGGGTTGGAGGGAAGGGGGGGCGGGGGTAGTTTGGAGGGGGGTTGGCTGGCTGGCGGACTGCTAATGATCTTCCAAACCTGGCTGAAGGAATTCTTCAATTCCCAGAGAAATGACTTCAAAGTTTCTGCATCAGCGTTAATTACACTGTGTGGCCTTGAAGGAACATTGAAGTGGATCCACAGCCTGGTCTACCTCCGTCTAGGTGAGCTTAATATCATTGCGTTGGCTTTATTCTTAACTGTGTTGTACAAACGCAAGAATAGTGCAAACAGAAAGTTGGCGGAGTGTCCTTGACTGAGTTGCTAATGTGTTGTGGTTAATGCTAATTATCACAGGGGGGTGTGGAGTACAAACGTTTGATTTGATCTGCTTTGTTTTTGCTCTTCTCCTCTCCTAGTGTTTTTAGAATGCTGATTAGATGCATAACCCTATGGAGGAACAACACTTTTAATGCAAGAGCTCTTTGATATGGGAACTGCAATTATTGAAATATAGAAATGCACCGCATAAGTATGTATAAGATCTCTCCCTCTCTCTCTCTCTCTCTCTCTCTCTCTCTCTCTCTCTCTCTCTCTCTCTCTCTCTCCCTCACACACACACACACACACACACACACACACACACACACACACAGAGAGAGAGAGAGAGAGAAAGAGGAAATAACAGAGATTACAGTATGAGCAAGAAAACTTATGAACATTTCCTGCCTCTTCCTAAGTAACAGGACAGTAAGATAGTCTACCATCAAGAGCACATCTAGTTAGTTTACCAGCTTGGGAGGCCCCACTGTTATCCCAGATGTTACCCCAGAATTATTAAGCCTCCCAATGTGTGATTCTAAACACATGTGAATGAAACCCACTAGATACTACAGAGATGAACCCAAACTTACAGCAAGTTTATGCAGAGAGTTTCCATAAGTCTGCTTTTCAAGTATCTTTTGATTTCGGGACACACTGCCTCCAAGCTCCAATGACCTCCAAGCTCAGCAAACATGTCTGTGAGAGCAAGTTGCTTAAAATACTCTTTGATAGTGTTCAAAATTGAGAGTTTGATGTCTGCTGGGCATTCAAGCCTTGTCTGAAACACTTACACACACACACACACACACACACACACACACACACACCCTCTCTCTGGTTGTCGTGGTACCTGTTAAAGGCAGATAGAGAGATGATAAATAGAAGTGCTGAGTACACGGGGATGAGGGTGAATTAAAAGGCTGGCAGGTATTTTACATAGACAGACAGGTGAGAGCCGGAGTGTGGCTGTTCCATGGTGGCAGTGGAGGATCCAGGTATAGCGCTGGCGTTCCGTACGTGGATGAACGTTAGCCTAACAGCAGATTACCTAGGCACAAATCTGACACCGCGCACCGATAAGCACTTTCGCCGCCGGGATCCTGTTAACGACAGTAGCCGACATTAAGAGGATTGCAGCGACTGACAAAGACTGTGTTTCCCCTTGTGTTCATGCGACGGTAAGCCCCCATACATCTGTCCCGCTCCAGATGTGGCGGCAGGCATGATGAGGATTCGGATGTGCTGGGGACATTTTTTCCCCCGCTTTTCATACACACGACTTTAAAGTCGCCAAAAGCACTGCAAAACTGATAGCCAACACATTCTGTGTGCAAGCAAGCACTTTGAGAATACTAATCCTGCTTTTTACACAGAGACACAGACACACACACACACACACACACACACACACACACACACACACACACACACACACACACACTCTCTGGTTGTCGTGGAACCTGTTAAAGGCAGATACAGATGATAAATCTCTCTGTGACACCTCCACTCCACATCGCCTCTCATGACTGTCTGTCTGTCTGCTTCATGGGCCTGCAGGCTGAAAAGAAAGCATGATCAGTGATTCTGGAAAAGAGGTGTTCTTTACAGAATGGGTTTTGAAAACACACACACACACACAAACACACCGGTGCATATAACCACACACTCCTCAGGGCAATGGCCTATAACTGTACAGTAATCCCACACCTGCAAAACAGGCCAAATGCCTAAAGTTAACTGCATAATATAAACCAATACTACCGAATTATCAACTGCGCTCTTTTACACACACACACACATACATATAAAATCACTTAAGTACACAAGTAAGAGTGAGAGAGAGCAAGCGAAAGAGAGCGACACACACACACACACACACACACACACACACACACACACACACACCTTGGTGCACTCATTCTCATCTTACTCTTTTATCAGCAGCTGCCTGAAACACAAACCGCCATGCAGCCATTCCCTCTGTTGTGCCTATTAGCGGAGCCGCTCCTCCCTCCCCTCTCCTCTCCTCTCCTCTCCCACCTCTGCCTGCTTGCCTTGCCCTGCCTGTGTTGCCCCCTCCCTCCCTCCCTCATGTTTTCATCCAAACGGCCTGGGGCTAATGGCCATGATAACTTCCCCTCACCCCCCGCCACTTTAAACTGTATTAATGTGATTGATTGCCTCAGGCACAAACCATTCCCAACATGTCCCCTTTATGGGGACCTAAGCAGCAGTGTTTGTGAGGACAACGATGAACACAGACACATTACAGCTCTTTTGATAGAGCCCATGGGGAATGTGTGTGTGTGTGTGTGTGTGTGTGTGTGTGTGTGTGTGTGTGTGTGTGTGTGTGTGTGTGTGTGTGTGTGTGTGTGTGTGTGTGTGTGTGTGTGTGTGTGTGAGTGATTGTACATATATTTACATAATGGATCATGATCTTGTATTGAAAGTCTCACCTGGAAACCTGCCAAGCAACCAAAGCAAATAGAAACATTGGTGAAGCCCAGAAATGGAGCCCTTTGCATTACAGAAGCAAAACAGGATTCTTCCCACATACTGTAGGCCTGTCTCGCCCCAGTCAGCCAGTCTCATTTGAAAGCAATTTCAAGTGTTTTCACTGGGTGTCTGAAACCAAATCAGATACTTAGAAGTTGAATGTAGAGGAGCGTTGTATTTTTTGTATAAAAGAGAATGTTGGAATAAGACAAGTTTGTTGGAATTGTGTTTTTTCATTGTTCATGGCTTACCCTTCAGTTCTACTCCACTGCTACTGTAGCTAGAGTCCCAGTCAAGAATGTCAAAAAATATGCAGCCAAGAAGGCCAGAATGTCTTTGTTTCCTTTCTGTAATTGATGAGCACAGTAAAGGTGGCGTTCTCCTTCTGTTACTACCTCACGCAGTAAAACTGGATGCCATAGCTCCACATTTGCATCACTTACATACATGTCAACCCCCCCCCCCCCCGAAAAAAAGAAAAAAAAAAAAAAAAAACACAACAGCAGAGGTAACTCTCCTTTTCCCCCACAACTACCCTTTGATGTGTCTCTTCAGGAAATACAGTAAGAGTAATTTCATAAATGCGCGTGCCTCAGAGCCTCAGATAAAGAGGAGGGAGCAGCGAGCGAGCGAGCGTTGAGAGGCTGAAGCCTCCTTTGTCAGCCGCACAAGTGTACAGTGTGTCCTCGCTCGGCTAAAGCCCCAAGGAGGCAGACGGAGAGAGAGAGGGGTAGGAGAGGGGCGAGCCGGGGACGATAAGCCGCTCTACTGCTTCTCTCTCTGGGCAAAAGATGAAAGACGGAACAGGGGGATTTTAATAAGAATGAAAAAAAAAAAATCCACTGAAAAATGGAGCCCTAATGCATTGGATAAAAAAGGAGGAAAAAAAGGGGGAACCTTCTCTGGTATTCCTAATGAAGTATTCATGTTGTGTGTGAGCGAGTGATGTAGTGATTAAAACAAGACATGTGCTTTAGCAGTCTCACATGTGTACACACACACAGTCTGTCACACACACTCACACAAGTTGCAGTCACCAAGTGACATAGACACACATATGCAACACCCGCACACACACACACACACACACACACACACACACACACACACACACACACACACACACACACACACACCTAATGTGCAAAATCCATGAACTCCCTAACCAGCTTTTGCTTTTGGTGACACAGACCCCTGGGGTGTCTGCATGTGAGTGTGTGTGTGTGTGTGTGTGTGTGTGTATGCGTGTGCGCACGCGTGCGTGTGTGTGTGTGTGTGTTTGAAAGCGAAACGAGGGACCCTCTCCT
>JAODXP020000031.1:16115453-16117953 GCA_027497455.2 Sardinella longiceps
GGGTCCACTCCACCTCCCAGTAGCTGCATGCAGAGATGGCCTGCACACACAGCACCTGAGCCCAGCCGTCAAAGCGGTGAGGATGGTCAGGGTACGGCTGCTCCGTCCTGCGCGTGGCTTTCCTGTTGTCCTCAGACAGGGACAGGGACCTGTGAGCTGTGTTTGGATCCAGAGTCAATGGACATGAATCTAGAGAGGGAAATAAAAAGGCAAAAAAAAAAAGGCAATAAAAAAACAAACTGTTATTATACTTACAAACTTGCAGTGTAAAATCTTATGAACCACTAACAACATTAGTTATAAGACTTTATGAATGCATTATAACCATTTATGAATACATGTGTTTATAAAGCTTTATGAGCACTAGGTTCGCAGAAATAATCCATATAGACAGGACTAATGTGAGGTCAGTGAGGTGTTGTGGGGTCAGTCTTTAGAGGTGCTGGCAGTGCCACTGAAATGGAATGATTCCAATCAATTGGATATTGTTGAGAGTATGAAGGTCTCTATCCTGTCCTCACACACACACACACACACACACACACACACACACACACACACACACACACACACACACACACACACACACACACACACACCAAGTACTGTTTTGGGTTACTCACACTCCATGAATTCCTCTCTAGTTTTTGGCTCCAGAGGCAGCACAATGTGGATTTTCGCCACTTGACACACACACACACACACACACACACACACACACACACACACACACACACACACACACACACACACACACACACACACACAAAAATACAAGACAATTCAGTTGTTAAAAAAGCCAGAAAATTCAAAATAACCAAGTTACTTTTTGAAGAGATGTTTGAAGCATTTGTCTAACCTTCTACTAACATTGCCTCTATGTTGCAGGTTCCTCCCCTTTTCAGTTGATTGAGAGATTCCTTCAGGGAATCAAATGATAGATTCTCACACACACTGACAGTAGGTGTGACTTTATATATATGAGACATCTGGGGGGCCAGAAAACTCTGTAGGAAATGGATGTGGTCCTCCTCTTGTGCCAGGTGCTCCAGCTCAGCATCTCCCCTCCTCAGCTCCTCAATCTCCTGCTCCAGCTTCTGCAGGATCTCTGCAGCTCGACTCACTGCTGCCTCCTGCTGAGCTTGGATCAGCTCTCTCAGTGCAGAGCGTCTGCTCTCAATAGACTGCACCAGCTCAGTCAAGATCCTCTCACTCTGCTCCAATACTTCCTGTGCAGAATACTTACAAGAACACAGGGAGAAGGGTGTAAGACTTTTGAAGATTTTGAAACTGATATAGGATCAAAAACAACCAAAATGTGAAGAGGTAATATTTTCTGTAGCCTAATAAGTTAAGAATGCATCTGGTCCATCTTGTCCTGGTGTTTGCTAAAATTAACAGCTAGCCAGCTAGCTTTGTCATTGTTTCAGATTTTTCTCTTACAATAAAATATCATACCATAATAGGCTCTTCAACTGTGTGCAAATCAATAGTACATTTTGCCTATATGCGAATTCAAGCCCACTCAATGATTATGATACTTTTGAACAAAGGCCAACCTGTCTGTCTAAAATGTTGAAAAGCATCACACTTACACAGGACAGGTCTAATTATTATTGTCTATCTATTTTAGAGTGTTAATAAGTCCTTACTTTGTAAGATATCATAGCTTCTGTCAGCTTTTTCACTGCTGTCTCCCTTTCTTGGATTCTCCCGTGGAACATCCTCCTTTCTCTCTCAAGCTGTTTCTATTGGTACACAAAATGAGCCATGATTGACAGGATTTATGGAAAATTGTATTTCCTGTCAAAATCAGGTAGAGCTATCAAATCTCCTGCCAGCCTAACTATAATGAGCATGTATATCAACCGTTAATTAACCGTTTAAACTGTTAATTCAAAAAATCTTTGATCTGAAGAAAATGAACATTGCCATCTTCATCTAACAACAACAACAAATAATAAAAATAATAATAATTTTATAGCTCAGACTTAACAGCTTATTTCCTAATACAATAAATGCTATAGAAGTACTGAAAAGGTTAAGACTATATATTGTCCATTAAAGATGTAACCAAATTAAATAGAATCTGATTATTTTATAATTTTTCCATAATCATCTTGACAACTAGAAAAGCCAAAAGTAATTTTCTTAAGGAAACCAATTTTGTTATCTCACGGATAAATAGCTCAGAAACTTGAACTGACAAGCCTTTATGACAATAATTACATAGCATCATATTATGGCATAAAAATACTGCAATCATGTTTTTTCTCCGCTGTTATAATTGCAGACTACTACTAGGCCTACTTAAAATTGATCATATTTTTGATGCCCTTAATTTCACATAATACAAATTTCACCTGTTTCTCAGCATGTGCTACTTTTGTAAATACACTATTGTGGCCTTCATGGTGTTCAATGCTGCACAGCAGACAAATGCACTTGTGGTCATTGTAGCAAAACATCTCCAGAAGTCTGCCATGTTGAGAACATATCT
>JAODXP020000031.1:16125453-16130453 GCA_027497455.2 Sardinella longiceps
GTGTGTGTCTGTGTGTGTGTGTGTGTGTGTGTGTGTGTGTGTGTGTGTGTCTATGTGAATGATGAAGAGAAACACACACAACAAGGGAAGGAGAGCAGTATAGTATATGAGCGCTATGTGAGTGACAATGAGAGAGAGCGAGAGAGAGAGAGAGAGAGAGAGAGACTGGATTAGAGCATGATTGTTTCCAGGAGAGATGTTTTCCTCAGGTATGCTCATTCACAGTAACAGCTACATTAGAATAATATTCTAGAATATTATTCTTTTCTTTCCGTTTCCTTTCCTGTGTTCTTTTCACCTCACCTGTTCCAGGTTTCTTTACGGAACTCAGGAGCCTTGTAACTGCTTAAAGAAACTCTTTATTTACAAGCACCACAGTCAAACGCCTTTCATCAAGTAAAACATTCGTGTGGGGAAGCTGTTATTGAGTTTCCCACTGAAAGAACAATAGCAATAATAACATAATTTAACACCTCTAAAACACCAACTAATAACATATTAACAATTAATAACATAATTAACCACCTCTAAAAACTGTTTTCTCAAAACTCAACTCTCTCTATAACTTTAAATAGTTGTCTCTTCCTTAGCCACCATTATAGTTGCTGTAACTTTCCTGGGTCCTTTCCTTTTATGTAAAATAAAAAGTAGATTGACAGTGGGACTCAAGTGGATTGGAGCAGCGACGTATGAATCCTCTCTAATGAGCATCACAAGGTGTGCTTATCCGTCAGTAGAGGTCTCATGCCTTCCTGGCTTCTGGGCTGTGCACTCGCTTCTGTGGGCAGTTTGTCTGAGCTTGACTGTGCTCGCTCTGCTGTGCAGGTTAGTCTCGCTAAATGAGGGTGTTTTTGAATGTGCATTTGTCAGGCTGTGTGTGTGTGTGTGTGTGTGTGTGTGTGTGTGTGTGTGTGTGAGCGGAGTTGTGTATGAGCCATGCTGGGTGTGTGTGTACTGTGTATGTTTGTGGAGTTGTGTATGAGTGATGCTGTGTGTGTGTGTGTGTGTGTGTGTGTGTGTGTGTGTGTGTGTGTGTGTGTGTGTGTGTGTGTGTGTGTGTGTGTGTGTGTGTGTGTGTGTGTGTGTGTGTGTGTGTGTGTGTGTGGAGTTGTGTATGAGTGATGCTGAACTGTCAGCCATCAGTCTGCTTACCGCCACCACCAGGCATTCAGCCAGCCGAGCACAAATCCATCAATCAGTCCAGACATACACCGGAAAACACACAAACGCACACACACACACATTCCAAACGACATACACAAATATACAGAAGCACACACGCACACACACACACACACATGCACTTGTTTTCAGCATTCAGACACACACACACACACACACACACACACACACACACACACAGCAGCCCACCCAAACACCCAGAATGGATGGGCAAGGTCACAGGAGTAAGCATTTCACACCCTTTTGTATACATGTCACACATACAATAGCCTTGCACTTAAAGCAGAGTAGATGAATCAATATGTAATCAGTTGACATGGCCGTGTCATTGCAGGCAAACACGGACTTGCCCTGAATCTCTCTCTTCCTCTCTCTCTTTCTCTCTCTCTCTCTCTCTCTCTCTCTCTCTCTCTCTGACTCACTCTGTCTGACTTTCTCTCATTATGATGTTCTCTAGTAGTTACATCAGTGGCCTGTTTTGCTTTGCAGGACATAGTGGACACACACACACACACACACACACACACACACACACACACACACACACACACACACACACACACGCTAGGGTCATAAAGAAGGTCACACAAAGGTTTCTGGGACATCATGGCCAGGGTCAAAAGGTATTTAGGGCAAGGTGAAAGCACACACACAAGCAAACCATGTGTATGTATGTTTATGTTAATGTATTATTTAATGCAATGTTTCTTAAACGTTTTCACATGAGCTACACTATGTATCTCTGAGAAACATAATACACAATTGCAGAAGCACATATTGTAGCATAACCCTATAGGTCCAAACATGCAGTGAACAACAATCTATAAATAGTCTGCATTATTGCAGCATTATGGTAAATGACACACTCGATATATGCAATGCCTACACAAACACATGCACACAGGGTTGCAAGCACGCGTACACACGCATGCACACACACACACACACACACCAGAAAATAGGATCACAGACAGCTGGGAGCGATATGGTGTGCAGGAAGCAGCCAGGAGTGGAGAGCTCTCTTCATCTATCCATCTTTTCTCCTCCTCCTCTACGGCCTCTCTTTTTCTCCTGTCCGCTGCCCTCAATCTTTTTGAATTTCTCATCCTTTCCTACATCTCCACCCTCCCTCCCTCCCTCTCTCGCTCTCTCCCTCCCTCTCTCTCTCTCCCTCTCTCTCTCAAGCCCCAGGTGGTATCTCAGCACTCCATCACTCGTGGCAGAGAAGAAGAATGACAGAGAAATATCCCATCATCCCTCTCTTTCATTTCACTTTCCCCCTTCATTTCATCTGTCACTCCTTCTTTTCATTTGCCTCCAGAAGCATGCATACAGAGGGGGAGAGAAGAGAGAGAGAGAGAGAGAGAGAGAGAGCATGAGAGAAAGAGAGAGAGAGATATTCAGCAACAACAGCCACTTTCTCAAAATGACATGCTACACAATAAACATTAGTTAGTTCCACATCTGCGAGCGCTAGATATTTGACTTATGACTGGTCATACATGATTAAGATATGAGGAAATGTACAGTATGTGTGTCCCCATGGTGTTGTGCTGATGGGCATATCAATTTATTTGATCTAAACTCTGTCCAGGTGGGGTGTATATATAGAGTTCTTTTAATTAGCCAAAGAATGTACAATATTTTAAGGTTGCTATCTGAGGCTTCTGGGAGCTAAAATGAGTTGTGATATTACAGCACAGGTAGCTACTTCAGGTATTTCCCAGTTGGATGAAATCAATATGATATCATCTTCACCAATGTTTCCTGTGTTAAAACATAACCTATTGCAGATCTGTAGAAATGTAACATGACATGCGAATGCTTACGGAAAGCTGAGCTTTTTAAAGGAGAAACGCGGTCGGAACAGTCAGCCCTGTGGTTCAAGGTCAGTGAATGCTGCCTGTAGGGAAAATAACCAGAGAATTTGATGCAACATACAAACAGCCAACTGAAAAATAATGTTAACTGAATAGGGCATTTAGAGAAATGAAACTGAAAGTAGGTTCCTGTGTTCCATTCCGTCTATGTTTTAGGAAATCCTCTCCCCCCTTTTTTCCCCTGGCAAGGGACAGAGTTCTCATTTACGGTAACACAGCATGAATATTCTGAAGCTCAAATGTCTGCTTAGTTACTGATGTCACCTTTAAGAAAATGAGTGCGCTGAGCATTTAACATAAGAACTATTGAACACCCAGTGAATGAATGTGTTAAATGTAATTTAACATCAAGTGCTGTGCAAACCCTGTTCAATAATCGAATCAATAGCCAACAAATAATGAGCCTATGCAGGCTTTAAATTCAAAGGTTAAGCTACTGCAGGTCTGTTACCATGCTGAGGAATGCTGTGGCCAGAAATAGAAACATCAGCTTTACTTAAAGGAGCAAATCCAGAGAGGAAGCTTCTGTGTTTGTTTCTAGGCAGTGTTGACACACTCACACGCTCTCCTTACCTCCAGGCACTCAAATTCAATTGCTGCCCTTTGAGGTGATGGATTTTGACCACTGGCACGTGTCACACGTTTAGATCATAGACTGTATAAATAACACCCTGTGTGATGTCACCCACAGGTTCTCTGGGGCACAAATAGGAGAATTACAGGCATCACTATGTTTCTCGTCAGACTTACTGATAATATATTATTAAATCATTATTAAAAATTAATTTCAAATACAAGATAAAAATCTGTAGCATAATTAATGGTAGCAAGTTGCAAGACCAAGATGCCATCTCCAGCATAATTAATAACAATGCTTGATGTCAGAAATGGGTGTGCCATGGTCTATTCCTGGAGTGTGTGTTTATGTGTGTATATTTGTGTGTGTGCATGTAGAATTGTGTGCAGATGCAGGGGTAAGCATGCTGATGCTGTGGCTTGAGAGAGGTCACAGTGAATGATGAGGTCACCTGAGCTGTGTTTGTGTGTGTGTGTGTGTGTGTGTGTGTGTGTGTGTGTGTGTGTGTGTGTGTGTGTGTGTGTGTGTGTGTGTGTGTGGCTTGTATTGGCTGTTGAGAGGTGTATGGTGTGATATGGGGCAGCAGTGTTAATAGTGTCCTCAAGGTACAAAGAAACACACACACACACACACACACACACACACACACACACACACACACACAGTAGAGATCTACCTTAACCTAAGCTGAAGCTTACAATAACCCATTACACACACCTACACATTACACATTTACTACAACGCTAAGAGTGTTTTCAGCACAATGACATTCTCACCTTTGACAGAGGACATGCGTACAGTAAAGCAACAAAATACTGTACTTTGTCTGTAGCGTAGCTGTTCTAGTTATGTAAAGGTGCCAAGTAATGTATTCAATGACTAGGAAGCGTACATCCTAATTAAGTTGCCTAATTGTATAAGTCACTTAAAGTGCCCTAAGTGTAATCTGTGCAATGGTTAATGATAACCCCATTTGAAAAGCAATCTCAGAGTAGAATCACACTATTCAGAGCAAACCAAACCAAATCAATCAGTCTGGTTTTTACAATGGATCCCCTCTCCTCCTCGCCTCCTCGTTTCACGTCTAAAATTCGCCCATGCCTGTCATATGTCTTCCAATCCAATAAAGCCTCCATCTGTTGATAAGGCGTGAAACATTACTGGACGAGTGTCGAGATAAAAAGTGGTGGGCAGTGGCTAATATTTTAGCAGCAGGTGGAGGGGAATGACATGGCATACATCACGCTGTCAGGGAGAGAATACTCTGAGACGTCTCTCTTATCACGAAGCAACAAGGGGCCGACAGAGATTTATAACGCCGGGCTTTCACTGGCTTTCTCTTGGATGATGGGCTACTACGC
>JAODXP020000031.1:16146178-16203678 GCA_027497455.2 Sardinella longiceps
TGTGTGTGTGGCAAAGAGAGAAAGAGTGAATTTGTCAGTGTGAGCACTACCTTTGTCTCCATTGGGGGGGTCAGGATGTCCGCTGGTAAATGTGGGTCACTGTAGAGGACTCTCCTGTCCTCCTCCATCTCAGTGAAGCCCTGGGAGAGACAGACAGACAGACAGACAGCAGGAGACAGACAGACCGACCGACCGACCTGCATGGAAGCCTTAGAAAGACAAGCAGAGGGACACTGAAGGACAGATGAGACTAAAGCTACAGACAGAATGAGAAGAAATACAGAACACACACACACACACACTCACATACAGTAAGAGGGGTGGCCATGATGTATCTTCATTTAAAGCTCCATCACACACACTCACGGGAGTGTGGACACACACACACACACACACACACACACACACACACACACACACAGTCCCTACAGTAACCAATGACAAACGACTGTGTATATTATGTCTGCAGATGCCATAGCTCTTGTATGATTATTGGTCTTCAGATAAGAATGATATTTCTTTAAATCCATATGGCTCCCGTTGTTTTATCTCCTCAGGGTCATTTATATTGCGCTGGTGGCCTGGGAGATATATGTGACCTCAACAGAAACACATTACTCAAGATGTTGGAGTCACTGAGGGAGGGAGAGAGGGAGAGAGAGAGAGAGAGAGAGAGAGAGAGAGAGAGAGAGAGAGAGAGAGAGAGAGAGAGAGAGAGATTTAGAAATTTGTAAACACTCACTGGGATCGCTGCCACGAATGACCAAGGTGGGGAGAAAAACGTAATGCAGAAATCTCTTCAGCTTGACCTTGTGACAGGAAACATTTCATTTATCACAAAGACCTCCACTATAGCATATGAATTATGTTTGCATTTTATAAAATAAGGTCAAATCAAATGCGAGATGTTTGAATACAAGGTAGTGGTTGTGGACAACAGCACAATAAAGAGAATCTTGGTGTAGGCTTTATGTTGTGGCTGTATGGAATTGACATGCGCAGTGATTGACATTTAAAGGCAAATGGAAATCACTTCAGCTCATTCAACACTAATCCATGGATCCATCAATCAGTAGTGACATCTTGGCAAATATTTTTTTTGTAAGAAAGCTTTAAATGAAACATGCCATTAATCAACGGTGACACATAAACACACACACACACACACACAGAGGACAAACCAGCAGAGTAATTACCTGTCCACAGATGGCCGAGATGAACAGCATCTCTTTCGCACACACACACACACACACACACACACACACACACACACACACACACACACACACACACACACACACAGTTTAGTTATGCATCAGGTAAGGCAACAACACAACCAAAGCCACTCACATCTTTAATAAACAATGCAGCTCTATAATTGAGTGGCATCAGGTGGCCTCTTTCAGCTTTCACTCAGGTTACTTTGAGAAGTGACAACCTTCTTAGATGTGCTCAACAAAGTGATGGAAGTCCACTGTCAAATTACCCCCCCGCCCCCCGCACACACACACACACACACACACATTTTTGGTTTCCATTTTTGGTTGAGATGATGTCATGTAATGCTACCACCATTACTTCAGCCCTATTATTTGCTTGCGCACACACACACACACACACACACACACACACACACACACACACACACACACACACACACACTCTAGAAAATTCCACTTGAGTGCTGATGGGTGAGTCAGTTTGATTCTTTCCTGGAAAAGAGGGATTCCACTGCCAGTAAACACTGCTAGAGGAGGAACAACACGGTTATGTAACCAGTGGTCGCTAGTCTATGTGGCCCACTTCATGGACTAGTAGCCTAAGGCCCAGTTACACAACCATCATGTCCCCCTTAGGCCACAGGGTAGGATTACCAGCGTGCACGTGCTACAACTGCTCATTAAGGATGGCAGCAGGAGAAAATATAGAAAAAAATTGTTTAAAAATAGATAAAGACAATTTCTGAATCACATTGTACAGATGAGTTAAGTTTCAGTAAATAATTGAAATGAATAGAACGAGTAATGTTGTGAGAAAAGAGACTGGGTAGTGTAGAGAGAAATAGGTTTTGGCAGATTGGAAAAATATTAAAATTGATTAAAAGTAGAAATAACAAACATCTTGTTTTCTAGTTAGAATGGGAACGGATTGTTCATCATAAATTTAAGGTAAAGTAGAAATATGAAAAAGAAAAATAACAGGCTTTAACTATACTTCAGAAAATATAATTCATATACCATAGGAGGAAAAGTTGATGGTTTAGTTTTCCAAGACATTACCATTTCATGCATCCACTGTACATGTCCTTGCAATAAATATTCACAGACAATCATTAACCCACCATCATCTCTACTAATAGGGTATATATGCTCATAACCTCCCTGAATACTTTCCTTTTAGGGGCATCCATTCCTCATCCCAGACAAGCCTCATGAAGTTCATATTGAGTCATTCATCATAGATACTGCAGTTTTAATCTCCACTCATTTAGTGACTCCTGGACGGTGCCCCATTCTTGCCTGCAGACAGAAAGTCTCTCTCATGGTGTGGCATTGTGGCACTGACCAGACTGTCCAACGCCACTGACCAGACCACACACCCAACACCACCACTGAGTAGCCTCTCCTCAATCCCACCTGTGCACCTAAAGGTGAAGAGGTGGCCATAAACACCAATGGCACAAACAGAGTTTCCTGTAACCTCTCTAGCAGTTTATCAAGTCTGACCACTTCCTGTCAGGGGACCAATTTCCCATCGTGCTTTGCAGAAAATTAACCCTGCGTTATCTCGCTCACCCCACCGTTCACATCCGTCTTCAGGAAAGGGCCCGGAGCACTTCAAACGGAAATGGCAAACGGAGTCCACAATCCATTAACAGAATGTGTGAAATATTGATCATTGCTGACATAGTGTTAATTGGAAGAAGGTGAGTTTGCTATCTCTCCAGCAGCAACATGTGTATAGTGCATCCAAGGGCACTTGCTGGGAGCCCTTCTCCAAAGACCCTCCCTTGAAGGTGGTGGTTTAATGCTATGACATAATGTCCATGTAACTGTCTAAGATTTGTTTGGTTGTAGGTTGTTGGATACTGTGTTGGACATGAATAACAATGTCCATGTAACTGTCTAAGATTTGTTTGGTTGTAGGTTGTTGGATACTGTGTTGGACATGAATAACAGTAAAAAGTAATCATGAGAATCAGGGACTGAAAGGTTTCTGTGTTACTTTCCTGCATTAGTTGTCTGTGAAGACAAAATGGGGCAGCTGATGATTTAGGCCCAGTCCACCATGAAGTCAGTCAGCACAAAAAAGGGGATATCAGTAAAATATGGAAAAACCCTGAACAGCATTCCAGTATCACCTGTCAAAGACAAACCAAAAACCTGCAAACGAAGCAAGAGTTTGACTGAAGCTGTTGTGTTTAAGAACCCATATGGAGCAGACAGATGTGGGAAATGCAGAAGCCTGGGCTGGCGTGGGGAAAAAAGAGGCTCTTTCTGCCATCAAACATACTGCTGCTGAATGTGTATTACCATCATGTATGAAAGAATCGGAAAATTCATGTTTAGTTGAGATTTCAAAACAACATGAATGTGTGTCGACTGTGAGCAGTGTATTTTATGGATACCAAGGGAAAGAAGTGTTTGTGTGTGCAGAGAGACCAAAATAAATTGTGTGTGTGTGTGTGTGTGTGTGTGTGTGTGTCAGAGAGAAATAGAGAGGAAGACAGGGAGTGGGAGTGGTTGGGGGAGCGTGCCTGACAGAGAGCCTGTGCAGCTGACGAGAGTATTTCACATCAGATTGTCGTCAGCGCCACCAGCATGGGGTAAAACTCCTCCGACTGAAAATCAGCTTGGGGGGAAAAAACATGGGATGGAAAAATCCCTGCAGAGCAGAAAAAACACGACAAAGAAACAAAGCAAGCGGAAACGACTGAGAGCAAGCATGTTGGGAAAAGCGCAAAGTCATTGTCTGCCATCGTGTGGACTTACAAGCAGAAGTGTTACAAAAAACACAGGGATGAGTCTAAATGAACGTCAAAGCATTGAAAGATGTCCTAGTCTGGCACGCACACAATTTGAATTTGTGATCAAATAAAGTCAAAATCCTTGTGTTAAAACATGGAATTAGTTTAGATACAAAAGGGATTTTGGGTAGGATTGGTATTTTTACAATCAAGGATTATTATATTCAATGTTAAAGCTCATGACTAAAGACTAGTTTAACACTAAAGCATTTTCTAATGCAAGCTTCCTTCTATGGTTTGACCTTGACTGAAGACTGTTTATCAGTGTCTGTGGGTCTCAGGCTTCCCAACAGACAGCTTTCACACACAACACCGTGCAGTGTGACCGGGGGGGAAAAACACACACAATGGCAGCAGCACAGGATGATGGAAGCCATGCATGCCAGTGAAAAACAACAGGATTTAACTGACAGCCTGAAGCTGCAAATTTATGTAGTTTTCAGAATATGCAAGAGGCAATTATGGAGTCAAACAAGCCAGTGAGTGAGTGAGTGAGACTACTGGGGTGGGGGGGGAGAGGTGGGCAATGTCCTCAGAGAAAATGCTACCAATTATGAGGTGAAGGCGCTCAACCACGCAGTATGAATTTTAAAGACATTCCCTGTACTGTGTTTTGTGTGGAGCCACAGAACCCCCTACTGGGTATCTGTGGGAACTGCAGGCCTGACTCGCTCCCAGTCATGGTTTAGGTTGCCAACATGCTCACGCCTCTGCAAAAAATGATGGCCGATGATTAGGCACCATCTTTAAATGCATAATGTCTACACTACAACCTAACCAAGTGTATTAAACTAGTAACTTAAGACTAAACACAACCAAATGACTCATAGGGTGCCCAACTCTGCATAGAAGATGACGACCAGCTGTCCAGCTATGATGGGTATACATCACTTTTATTGAAATCGAAAACAACATACATAAGATGCACTCTGTTAAACACAATCACACAAGGGTAAAGAAGATAAAAAAAATTAACTGCTGTCAAATATGAAAACCGAGGACGAGTGCTTTGCTTGGGAATTATTCCATGAAAGTAAAGGAGTTGCACATAATTAGAGAAAGAACACAGAAAATGGCACTTGCTGTTTTGTTTTTGAATTATGGAATGGCTAGGCTACAATTAGCGAAAGGTCAAAGCGACCATAACTTAAACAGAGGGGAGAGTGGGGAACCTATGCACCCAGGGGTGCCACTCTAGCTTGACCACTCACCTCTTTGCCAATCTGGCCACTGTTTACTCTTTGCTGCATCTCAAACAGGGTCACTCAGAGACAAGTAACAGACTAACATTCTTGTTCCTGCTCACGATACTGAGGGACAGGACGCCGGACAGTGGGATTTATCTGTTGAGCAAGTACTGCAAAACACACTTGGGAACAAACTAGGACCTGGCTCAGAAGCTTTCAAACTTCTTGAGACCCAAAAGAGGGAAAAGGCCTACACTGCCAGAGTGCTCAAAATAATATGATGACAATATGCCACAGAAATATGAGAATCCCCACCCATCATACAATCTGAGTGGCAAATCTAGCTTTCCTTAAAATGTTTTCCTGCCAACACATACCTGGAGAACAGTCAGATGTGGGCTGATGCTTCTGGCTTATCTTTGAGATTACAGACAAGGGTTCCAAAAAAGGATTTTTGAACAGGGAAAGAATTTGATCAATTTCAAGTCCGTCAAGGCCAACTTGCAACCATAGGAAAGGCATCTCCCTCCTCACTGTGCCTTATCAAATCAAATAAAAATGGACACACATTTAAATTCTTCTTTACAGATAGGGATGCTTTCATAAAAGAAAGAAAAAAAAAAAGACTCATGGCTCTGTCACAGATGGACTCTGGCTGATCAACTTTTTTGGCCTGTCAAAGTTTTCATGGGTGAAGTCACATGTTTATGAGGGGGACATTGGGCAAAGACCTTTTCTTATGGATCTCTACTGATGGCTTATGGTGAGCGTAGACTGGATAAGACAGCACTGAAAGTCCTCCTTGGAATAGTGAGAGGAGTTCCCTCTTGGTTTCTGCAGGAAGGCCAATGTCTACTGTACAGTACAAAAAAAGCAAGTGAAGAGCATTGCGCTGTTTATGAGCCGTTCTCACTCTTGGCCTGCTTGGCTGCTGGTCCTTCAGCCCCTTTGCCATTCGTCTCCAGTGCCCTCTTCTTTGGGCTGGCGTGCTCTGCAGGAGAACACACACAACGTTAGGGAGCACTTGGGCCATCAACAGAGATTTAAAGAGAAAATCCATCAGCCAATATCCCCGTCTTGAGGCTGCCGAGTGGTGTTGGCAGGTAGAAGAACAGCAACATTTAGCACAACATGGACCAAATCTACAAATTGCCAGCTAACAATTATGGATGAAGGACCTATTTCACCAAAATTCTACCTCAAAATATCTGGCTAATCAATTGATACGTTTGATCAACATCGGACAGGCTGATAGAAATGATCAACACTCTAACCTTCATAGACAATATTTATCATTTGAAACACTGAATAGAGATCTGAATTCTCTAGCCTTTACAGAAAACAACTAGCACTGCCTAGAATCTTCCATGAAATGAAGAATCATGGGAAAACACTGACCATTGTCGTCTCCACCATCATCATCGCTGTCGAATTTGGTCTTCTTGCCCTGGGGCCGATGGTCTCTTCCTCCTCGGTCCCGACTGCGGCCGCCACGTCCTCGGCCTCTGCCGCCCCTGTGACCACCTGGAGGGGGCAGAGAGTCATGAGTCTGGGCCATGTGAAGGACTCCCATCTTACATCTCATCCTATGTGATCACCACTGGGGCCAGACCAGTGGGTCATCTTGGTCAAACAAACACACACACACACATTTTATCCAAAGTTTCTCCTCCTTTCAACCATTTTATACAAAGTTTCTGGGCCGAATCACATAGGGGTAGATGACCAGGATCATGTTTTACTGACAAACATCTGATATCTGAAAGGGGCAGGTGATGGCCTACCTGGGCTGTATGCTTAAACAGGCAGATTTTATTTAGTAATTTCTTACTGAAGTCAGTAGTAAGAAGTCATTCCTTTTAACATCACTTTTAATATGTCATGACCGTTGCCTTAATCAGCTCACGTGAGAACATACATCAAGCCATTTTTTGAGATATCTTGTTCAAGAAAATGGGACCGCATTCTTGAACATGAAGCATGGCCTCTAACCTTGCAAGCCTGAGGGTTTCCACTCTGGTATCTTGTCAAATGGATATTCAAATCAAGTACCTCTGCCTCTGCGTTTGTTCAGGGACTCCTGCTGGTCTTCAATGATCTTCTTGAGTGTGTCCATCTCCACATCCCCCTCCAACACCTCCCACTCCACATCCTTCTCCTTCACCTGCAGCTTCCCTCCTCGCGCTGCCTTGGCCTTCTCCATAGCCGCCTGGGCCTTTGACCTGAACAGGATGGTGCCCTAAGAACAAACACGCATCAACAAAGACTTCAGCTTTAGTCAGGAAAACAAGGAGAGCCCTCTCCTCTCAAGTGAAATGTTGATACAGTCAAATCAAGAAGTTCCACTCATTGTGATTCACATTAGGGCCGTCAATGAATATTCGAAATTCGAATGTATATTCGAAAAACTAAGAAAAAAACCCAACAACGATTCAAATGTGAAAATTGATATATTCAAATATGGAAAAACACGCACTTGTGCAGAGTGCGAGGGCACAGATGAAAGTGAAAGCATGCTAGAGTGTGAGCAGAGCCCACTGGAAACGTCAGCTGCACAGCTGAACGCAAAAATCAGAACATTAGATGCATTCCATAACAGCTACTGCCGCGTTGTGCAGATGCGTGCCGGTCTTTAGTCATGAATATGGCCATAATGCGCAACCTGGTATTTGAATGGTTCGAATATGTGTGTTTTTGTTTAGAGCAAATATTCACATGTCATTTTTGAGCAATTTTGTCAGCCCTAATTCACATCATACACAGTGAACATACTGTATGTTACATGAACCAAGGAGCCAAAATACAAGAATTCCAAGGCTAAAGAAACAACCCTAGTTGTGCAGAAGCTACCTAACTAGGCTGTGAGGAGTGACATTTCAAGGCAGATTAGAGAGTGACCCTGAGGACAATAGCCATTGTTGACTGGGCCAGCCCTTCCTCTCACCTCCTTAGCGCCTCTGGTGAAATCAATCCATTTGATCTCAGCGTGGCCAGCAAACAGCTCGTGGAAGTCCTCCCGGGAGATCTGGTCCAGGTCCCCCTTAAAGCGGAGCAGGCAACCTTTCTGTTCCTCAAGGGATTTCTGAACCAATCAGAGCAGATCGAGTTAAGGGCCTGTCTTACAAAACACACACACAGCTACATAGCCTCGACCTAAAGTTCTCATCGTAAATCTTACACATCATCTAAAACTCTTTATCAATGTACCAACAGCCAAGAATGCATATCACTCACCATCTCCTCCTCTTCTGCTTGTTTCTGTTTCTCTTCCTTTTCTCTGATGAGCATGGGAACATTGGAACAGACAATCAATATAAAGACATCAAAACCATTCCAAAGCATTCCTAAAGTGAAGTGAAAGACAAACTCACGTCTTGGCTTTGGCCTTGGCTTCTGCTCGGCCCTGCTTTCTCTCCTCTGTCTTCTTGTTGAAGTAGTCCTCTCTGAAACACAGGACAACACTCTCAATGCAACTTCACTTAGGGTTTCCACATGGCAACCCTCCTGGTTTTTTTATTTTTTAGCAGGTTGAAGAAAAAAAAAAAAAAAAAACCCACACAACTTGCAGCACTAAAACTTCCCATACTAATGGCAACGGAATAATGGAGTGAGAACAATGTAATACTAATGCCCAGACATTAGGCGGCGAACGAGAGCTTCAGTGAAAGAACCCGTAACACAAGTTGTCGTCAAAATCGTTCCTAAATGTTTGTTGGAAGGATCCATTTTTCATAAATGCTACTTTTAATAATAATAAAACGTTCAACTTGAAGGTTTGTGGTGCCTGTTTATGAACAAACAAGTTACTTGGTGGAATAATTCAGATGGTTCAGAGCAATGACTGTATGGTTCAGAAGTTACACAAAGATAACTAAGCTAAATATTTTTTTTTATAGCCTAGCCTTCTGCCTGCATGGAAATGATCACAGGTAGCAAATGGCATTTGAGAACTGTCAAACTGATTGTTTGGTAGTTGACTGATAGTTGATTAAAAGACGACAAGGTTTTGCTGCAATAATGCATCTAAACTAACAGCGTTTACTGCACAAACAATGCTCTGTCACAAATATAATGTATTGTGGTCACATGCAAGGTTGTTTTTTGTCTACATGGCAACACAGCAGCAACGCAACACCAACATTGCAAGACTTTTGTGTTCTGGGATCCCTTCTGAAAAAATACCGTTTCAGCCTAGGGTTAACCCTAGACCTCCATTACCACACACTGCCATCAAATATCCACCTAAAGACAAATATAAGCAAGAGATATACAAGTGGATGACCTACTTCATGAGAACAATCATTTCGTTGTCTTTGAACTTCCTCACATCCTCACGGGCAACAAACTGCTTGGCAGCTTCTTCGGTCTCCATGACCATAAAGATGGAGCCCTAGGGAACCAAACTGGTTAGCTAGAATGCAACACACTGTTTATAGTAACATTCTACGAGACAATAACCCAGATATTACTGCTGATCTCCAAATAACATGTCACTTCAGAGACAACAGATTTTCAATGCAGTCTTGCTTTGGAGATCAGTGGTGACCGGTAGACAAAACAAAATAGTTCTCTTAAAAGACTCACTTTAAACGTCTTCAAGGGTCCCTTCCTCATGTGGATGTTCTCAACTGTGCCTTTGGCACTTAACCAATCCTTGATCTCATCTAGGGAGGTATCCAATGGGAACCCTTTCTGTAAGGACACACAACACATGAAGATGTGAAAAACACAGTTCTAAGCAGGAGTGCGTTTCCCAAAAAACGAACGTAGCATTTAACGAAGATCTTACTATGTTAGTTCAAGCTAGAGACTGAACTTATTCCCGCGTGTCCCAAAACGAGATAACTAAGTAAGTACCTCCATAGTAAGAAGTTGGTTAGTAGGGAAGACGTTAGTCCAAACTATGTCCTTTGCAGATGTTTTCGGAAGTGTCCGGAGAGTTCGTAGGCATTTGTTGCGATTAGGATCATGGGATATCGCCAATGTTACCAAATGTAAAACTACGGTGTTGTCATCTACAGATAATGTGGATAATGTTCACTGTCTGTCCTATTTGCATAGAGTTTTAGAAAATGAGCAATTTCAATGAGTTTGTGTTGGAATATGTTCAGAAATAAAGCATGGGCTTCAGGGAGGACGTGCTATTTGCCAATAATGCCAAAGCAAGCTTCACAGTTATTTTAGAAAGTTAAGCATGGGCTATTTGGCCTTAATAGTAGTATTTAATGAGCAACTACACACCATTAGCATTAATAAATTCTAAAAACGTATATTTATATGTATGATTTGAACAATTCTTGATGGTGGTTATTTCAATTAGTCAGTGGCATACCTTGTTAAGGCAGTCACGTAGAGTTGGGTACATTACTTGTTTTGTCAGTTCAAGTTCGAATCCAGCCGGGAATGCTGTAATGGCGGCTTGATTTTAAATTAGGAATCGTAATGTAATGATTTAACTGCATCAAAGTTGTAATTTGAAGTTTCTGCCAGTCAAGAAGACCAATTGTTTTGACAACATGCATTTTACAACGTGTATCCTCTCGTCAGTTAAACTCATTTGTATGAGTCAAAGGTCAATCAAACTGTGATAATTAATTCACGCTGTAGGTGGGAGTAATGCATCAAGTGGTGTCGCGTCAGCAGTATTTAACCCCAAAACAGCCAAAGAAGACATCACATGGCCATATAACTAAGCTTCTTTGGCTTTAACTTGCACGTTGGAGTGTCAGCTTGAACTACTAACAAGATACTATGCTTAGTCTGGACTATGCTTTTGGGGGACACCAGTGATGAACTAACTATGCTTTGACTAACGACGTTATCACCATAGTTAGTTATATTGTCAACAAAGGAAGCTCGTTAGTCTGGCCGATGGCTTTGGGGAACAGAAACATATTCCAAACTAACTAACAAGCTATCTTAGTTAGCAACTATGCTTTTGGGAGACGCACCCCTGCTCTCCCTATTAACCAGATAAACTGAGTACTCTTGTTCTGGATATTTCCCATAGTACTCCACTGCAACACTACATTAACTCATTGACTGCCAATGACGTCTTTAGACGTCAACTGAAATACTACCG
The DNA here is from genome assembly GCA_027497455.2 of Sardinella longiceps. Lineage (NCBI taxonomy): Eukaryota > Metazoa > Chordata > Actinopteri > Clupeiformes > Clupeidae > Sardinella > Sardinella longiceps. The sequence goes on from JAODXP020000031.1 coordinate 16,157,475, forward strand.
TTCACTGCCAATGACGTCTTTAGACGTCAACTGCGTTTTTTAATGGGGAAGGCTGCAGAAAGACCTAGGGAACCTTGTCTGTAAATATCAGAATTCTCCGTCGAAAATTGTTGTTCCAAATTGATCCTGAGGGTGGCAGTGTGTCACTTTGGATGTGAGATGAGCATAGATTCATAGGTATGGCCAAGGGAGAAATAGAGAAAGCTAATGACATGGCTAAATATGCCGCTAGCAAAGTGCAGACGTAAATCGGAGAAATTTAGGCAGTTCACACTCGATCAGAGTATGTGTCACTGCCATAGTAGTTCGAGGAGTGTTCCGATCGTGGGAGATGAAGGAGATCAACCTTGGGCAAACGGAAATAGCAGTTGTGACTTGTTTCAGTGCCCAGCTAGCTCACAGTTCCGGGTCAGGTAAGAATTTGCGAGCCGGATGTTGATCACTGAGTTATGGCTGTCACAGCCTGTAATAGCATATATTTACCTTGTTACAACAAGGTCTATTTTATTACCAAAAGCCCCCTGTTACTGTTGTTTTTGTGGTCTTATCAAAGGAAGACATTTTCCCGATGTTTGACGTGCTAATAGACCGAAAAAAACGCGCATCCAAGACACTAACGTTGTCAAACAAAACGCTAATTTTCTCCCTTTTTTGATAAAAAACGGGAGTGTTTGGAGAAAGTAGCTTATGTTCGCCTGCTGATTTCTAAGCAATGGAAAGGGGTAGAAACGAACTTTTTTTTCTGGTGAAAGAAGAGAGTCTGCTCTTTCTTGTGGTAGTTTCATTGTTTATGTAGTCGTAACACATAATATTCTGTGGCTCTTTAAAAAACAGTCAAAATTCCCCAAAACCTCTGGCAGTATGGAACTCTCTATTCTGAAAACGGCTGGCAGTCAATGAGTTAAAGGAAAATACCTGAGTGAATTCAAGCATAGCCCTGTTGAAAGAGCTTGCTAAATGCGCTAGTTAGCGAGTGGAACAAAATAATTTGGTACAGCACAGACCGAACGCAGAAGCGAACAGGCACTTTACACTGAATCAATGGGACCTGACTATTTGAAACCGAAAGTAAGATCTGAGGTTAAATTGACTCAACATAAAGTGTTTCGCGTTCGTGTTAGGTCTATGCTGTTCGAATTTTTTTTCATTTCATGCAAAATATATTGCTGTTAGAAGGCTTGTGCTACAGGGCTATGCTTGAATTCACTCCGGTATATTCCTTTGACCATTGAACACACATTTCATCATCTGCATTCTGAGCCAGATCTGAGTTCCCCCAAATAGCGATAGACGTTTGCATTATTGCAGACAAGAGGTTTGACCTACATATACAATTGTTTCTGATAGCATGATAATTAAATATAAATTGCCTTCCTATAGGGGGGTTTGTTGGCCAAATGGCTAATGAACCTAGCCTGGCAAGCCATCCTATAACATTAAAATGTATAATCTGGCATCAAGAGATGGGCGGAACATGGCTGTTATGTTTCAAACTACTTCTGCACACAATAGGATAGCCTATGACCAAACAGAAAAAGTACACACCAATTCAAAAGGCAGTTGTTTTCAGTGAAGAAATTAGTCATTTTGATAATTCAACTAATTGAAACATTGATCCACTAATATTAATATGCATGCAGTTGTTACAGGCAACACTAGGGTTAAGACTAGTACTTTTAATGAGGACACACAAACACGCACAGCTGACTCACAATGTAAACAGACTTGTGTTTGAGGGCATCCTTATACTCATCGTTCATCTCCGGGAGGGGCTTGCTTAGACAGCGACGGATTTTAGTTTTGTCTTCGCTGACTTCCAATAGACCTGTTTTGGATTTCTTCAGCGCTTCCACAATGACTCCCTGATCTGTTGTTAAAGTTTTCAATCTACGTATTTAAAAACAAACAGAGATTAGATTATATTTGACTACAGAATGCAATTTTTCCATAAGGGAATTTCTTGCTATAAAATACCAAGTTATGACTTGGACCTTGCATGTCATGAACTGTGGTCATAAGCAAAAAAAAAAAGATAGATGGTTCACTATTATAAATAAAAGGTACCATAAAAATAACATAAATAACATGCCATGAAGTAATGTCAACCTCACCTGTTGAACTTTAACATAGTCTCTAAGGTTACCCATCCATCATCTAACTGAAGCTGTTCCTTCAGGAACTTGTCTCTGACGAGGTTATGGTCTCCGAAATAGTACTGGGAAAATAACACATGTGATCATAAAAAAACAGAACATTACAGGACATGGTTCAGTGATTGCTCTTGATGTCATGACAATGTCATATGACAATCGGGATAGTTAGGATGTTTGGACAATATGTATTTGCATTTTCCATTTTGGAATACAGTTGAGACAGTGACAATTCCCACACAGACATAAAAAGGACAAAACACTGAATGAGCCCACAGTCGTGGACACATGAGATGCTGTTCCCTCCATTGCATCCCATTCGGTAGGTTGGGCACACCTGTATATGCTAATTCCAAAAGGCTAACAGTTTCTTAGTGTCAAGTGTAACATCATGGCGTTGAGTCTTTAAAATATAAATAGACCCGTAGATAGAGCATGGATGCAACTGAAAAAGACATTTTTGTTGAGGAATTTTGGTGATGGAAATTTTGGTTACCTCGATCTGTTCCGCTACCTTCTTTTCCAGCGGTGAAAACTCTTGGGTTTCGGCCATTTCTGCAGGTGTTCGAGAGAAATGATTGAATGATGTAAGGTAAGTAGCAGTCGTAGTCGTGTTTGCTGGTATTCACATGTCTAAAGAGAGTGATGTCGCCTGCGTGACGTTAACGTTACAATATTAGTAGTAGTGCTGCTCAATGCAGGCCAGTGTATATTTCTACAGATGCAGGCAAAGCTAACTTAGCCCACCAAGGCCCACGTGTTGATGTGCAGCACACAGTAAACATGCAGGCGGTTAGCATAGCAGGCGGCTCTCAAGCTATGGCTGCACTGATGCCGACACCTTCAACACTATTATTAATGCACATGTATAAACGAATATAATTGAAAGCCTGATAAAAAAAAGAGACTCTGATTTTTTTTATTCTTGCATGATACACGAACGCCGCTAGTGAGCTTTCATCTTAGTTAGCAATAACGTTACATGTTCCTGGACTCAGCCAGGATGGTTCAACTACCGTTAACGTTACTTTCACGAAGACAATTTCACCAGGATATGGACACCGATCGCTCTCAACATATCTGGTGAAAACGCTTACTAAATTGAATCAATCCTGAACCCTCGAATTGAATGGTTGAATCATGACATGCACGTTTTCAGACCAGACCGGACTGAACACGTTTCTTCACCACTTACGGTACACTAAACATTGTTCATTGTAAGATAAATAATCAAACTAGATCTTTAAACATGTATTTCTGAAAGTAAAATGCTAATTGAATACAAAAAGTCACTTAATTTCCATACTTACTTGAAATTGCAATGTGACTCGTGGAAGTTCTCTGCTGGACGACTCACAGACGTTCTCCGTCCCATAAACCAACGCGCTTTTCCTCACGTCATATGATGCGTGGGAGAGGACTCCTAGTGGTCGTTTCCAGAAAAAAGAGACTCCTCAACAGATAAAATTCTCTGCTCTCAATAATATCCATTCCACAGCATTGCATGGTTCACAAAACAAACTTTATTTTCACCTTAAAGAAAACTGTTACACATCGCTCAGTCATGTTTAATAATAAAAAGTGTCACAAACTTTGAAGCGCTAATTCCAACAGATTGACATAAGAAAACGCATGTAGGCCTTGGCCTAAGGGGATTCCCAAACTGTGCGCGAGATGAAAAGGGCAATAGTGGATATGATTTTAGCACATCTTGATAAGAACAGATACTGCAAATCCACAAGCCAATGAGGCTGAGAATGTAACTTAATAAATACATAAATAAATAATAAATACATCATAGCATATGAAGTATGGGCATCGTATCATAAAAAATGTTTTCTACTGTCAAAGCCAACAGAAAAAAAATAAAAATAAAATAATAATAATACATTTTGAAGACGTACCTAGGTACGTAAAAGACTGTAAGGGCTCCAAATTAAAGGCCGTGCCACATTCAGGCCCATTTAAATGTTAATCTAATACATCAATCTTACCATGTCTAAATGAACCATCTGCTTTGACTGAAAGACTAGAGTTAGCAATTTTCTTATAATAGCCTGTAAGACCAGTAGGCTAGTCTACATGGAAGCTTGAAAGCAATATTAAACTATAGGCTATGTGTTGGCTTTTATACTGTAAGTGTTTGGCTTAAGGGTGCCCCAACAAGATTGAGTAGAAGGCACAGAAAAAAGATTTGGGAACTGCTGATCTAGTCTATGCCTAGGTCTTCTTGAAAAAAATAATCAATTGGCAATGAAAACCTAATTTCATGGACAACAACTAAGTTGATATAATTGTCACAACACATTTTAAACACTCAAGTTGCCTAAACCTTGCACAAATCATGTATTTATTTATTCCTGATGAAAACATTTTGGTTAGAAAATAGATCACAGCAGACCTGAACTGTGAACCATAAATAGATTGGTGGAAATAAATAACAAGATTTTTATTCAGCTCCCCCCCCCCCCCTGAGGTTTGCCATGAAATCCCTGAGTAACCTCAAGATAAGATGTTCCAGTAGAGGTAGACAAACAGATAAAATAAGTACTATTATAGTACTGACTCGACATCCTTACTGAAGAAAAAGAGAAAAGTGCAGCTTCACAAATAGCCTGACATAGCCCGCCCATAATATGGCTATTCATCCGTATTCATGGTCTGGAGGTTCTTAAACCTGACATTCAGTTCTGGTTTGAAACGATTGGACAGCTTGTCTAATCAGCTTCGCTTATTGGTCGGTTGTCTGTTAACTGATGTAACCCCCCCCACCAGAAGACTGTCTCCAGACCATGAATACGGATGAACAGCCGTATTATAGACGGGCTATGTCAGGCTAGTTCACAAATGCACTATGAATATAAAAGTAGTCTACTCTTGAAGGACTTTTTTGGTAAAGGAAGCAGACAGCCTACTATGACATTCCAAATTTACCACTGTAATGGAAATTATTTCACTCTCCTAATGATATTTCATAAGAAATTCATAACAGTTTGGAAAGGCAATGAATTGAAAATATTACCTCAAATGCATTATAAGAGAAAAGAAACTTGTTTTGAAAAGGAGTAAAACGTAAAAAGTAATTTTGTGTTAAAAATGTAGTGGCTAAAGTTGGCAAAAAATAAGTCATCCTTTTCAAGTACATTTCAAGTACAATGTATTTGTGCTTTGTTACATCCTTGTTGTAGTGACCAGCCTGGTCATAAGCAGCCCCTTGATGTATGCTTCTCTTTGTACGAGGCTCTGGGATTCTAGCCATTGAGCTTGTTTACATCAACTGCATCGAACCCAGGCCAATCAGCGAACTTAAAGGAAAAATCCAGAGTGAATCAACACGTAGCCCTACTGTTTTATAGTGCCAAGCACTATTGATAGCCACCTCAATCAATGGATTTCATGCAATGCAGACTGAGATAGTGAAACGGCAGCTAACGGTAACAGAATGGGGCATTTCAAAACGAAAACAAATCGATTAGGTTTCGATTTTGACATGCCTCATTCAGTTAGTGTTAGCTGCCGTTTCGCAAACTCAGACTACGATGCACGAAATTTTATAATTGAGGTACCTTTCAATAGTGCTTAGCAGTATAAAACAATAGGGCTACGTGCTGATTCACTCCGGATTATACCTTTAATTCCAGGGCTGATCGAATCATTTTTGAATTAAAACATCTCCAGCAAGCAATAGTTTCTCAATAGCCAAGATCCCAACCCCATTACGAATAGAAGCTTAGACAGAGGGGCTGTTTATGACCAAGCAAGAGTAGCCCATCATACAAACCAGTCTGTTCAGTCTGGCAGTGTCAAAAGCTGGCACTAAATCCATCTATAAAAATAGGTTTCTTCTGATGAGATTCCTTCCCAAAATAACCTTTCAGTCTCTTAGTCCTACATGTTTACTAATCATGACAAAAAATAATTTTGGGCCCCTCAAATATTGATTTTAATATCAAAAATTGCTCTGGGCCCCCTTGTCAGTGCTGGGCCCTTAGAATCATCCTAACTTTTCCCCCCCTAGCGGCGCCCCTGATCACACATTATTCACAATCACACCCTCTCTTCATATTCGCTACAACATCATATACAATGCAACCTGAGAATAACCCACCTGTCAGTCTGGGCCAATGCATGAGGTGACCAACAACACATCTGTTGTTTTTAGATACAGAATTTGTCAGCCCAAAGCTCATGTCCCGCTACTACTGTCTGGCAGTGCCAGCTACGGTCAGTGCTGGTGATAACCCTTTTGACAAGTGGGATAGCCATGGTGTATGGGACACCCCAAAACTAACACTTCACCTCTTGTAACATGTCCGTGCTACAGATTGTAAACACAGACACATCCATGGGATCTGGCTGCACTGGGAAGTGTACCCACAATTTCCCAGGTGTCCCGCTCAGGATCGAACCGCTCCATGCTTTGGAGGTATGTGCCTTTAGTGTACGAGTAACCACCAGTTACATAAACAAAGCCGTTCATGGCCACCGCACCACACTCCATCCTCCTTTCCTTCATGTCTGAGAGTCGGGTCCACTTGTCTGTCTTTGGGTTGTAGCAGTCTGTAACAGTGGTCTGGCCTCCTACTACATAAAGCCTGTTGTTCAGTGAGACCGAACAAAGGCCATACTCTAGAGGAAGACACAAAAAAAGGCATAACTTCAGTTTTTTCAAATGATTACAAGCATGAACCTATAGACGATTCCGACGAAACTACCGGAAGTAAGCAGGCGGCATTGTTGAGCTGTAAGTTCGCCAATCTGTCCATAGGGATAACGTGATTGCACACTATAAAATGCCGTGATTTACGAGATTTACTACTACTTGTATAATGTCAAAAAGGTTTGTTGACAGTCCAACAATGGCGTTGCCACAAGATGGCAGCCTTTTGTGTAGGCTGCCATCTTGAGGCGGCGCCATTGTTGGACTGTCAACAAACCTTTTTGACAATGTGCAGTCAATGACAGCTAACAGCAAAGACCATGGAATACTGTGACATTATACAAATAGTAGTGAATCTCGTAAATCACGGTATCTTATGGTGTGCTATCACGTTATCCCTATGGACAGATTGGTGATCTGGGTAGCGCCTGCTTACTTCCGGAAGTTTCGTCGGATTTGTGTACACTCAAAGCACTTTTTCTAAACTCTTGCCACAGCAAAACAACGAACATGGTTTTCTTATCAAAAGCACTGACTCTACATTTAAAAATGAAACTGCTCTCTATGCATATCACCATAACAAAAGTGCAGTGAGGCTCCCTTTCTGGTACACTGTGTAAAGAAATAAGACACATAAGATAAGGTGACCAGATTTCTTTGAGAAAACTCAGGGACATTATGGCGTTCAGCGAAAAAATTAACATGAAAACCTCAGTTATTTTTGCTGTCACCACACCACATTTTTGTAGTTTATTCATGGCCTAGGAGGCCTTCTTTTCCCTTCTTAGTAAGGTTTTTACAATTAGTGTTGGAACTGTTCCCTGTATCCAAATGTTTTCCCCTATGTATTCTAAACTGGGTATGAATAAAAGACAGGAACTTTACCACAAAATTTCAGACAGACAGAAGTATTATCCCTCTGGATGATGCATTGCATTGTGTATTCTGTATGCTGAAGCCATTCTAGGGTCTGTCAAGAGTTGTAAGTGGTAGGATATAGACCTTTAAACCATTTTAAATATGGGACCCACCTGTCTGTACATAGCTTTTCTGTGTGCCTGTTCCAAAAATGGGAAATAACCCAAGATTATTGCAATAATGTATCTACTGCTGTCATTACATAAAGTCATATACCCACCATCTTTGATACAATATCAACAGAATAACAGATAGGCTTTTTTTTAAGGTTTTTTTATGCTCTTGCCCTTTTAAGAAAATTAAAATAGCCTACTCTCCTGTCTCTCGCCTGTCCTCTTTGGAGAGAGAGAAGATAGATCCTACTTATTAGATCCTAACTATTTACTGAAAATAGCTTTGACACCTGAAATGTTCGAGAAAGATAGCACTAAAATTAAATACAAGGCCCGTTTGCTAAACCGGCAAATCACGGTTCCATCAAGTGCGTAAAATGCACAAAATGTATAAGAGAAAAATAGGAGAAAATAGTCAATTGAAAATGTTGATGTCAAGGGAGAGTTTGTAAGTTTTCCTGGTTAGACAACCAAAAAGAAGGAAGATCGAATAAAAAATTTGACAGGTGGCAGCTCAAGACATGTATTAAAATGGGACGGGAGGAATCGTACTGAGCCAAAATCGGGGACATTTTCGGGGACAGGTGCAGGCGGGGACAGCCCATCAAAATCGGGGTCTGTCCCCGGAAATCGGGGACGTCTGGTCACCCTAATATAAGACACATAACTTTGGTGTTGGGATCATTCTGTATGTAAGGAAAATTTTAACCACTAGAATTGCAATGTGTCAATTGTATGGCTACAACAGACCAATGGTGAGCTAATTGTATTTTAAAAACTGTAGCATCACTAAAATCATAGTCACAACACATTCAAACAAAGGTTTTAGGTAGCTACCTGGCTGGGGGCAGGTGGTGATGATGCTCCACTCATTCAGATCTGCCTTGTACATCTGAATCTTCTCATATGTGCAACTTCCTTTGTAGCCATAGTGACCGCCGGTTACATAAATGCAATCATGTAGGACACAGGCAGTGGCATTTCCCACACCTATGGGTTTAATCATTCATACATAATACTGAATTAAAATGACCTTGAACAATTATAATTTTTAGACAAAACCATCTTGAAATTTCACATGCACAAAAATACCTCTAGTCCTAAGAACTAACAACCTACTAGCATTACGGTTTACCAATGGCACTACATCTGAAACCAGAACATAATGATATGAATGATGGGGAAAGGTAAGAGTCTTAAGTCTACAATAAAGCAACTTTAACAGTATACAGACATCAGACAGCGCACTGCCTTTTAACTGAACTCTAAAAATCCTTTTTTCAGGTAGTACCGTACCTTGGATCATATTTGCCACTGGGAACCATTTTTTCTTGAGTGGGTCGTAGTATTCAGCCTCCGCAGTGGGAGCTCCTCCTCTATAACCTCCAATGGCATAGACACACCCGTGCAGCGCCACAGAGCAGTGGTAGTAGCGTTCCCCCAACATGGGGCATCCGGGCAGCCACTCATCTTGGTCGCTATTGTACACCCACATGGCATCCAGGGCTTCCACTGTGTCTGTCCGATAGCCGCCCGTGACGTAGATGTTTGGGCCTAGCTGAGTGACGCTGTAGCTCTCTCGGGTGTGATCGGGCATTTCTGTGCCCAGGGCCCATGTGTCTGACACTGGGTCCCAGATGTGGACCTCAGAGAGCGGATGCCAATGGTAGCCTGCGACTATACACATGCTGGTGGTGGGCTTCTTGTTGCTAGGACTGGTGATGGTGAAACCAGACAGGAGGGAGGAGGAGAGAGCAGAAAGGATCCGCTCTGGCCCAGTGAGGTCTGAACAGTTCCTCTGGGATTTTAAGATGTTCCTAAAGAAGTTCTTTTCATCCAAGTCCATGTTCAAGCAGCGCAGCAAGGCTTGGGTGTGACCCAATCGAGTAAGGGCACCTTGCCCGACCCATTTGATGAGTGCATCCACCAGTACATCCTGCCTCCTCACATTGAGGTTCTTGGTTGAGAGGATGGAATGAAGGTGCTCAAAGGTGACCTCCAAGAACTCTTCATGGTCAATCACCTCCTCAAACTGGAAGAGCACAACCCTGCGTGCCTCTCGCTCTAAACGGGAGCATGTGTGAAGCTCAGCAAATGCTTGCATGCCAAGACAGTTGTCTACATCTAGAAGGTGCACTAAGTACTCCTCGCATGCAGTCTTGACTGGCATGAGCTGCAGCATGTCAGCCGCTTCCAGAAGTTTCTCAACGTTGCCCTGGGTTATTGTCACTATGGATGTGTACATAAACTCTATAAGCGTGCAGAGAACTTCACTGTCTATGCCTGGCAGTTGCACCACACCGTCAGTTTTCTCACGCATGTCAACTGTAAACATCAGTTTGAAAAAGGAGCTGCATGCACCTAAGGCTACCCTGTGACAGTGGAACACCTGACCATTGTTGCACTGTAGCGTAACGTCTGTAAAAAGACCCTCCTTGTAAAACTCCCACATAGAGTCTAAGAATTGTGCAGGGTGGGAAACATCCTGGAATTCATAGGTGTAACCCACTTGTCCCTTTGCAGACATTATGCACACACTGAAAAGAGAGAGAACCATTCTTAGTTAAAATTACAACTTTACACCATAAATAAATAATGCTCCTGAAAAATTAACAAGCAGAGTAGATTTCACATATGGCCAAAGTGCACAGGACAGGAGTAGATGGATGTGTATGTCTCATTCTAGAGCAGTGGTAAACATCCTTTTTTCCCTGCTAGAACATTTTCTTGAGATCTACTACTATTTCACAGCTGTATCACTGATCGTGACATGAACGTCTCCACACATCTTGCACATTTATAGCACTGTGCAAACACTCATCCTAAATGACATCTAAATCTGGGGAGAGAAATACTGTCCTTGCTTGACCTTTATTTCACTGTTATAGTCAAATATGGCGGAACATCAACTTAGAAAGCTGTGAAACTGGGATCATTTTAAATCTGATAGGTCAGATAGGTGATTGAATTTCATAGAGATTTTAACAGGTTTAAAACATGTGACTATTGGGAAATTAATTACATTTCCTTTGACTAACTTCGTGGTGAGTTACAAGTAGCTCCTGAGCTATAATACCGGGTGGAGGCTTCAGTTCTAGAGTAATGATGCTGTGGCAAGTTTGAAAGTGAACAGGGCTTCCTTTTTTTGCTACGTTTATCTAGATCACTGCTCTGTTGTGATGTTAAATCCACTCCATACTGGAAAAAAAGGGTTGTGATCGGTTGCTGGGTTTGATTCAGAAATAGGCTTCAGTGGACTTGACAGCAGGCCGGACCAGAGCAGATTGGATGTCTGGTTGGCTGGGTTTATCCACCCTACAAGGCCATTCCTAACAGATCTAGATAGGCTATTCCTTTCTTTGAGTTGTTTCTTGGATTTTATCAGTGTGGGTAAATGCAGACTTGCAAAGTCAAATCTGACATGGGCATGCTCCATTAAAATACACAGCCAGTGTACCTAGTCTGGCTTGTCAGGCTAGTTACCTGGACAGAAAAAAAAGCTTTCTCTGAATACCAATGCCCCCACCAACCCTAAACCTCAAAGAGTTGACTGGGACTTGGACTTTATTAGATGATGTCATTTAAGTCTTTGAAGGTTTGGGACATAGCCAGGTTAAGGAAAGCCATTGTAGCCTAATATGTCTATATTGTCATTATGGTGTCTATTTGACCACAGAGATCTCAGTGTAAGCCGTAGACACTCGAGCAAGACGAAATCACACACTGAAAGCCTTGATTTGTGAACTTTGATGTGCAGGCTATGTGCATTTTGGCGACCCCTATAATGTCTGGCACAAAGTCTAATCAAACCATTTCTACACGTGCATTTGTTGACATCTGCTTGAAAAGCTTAGCATGTCAAGATATTGATTGGCGAGAGGCTATCTTTAGCCAGCTGAAGGCAAGAAAGAAGTTTTGTGACAATCGAGGCATTAAAGAAAGTCTAATCGATAACCGCAGCACCAAAAGAAAGCATTTTAGCCTTTTAGGTTTAGCCTTTTCATAAACTATAATAAGCATAGGCCTACATAACACATTACTTCAGTGAATCATATTAATGACAGTGAAATTATGCAATAGGTTAGCCTTATGTATAATTTAAATGGGCTCACCCGATTTCAAGGACTAGGCAAATTTTGGCTGTTTCCAGAGTGTGCACATAATTTATCGGGGAAAAAAATGTATGGGCATTTCCTATATTATTATATCGTTGCTGTAAAATAAAATTGATGACAGAAATGTTAGGCTACACCTACGTCAATGGTCTGAACCAAAACAAAAACAAAGGCTACAATTCGGCGCTGCCCACCTGAAGTCTCCTGCGCGTCGCGTCTACAACAGCTATACAAAGAGCATCACCAGCAGCTCCTAAATTGTCAGTCGCCGTCCATCACCAAAGGTCTGCATGTGTATGGATGTAATATGGATGGATGTAATGTGTAAGCAAAGAAAATTGCCCAATGCACCGTTATCCTGCATAGCTATCGATGTGGCTTGAATCCAATTGTCTCCATGTTGCCACTGAGGGATGCGCATGATAGGGTTACACAATAGCTTTGCACACTCCCAGCTGACACAAGATGTTGGGGGTTGTGCCAGTTCAATAATCCAACCACGACCATCCCTTAACCTTAAACCGTTTATCACAACATGGCACACAGACAAAGCTAACACTATACCTATGAGCTTACACTTTAAGATTTTTTATTATTATTTTAAAAGTGAAAACAGACCACATGTAGTTTCTTCCACAACCAGGTCAACACCCTACATCAAATCCATGAAAAATTGACTTAAATTCGCACATTCATGATTTAAAAAAGCACATTGTTAGTCTTTGTTCAACACCTTGATTCGAAGTGAAATCAATATCTGGGATACAATTGGCCAATGTTCATTCCCTTATCAGCCGTAAATAATGAGTTAATTAGGCCTATTATTTTCAATCGGCAAGACTGCCTCCGTTCTGCCACTTTACTGGCATGACAGTTCTATTGGACGAGAGCTTTGAGTTCATTGAGAATTTCCGTAGCGCTTGTCCAAACTAGAATACGCGGCTTCAATGCTGTACCACCCTCGGCCAACACCAACTTCTCCAGTCTATAACCTTTCCGTGGCATTGCAATATCTGCTTCACGCATGCATTTAAGTGGGCACAAATCGTTCCCTCCATCACCGACATAAATTGTCCTTTCGTATTGAACGCCCACCTTGTCCTGGGAGGCAATGAAATCTTCCAGAATCTCCCTTTTGCACATGTTGATCGGGCACTTGGCACAGGTATGAGAATGGTAACATTGCACTGTTACGTAACCACGGCTATCGATACTGGCAGGGTTTGAGATCACTTTGTCAAATGCTGACCTAAGTCCAGCTCCCTCCAAGATCCAGTCGATGAAGATTGTATTGGCATCAGATACAATGATGCAGTCGATGACATCCTTATGCCCTGAGATAAATGTGAAAAGTTCAACCATGCCGTCTGTGAAAGGTATGGTATGCATAACGGATTGAATCGATTCCGGAGTGACGCCCTGGTCACCTATGTATGACATTACCCTGCCCATGTACTCTGTCCATCGTCCCCTTTGATAAGACTTTTCCAGCGATTCTGGGAGGCACTTGTCCGGGGTGCTTCTTATGACCCAGGTGTCACAGTTTTCATCCACTATCGTGTGGTCGAAGTCAAACACCATTAGAGTCTTCATCTCTTTAGTCACCCGTCCTGACCTGTCAAAACAGAATAGAGTTAATTGCTGGGAATGATGTAACCTACAAATTACATTTGAGATTTAAGATTAGGTTAGCATAACGACAGTATCGATAGTTCTCCTTAGCTAAGTCAGTTAGCTTGCTAGCTAACGCATGAGGTGGAAACATCCAATCCAAGGCAAATTTCGCCAATTGTTGACTTAAAAAGTACCATCGAGAGCATACTGTGATTTAAATGTTTACACATCCCTTTTAAAAATACATTATTACCTACACTTTCGAAATCATGCACCACCCGACAGCATACAGGTCAGTTGCTTGCCGCTTTACTTTCACTTGCCGGTTTACTTTGTGACAGTGTGCTCAGAGGAGCTTCATTGGCCGATACAAACAAACCCCGCCTACTCAAAAGTCAAATGACCGTCAAGGCCAGTAAAGGCTGAGCTGATTTATGCAAAATGATCTGTCTAATGACACATGCTTTGTGAGATTTAAGAGAGGATCACATGCATAGAAGTGTTCATGACGGCAGTATTCAGAAGTTAACCATTGCCTTATGGGCTACTAACCATTAAGATGACCACATCAGATTAAATGACCATTTCAGAGGATGTACAGGGTGGGACAGCCCCAAAATGTTTAATGGGATAAACAAGATCTGACATTTGCACCACATTTATCATTACAAATATTACACACAGGTTAATTAAAAAAAAGTTCCAATGGACATACCCACAGAGGTATAAAACTGAAAAACTTTAAAACCCAAATCAATTAAAACGACCGATCCCATTCCAGACCGTTTTGTCCCAAAAAAAAGAAAGAAATTATCAAAATTTATATAACCTTTCTGCATCCACATATCAGCAGCTCAACTATCCCCCTCAAATGCACCATGAGTAAGTGTTAATTTAGGTTGGTAATGTTGTCAATTTGGCAGATGAGTTGTCATCACAGCAAAAACAGGAGAGTGAACTGCAGCACATTCCCAGGAAGAATATTGACTGTACTGGGGGCAATCAAAGTCTGGTCTTAGCAACAAGCCCAATTGAAATGAAGCAAGTCTGACTGTAAATCATGTGATGGATTCTGTATTTATTTACACTGCTTAAAACACATAAAGGAATCTGGAGTGAAATGCTTTCTAGGGCCAATTACACCTCATTGGGGGTTCATACACTGAGTTGGTAACAGATTCAGGTGTGTTTTGAGGAAGTTCCGTTTATTGTATGGATTTCAACCAAAACTACATAAAACAGCAGTGCAGGGGGCACGTAATTTCACCAATATGCAGTGCCAATTTTTAAACCTTTGAAAAGCTCAAAACAAAGATTACACTGCGGCGGAAGTTGAGGGTCTTTACCGAAAAACCGAAGTCTCAGTAGCCCAGCAAGTTTATGAAGACTTCTGTGTAGAACCACAGTTCATGGAGAATAGCTAGCTTACCTATCCTGAAGTTCTATTGTACACAGTGTGTTCATAGAGTTGCAGAGCTAAGGACAATTCGGTTTGTCTGTAGGGTCCCCTACTTACATCCACAGCTGTGTAATGTTGTTTCAAGCTTTTCAAAGGTTTAGCGCTCTGTATTGGCGAAATGACATGCCCCTCACACTGCCGTTTTAGGCGCTTTTGGTTACAACCACAATAACCAAAATAAACAAAACAAACTCTCTCAAAAGACATCCTACTAACACAATTGTGCTACCTACTCAATGTATGAAGCCAAAATCATGCGAAATTAGCCCTAGAAAGCATTTGACTACAGATTTTTGCTTCAAGTGGGAGGGCACCTACAGCTAGGACTTCACTCCCACCTACACTCATTAAAACCGCTATTATCTGTACCCTGTAGACAGTTGCTATCAGTCAAGCCTGGGTAGACGGTGGAGTTACAGTCCCCATGATCACCATTCTAGTCACTGTCACTTGAGCCAGATTTGTTTTTGTCATCTTTACGATGGTCCCGATTCCTCCTGGGGCTCTGTGATTTGTCTCGCCTTTTCTCTCGGCTGTTTGGTCGCTTTCCTTTAGGGCTGGCACTTCTCTTTTGTTTCCTCTTGTTCTTCCCCCGGTCGCTGTCAGAGTCGCTGCTGCTGCTGCTGCTACTACTGCTGCTGCTACTGCTACTACTCCGGTCTCTCCGTCTTTTCTTTCGCTCCTCTTCCCTCTCTTTGCTCCTTCGCTGATTGGTGGAGCGATCTCGGCTCTTAGACTTCCTGTCTCGGCGGGCATCTCTGCTCCTGGATTTGTCCCTGCTGCTCCTCCTGCGGTCACGCTCCTTCTCTCGGTCTCGGTCTCTGCCTCGGTCCCTTTCCCTCTCCCTTTCCCGACTCCTGGAGCGCCGGTTCCTACGTTCCCGGTCTCGGTCCCTCTCACGGCTGCGGCTCCTTCCTTTCTCTTGCGTTCGATCACGTGATTGGCCACGCTGGCCTTGTCCACGCCCTCGGGACCGAGACCTGGACCTGCGTTTGTTGTCTCTGTCTGTTTTGGAGTCCCTCTCTGTTTTGGAGTCCCTTTCTTTGCTGCGAGACTTTGCCCGCTCGCCTTCTCCGTTCTTCATTTTCTTGTCCGTCTCCTCCTTGGACTTGTCTTTGCCGTCCACCTCGGAGTTCCTGCTGTTGTCTTTGCTCTTGCTCTTGCTCCGCTCTCGCCCTCTAGTACCGGAGGACGACTTCTTTTCCTTCTCTTTCTGCTCATCCTTCTCCTTGCGGTCCTTGCTTCGGGAGCGTGCCTTCTTGTCGTCCGTCTGACTGCGCCTGCGGTCCCCATCGCTTTTCTTCTCACCACTTCTGCTACGGGACCTTCCTCTCCTCTTGCGGGCCTCATCTTCCTCCTTCTTGTGTCCGTCCCGGTCTCGGCTCCTGGAGTGGTGGCGTCGGCTCTTTCGGTCCTTGTCCTTTTGTCGTGATGGACTCTGGGACTCCTCGCGGCCCTTCTCTGAGGTCTTCTTCTCCTTCTCCTTCTCCTTGTCAGAGGTTCTGCGGTCTCGCTCTCTCTCAGAGTTCTTTCGCTCCCTCTCAGAATTCTTCTTCTCTGCGTCTTTCACCTCTGGCTCGGCAGCTGGCTTCTCTTTCTCCATGTCTCCCCTTTACCACACACAAAAAAGGGATAAACAACATTATTTAGGGTAATGCTTTTGCAAGTGTGCTCAAACTAAACAGACCATGCAAACATGGTTGGGTATGTCGACAAACATGCAAAAAATTGCATTTAATTACCTAGATGTATGGGCAAATCCATCCTCCTGTGTAGCCTACTGAAGTGTGTATGTGTGTTTCATTTTAATGGGGTGCTAAGGTCTTTCGTGACCCCTAATCATCTTTATTATTACTATTTAAAAAACAAATGATGGGGCATATACATGTATTTGTATCTGCATTTCCAAGCAACAGGCATTTCCTGTGGGCTGCAGACATCCTATTTCTAGTGGTCTATGGGCTGTATGTGTGTGTGTGATACATACTTATCTCCTTTGATCCACCGGTCCTCACTGATGTTTCGTGTGCGCTGCGCTCTCTGCGTGCGCTGCATTTCCTGACGCCAGTGGGGAGGAGTCTCGCTGCGCCTGAAGCGGTCCCAAGATCGAGAGCGGGAGCGAGACGGTGTGCGATACCTCTGCATGGAGGAAGGTGGTACAAAGAGAACGGGCCAAAGACAGAGTTTTAATACTGTTGCTTCAGCTCAGCTTACTGTAAATATCGCTTTAGAAATGCAGAAATCTAAACAGAATGTTATGTACAGTGGAAAAGCAACAAACAACATCAAGTTATGATATTGTAATACAGTTTATGCAAGAGGCTGTCAGTGCCTCTTGAGAGTCCAAACATGATCCAGTAAGTCTTACCCTGGGGCCTCTGCCCTTTATTCTGCGGCCAGAGCGGGTCATCACCAGCCTGGTGCGGTTGGCTTGCCTGGAGTTCAGCATGGGCCTGAGAGAGAGAACAGTCAAATGCAGTTAAAGCATTAGGGCAGCCATGCTTCACTTAGAGTGCATGTATGCCTCACTAAGCAGCAGTAATGCAATAGGAGCCCTTCAGAAAGAGTACTTCTTGTCATGAACACACAGCCTTGACATGATCAGGCACTTTCTGATTTATAAATACACGTGAACTATGACTGTTAATATTGGAACCTATAAATATTAATATTCAACAACCACCAGGGCCATTTAATGAGCAAGTTACTTCTGTCATATTTATACTAGACTGTTTTGACAGCGCTCACCTGTCCCTTTGTCTGTCCCGCTCTCGGTCTCTGTCCCGGTCCCGGTCCCTGTCGCGGTCTCTGTCCCTGTCCCTGTCCCTCTCTTTCGCTCGGTCTTTCCCAGAAGTCTCTTTGCTCTTGTCCTTGGCAACCTCCTCTCTTGGCTGGGGGCTGCGGCGCATGAGGAAGCGGTTCTCTGGGATGGCCGGCACATCCTCTGGACGGATGGAGGACACAGGCTGGACCTCGGCTTCCTCCTCAGGCTCCTCCTCAGACCTAGAATCAACACAAACATCAGACCCAGTCAGAAAACACAGTAACAAAAAAGACATTTCCACTGAGTCAATCCTCATGGCAACTGTGAGCACTATCTGATTTGAACTGCTGTTTGAACAGGGAACATAGAATGGATGAGTTGACCATTGTAACTTTCCCCTTTGTGTTTAAACAGAATGTGTGTGTGTGTGTCTGTGTGTGTGTAAGTAACCACAGTTGAACTACAGTTGATAAATTCAATCAATGGCCTCTTTGAGAGGAAGGCATTTCAATGTCTTTGAAAATTAGCCGGCACCAACCCCTTTTTATCCTTCTTCTTGCGCTTTTGCTCCTTCTTTTTCTTCTTGGAGTCCTTCTTGTGCTTCTTCTTCTTTTTCTTCTTGGATTCCTTCTCAGAGTCGTCCGAGTCCGAGGAGGAGTCGGATGACGAGTCAGACTCGCTCTCACTCTCGCCAGAGACCGACTTCTGCCGCTTTTTCTCTTTCTTTGCTGAATAAAAGGATAACAGTGGGATAGGGGTTTTGCTAAATTGCTAATGATGAATGGATTTTGTTTTTGTGTTGTTGTTTAAATTCAATTTAAAATAATTAACAACAATTGATATCACAGATTTGACCATGCAGATAAACCGTTTCTGTATCTCTGTGTTACAACATATTCTACCTGAGCACTGGTCAAATACTCAAAGTAGTCGATAACGTATTAGTTGACTATTTATTTGGAGTTACAGGCAGTGATATTTAAATCCCTATGCATTGTCTGTATAATTTTTAATAAAAGCGTCAGCAAAATACAATAAACATCATACCATTGCTAAAACATCAAACTCAACGGTTATCGTTACTGTGTGTGAAAATGAAAAGAGTAGAAAAATACCTTGAGCTTTGGGAATTAGCTCACCACAGTTCATCATCTTCACCTCGGAAACTGGTCGATTGTTAGGATCCGTCCTCTGATTCTCAATAGTCTTGATGATTTCTTGACCGGTGAGCACCTGACCGAACACCACATGGATCCTGAGAGGATGAAACGTTCAAAAAGGAATTAGTCAA
Organism: Sardinella longiceps; assembly: GCA_027497455.2. Classification (NCBI taxonomy): domain Eukaryota; kingdom Metazoa; phylum Chordata; class Actinopteri; order Clupeiformes; family Clupeidae; genus Sardinella; species Sardinella longiceps. The sequence goes on from JAODXP020000031.1 coordinate 16,176,559, forward strand.
GCAGGAAAGCAAAAAGGAAAGACAAAAAGGGCATAATGCAGTGTTTTTTTGGTGCCAGTGTATAACTTACCCATCAAGGTGAGGGGTTGGCTTTGTTGTTCTGTTGCAATGAAGACCAGAGAGTGCGTCAGGTAATTTCACAGAGATGCATGCTATGCAGGACTTCAAGAGACCAGATTTTACATTCACTTTTTGTTTCACTGGTTAGCCATCATGGAGTACATCTTGAACAGATAACATCATAACACTGCAAATCGCTGGTGGGTAATATTAATTCTGCCAAATCATGTACAAATATGGAACATATGACAATCCTAAAAATGCATGATGAATCATGACACACAAGCATACAGTATATAATTCAATGAAATAAATATAGAAATAAACACACAGTTGGACAGACATTACAAATTTTCACCACGTGTAATGTTAGCACATTCTAATGATGAGATGAAGAGTTGTGTTTAAAACATTAAAGATTTACTGTGCTTTCACAAGATACTTAGAAAGAACGAAGTCTGGTTAATATTGATGGTCTGAAGATGCCACTGCAAATTAAATAAACTGTAAAATAGTACATTTAAACATTTTACAGGCATAAGAGAGTTTGTGAGGTTCTTACATAAAAAACTGAGAACCATTGGTGTCCTTCCCCCTGTTGGCCATACACAGGAGAAACCCCTTGTTGTGTTTGACGGTGAAGCTCTCATCTAAGACACAAAAACAATGCAAACTGGTCAAGAGAAACCTTGTAACAACCTTTCTTGACAGGGGGATATAATGCATTCAAAAAAATCTAAACAAATAAAGGTGAATGGACAGATACCTTCAAAGAAACCTCCATATATTGATTCGCCACCTCTGCCATTGCCTTTTGTGAACAAAATGCAAAGTGTTGTGTTGACTCATATTCTCACAAACAGCAGATTGTTTTATGAACGGTAAAGTACATATATACATATAAATCTTACCCTCACTAAAATCCCCTCCTTGGATCATGAAGTCCTTCACTACTCTGTGAAACAAACATCCTTTGTAGTGGAGAGGCTTCTGGGTACTCTTCCCCAGGCCCTTCTCACCTGGACAAGAAATGACACACATAGGCAAAGCTTTTTTCAACACTCAAGGTACCACATAAAAGTACTGGCACTCATACATCTGGGTCACTCTGTCAAAACAGATGGGTGTGGAATCACCATCTCTGTGTTTAAACGTTGTCTATGGACCCATTCTGCCACAGCCAGGTACTAAGTTAACCACAGGTCAGGTGCCACTAATAACATCTTGAAGGCATCAAATAGATTACAGTACGTGCACAAAATGCTTAAGTGTATGTACACTCATACGTATCCAGTAGAACCAAGTGTTCTGTACTGTCGTGTATGCAATTAGTGTATATGTGGACAATGTTGGGTGCTACGCTAGTCGGGTCTGTGTGTGAACACTAATTGCATTAACTATAGCCACAGGTTCAAGATCACCTGGCTCTACCGGATATGAATGGGTGTACACTCAGCACTTCGTGCACATAGCCCATAAGGATCTGTTTCTGCTAAACTGAAATAGATTATCGTTGGCTGTAGTGAAACCTGTACTTGCCTTGCTACATCTTGAAAAATTGGCTACTGGACATGGGCTATTAAAATAAAAAACTAATTCCAAAATCTGTAAAACGTTTGTTTAAAACTCATACTTGTTTTCAAGGTGAATATAAAAAGAGGAGAAACTACCATAATACTTTCATGACATTAGATTAAAAAAGTAAACATAATTTACATGCACACAAACAATAGGACGGACGGACAGACCTCCCGTACAGACACAAACAAAGGGGGCAAAAAAACAGGCAATACCTGTGCACAGACAACGGAAGTTCTCACAAGTCTTGGGGCACACATCAGAGAACAACTCAACAACCACTCTTCCCACTATGAAGGAAAAGCAAAATAGGTTAAATAATAGGTTAATGATATCACGGGCCTAAAATCCATATCTAGAGTCTTATGTGGCTTGGCGATTTTTACCTGGCACGTTACTGATGCTGATGTCAAAGAAGCAGCGAGGTCGCTGCACCTTCACCCCCATCTCAACTGTAAACAACAATCACGTGTGAAATAAAATTAACGTCAAAGCATTTTGAGGCTAAAATACAGTTTTAATTCGTCTGAGAATCCGACAACACAAGTATTACCACACAATAATAAGTGCTGGCAAAGGTGACCGTAAATAACTTGGCCAATATTGGTTGTAACGTCAAGCAAACTGGAGTCATCCGGCTACATGATCGTGAGGTCAGTGTCAATTTCAAAATTGTAAAGAAATTGAGTAAATATGATGCAAAATTGTGTAGATTGTGGAAATATGATGCGCAATTCTGGATGAACCGAAAGCGAAATTAGACAGGTCCACCAACTGGCTTTCGTTACTGCCAGTCAAGTAATTCATTCAAAGTAAGTTAGCTAACGTTAGCTAGCTAATAGCTGACTAGCCTTAAATCTAACGTTACGTTTCACTGAACTCTGGTGATCCACGCAAGGAAAACACTGTAAACTCCAAAACGTTAGGGAACTGCACTTATCAAATCAATCAATGTTTGATGACTTGCAAGTCTACACCTGGAAACTGAATGTTTTGCATAATTTGACTTTCAATATGGCAAGTCAACTAGCTTGCGCCAGTTCCTGGATTGCAGATGGTGGTTTCTCCCTTTGCTCCATCGCCAACTTGGCTATATAAGAACAACCACAACATCAAATGAATTGCACCTCAAAGTAATCGACATTAAACGACAGTTGCCAAAGAAATCCTTACCTTTTCATCGACGTAAAGGTCGTTATTTAAGGCCAAACATTCAAATATGTGAAATATAAAATGAAACACACGAGCCTAATTCACGGTTTTCTAAAGATGGCGCTATGAGCCTTTGCAATGCATGCTGGGTATATTAGTCCGTCAGCTACTGCACCGGGGTGGATTTTGATTACTCGAACTTTAGTTCCTTCCTTTGCTCAAGAACTGAGAGATGTAATGGGCTTTGTCAATACTACTAACCATGAAGCCAGGGCAAGTCACTTCATTTAAAAATGTTTATTTTACAAAAAAGGATTATAAATACAATTCAGACACCTATTATGTTGCCATGAGTGAGTGACATGAAACAGTTTCAACTTTGTTATTTTATTGTCCATTAAGTAACCTGAGATAAAAGAATTTAATCCAAAACATCACAGTTGTCCCATTTCCTGCCTCGAGTTCAAGAAGGCCATCAGTGACTATGTGTATTTTTTTTTCCCATGTAAAATTCTTGGAATACATTGCAGGCTTTCAGACATTACATACTGCAGCTTGGCTGGAACTACAAGCTTTATGTGGTAATCTCAAGACAACCCCACAATGTTGATTTATAGGCCATGGAGTTTATTCTTGTCTTGCTCTTCTTAGACGACAACAGACGGGTGACTTCCGATGTCAACGCTCTTAAGATCAAGACAGGAGGTGAGATGATGACAGTCGGATGCCAAGTTTCAGAGTTTGGGCATTCTGGCGACATTAAGTCGCATAGAAACGCAAGAGGAGCCAGCAGCATAACGCATCTCTCTCAGCATACCACTCCATTTCTTTGTCTCTTCCTCATACCTGGAGAACAAACAGACACACACCATCATGAATAGATACATAATGAAGGAGAAGAATTATTGACTGATCTCAACCATTGGACTGGTCCTTAGTGGGGTGCTGATGTGCTGTATGAGCATGTTTTGGAGAAGAGCCATTATTTTTTAGCCTGGTTATCCAAACACGCTGTTTGCAAATTTGAACCGGCTGTGCTGATCAATCTGGCTGAGAGCCATTAATGTTCATAGCAATAACAGAGCCACGTAGGCTCAACATGATGACATCAGCTCAGGCCTAACATGATGACATCAGAGTAGCACTGTTGAAGCCATTTTAGTAAACAACAAAGACTCTCTGATTGATTGTTGCATTCAGTTGTGTACAGAGGCGTTGCCAGACCATACCTTTCCCTAGTTGTGGATGGTTTCCAGACTAATTTCTTTCTAAACCTTGAGAGAATATCTCTGTTGGCTGCCAATTCAGACTGCTGCCGTTCAGTCAGAAAAACAGAGGTGTGTTTATGGTAACATGGGACTTACTGCCAGACGTCTGTGACCTCTGTTGGACCGACTTCTTTGTTTTCCAGCTGCATGATGGCAAAACCACCAACAGCATATAGTGCTCCTCCACTGCTCATTAAGTTCACTGAGCTCCTCTCCTGAGGGAACTCTGTGAATGCCTCCCACCTGGATTCAGAATGCATAAGGTCAGTGAGTCAGTATTAGGGTCAGAGTGTAAGCGAGCTACAAGCCTTTACACAGTTGATACACTGGCAAGTGACATGTTAAAGTTTCTTGAAGAAATTAATGTTAACGAACAGCCGACACTGAATAGGAAGCATGATGAAGCTTATGGATATCATTGAAAGTCCAAAGTAGTCATTGGTTTATGATATTTATGTCCATACTCACTTGTTTGTGGTGAAGTCATAAGTTTCAGCAGCTGCAGTGAGGCCTTCCTCATTCACTCCTCCACTCACGATGATCTTCCCCTTGTGAACGACAGCCCCGAACATTGATCTAGCCAGTTTCATGCCCGCCAGCTCCCTCCATTCTGACTGCTTGTGATTGTACACAAACATCTTGTTGATGGCTTTGCTAGCGGGGGAAAAGCAAGTATAGACACGACCACAGGCATTGTCAACTCGGAGGCAAACATATGAACATACACTGCCTCCAATTATCCTACATGGGTTGATAATGAAAAGTTGAGTGCAGTCAAAATTAGTGTTTCCAAAAAGAAGCAAGGTCAAGATAGCCAGCCAGCTATTTGTGATACAGGTTCCTCATGTGTGATAAAAATACTTCAGAAAAACCTGAACATTCAGACAAGCTCCGTACATGCTGAGAGTGATGGAGCAGGGACAGCTGCAGTCAACTCTCTGTGCCATATGTCTCACTCACACACACACACACACACACACACACACACACACACACACACACACACACACACACACACAGGAACTCACTTGTCATCTGTTTTTCCTCCAATGCAGTAGACCAAGCCTTTGTGAGAGACCACAGCATGTCCATGAATCCTCAGTGGAAGTTTCTTTGTCTCACTCCATTTCATCTTACTGTCAAAAGACAGACAGAGTCAGTCATGCCATCTAATCTAATCTAATCTAATCTAATCTAATCTAATCAACATTGATCAGTAAGATACTCTAAGGCATATATAGTCTGATTAAGACAGAGACAGAGGAGAAAGACTTCCTGCATTCAAAACATTCTCACATGGACAACATATTACAGTGGATAAAGTGTAGTTCACTATGCAGTGACAAATGCATGTTCCAAACAGTGAGGCGGGTGAACGCAAGTGGTAATGAAAAGTATGAAGCATGAACATAAGGGTGTGTGGTGATTTACTCACTTTGTGTCATAGCACATAACTGTATCCAGGGACTCATTGCTCTGCAGGTCTTTTCCTGCAATGGCAAACAACAGGTCCTCATACTCGCCCATGCCAAAGAGACACCTGGGGGAGGGCATAGGGGGCAGAGCCATCCAATCAGATACCAGCGTATCCAACTGTAAGAAAGAGGAGATCGTCAGTGATTGTTGCTAAAAGCATTCTCTCACATCAATATTTTAAATATGTACATGTATAAGAAGGCGACATCATATCTGTTTTGGATTAGGCTAAGGATATTCTTTACCAACAAATTCAGTCAGCACTCAATAAATAAATATAAAAAACACAATAAACTACTTTTAACTTTATTACTTTAGACTAGACTTGAAATTTGAAGGATGTTTGTATTGAAAGCACCAACAAAATTCAATCTGCCATTCTAATGTACAGTATTGACAGGACAAACCAGTCCAAAATTCCAGTGGTAGGAATGAGGGTATGAAGTATACTGTATGAAGTATGGTGTGGTATGAAGTGTACTGTATGAAGTATGGTGTGTGCTAAACCACCTGAGGATGGCTGACAAAGAATGGAAATGAAAAAACACAGTGTTTTTAAATGCCACTGATAGTTATACATCGCCCTTTGCAACTAAAATGTTTAACATGGATCAGCCTTTCAACTATCACATTTGTTTTTGAAAAGCATCATCCTATAATTGATTTACCTTGTAGAAATAACACTGTAGTGGGTTCTCCTTGTTGTCCTCGTCCACGAAGAGACCACCTATGATGAAGAACTGGTTCTTGGCGTTGCAAATGCTTATGTGGTTCCTGGGTACCTGATCAGACATGGCGGCCACAAAGCATTCATTTTCATTCACGTCATACGCCACAGCAGCCGATTCATTCACCATGACGATTAGGTCTCGCGTGTACATGCCAAGTCTGCGGTTGTCGTTGAGGTATCCCGGCAACATGCCGTCATCCTCCTCATCCTCTTGCTCTCCCTCTTTCCCTTGCTCTCCCTCGGCCTTCTGCTTCTTGGTCTTTTCCGGAAGCTTTCCGCCAAAGGCATCCTTGATCACCTGCACCTTCTTCATGAGCTCAGCATCGGCCTTGATCAGGTCATCAGTCTCCACCTGTTCCTGGAAGTACTTCTGGGGCATGAGGCGGAAGCGCACGCAGTCGAAGGCCTCCCCCAGGACCTTGGTGCGCTTTTCCTTGTCGACACGCACCCAGCGCATCAGGGCCTCAAACACACGCTCCTCGTGCTCCACATTAAGCGAGTCTGTGCCAATGATGGCGAACAGCTCGTGAGCCGCCAGCTGAAGAAATTCCTCCTCGGCGGACAGGCTGTCAAAGCGGTCGGCGATGTAGTTCCGAGCAGCTACGGCCAGGCGAGGGCAGTTGAGCACCAGGCCCAGCCTGAAGATGGCCAGGCAGTTGGCCAGCGAGAGCTTCTGCTGCAAGTAGTTGACACAGACAGTGAAGACAGATGGGATCTGGAAGCGGTTGGCCACAGCAAAAATGGCTTGCACATTGTCGTCGTTCAGGTCGATCTCAGCTGAGTACAGGTAGCGGACGATCATGTCCAGGATGTTTGGGTCCACGTCGTCCAGGACCACCTCCTTGGTGTCTGTTGTCTCCTTACCGTCCTCGGTGAAGAAGAGCTCCCTGAAGTAAGGGCTGCAGGCGGCCATGATGAGCCTGTGGCAGGGGAAGGAGCGGTCGCCCACCTTCAGGGTACAGTCCACAAAGCGGTTCTCATTCAGCAGCTCCTTCAGGCCGTCCTGTAACAGGGTGCTCTGGAACAGGCGCAGCTCCTCTTTGATGGCATTTGGATCCATGGTGAAACGAGACAGGGGCTTAAGACGACTCGTCTCAGAGTGTTAGTAATCCAAAGAGTGGGGAGATTGGGGAAAAAGCAGAGGAGGAGGAGAGGAGATGGTGGCCGCAGGTCTGCTCGCCACCCGGTGCTGGCTGGAAAAGGGCAGAGCAGAGAAAAGGTTCCCAGCTTGAGGGGGCTGTTATTTAATCCGCCCCCCACCCCTCTAAATTTAGCCACACACTCCCCCCTTTCTGTTCCCTCCCCCTCCCCCGCCTCCCCCCTCTCATCCTACGCCATAGCTCTTTTCCATCCCTGAAGAGAGAGAATGCAGGCTGGGCCAAATGTGAAGAAGGGTCTAAAGGAGCAGCTGTTGTAATCTGACAGGCGGTCGTAAGTTGTGCCTGAATCAGCTCTGGCAAGGAAACACAGCATTGAACACCCAGTAGAGGAAATATTGTGATATTCAACATTAGAAGTTGCTCTGAGTGGGTCAAATGTGGAAGATGTTTTCATTCTAGTATGAAACACTTTTTTCTTTTTTTTGCCAACTTGTGTACCTATTTTAGTATAATGAGGTTGAAAAGAAAATTTGCTGCATGTGTGATCATTCAAGCCTCAAAGTCTTTAATTCTACTTGTAGCATGAGTGAAAGTGATTTATATTGGCAATCATGTTTCTAATCATGTGTGATTTCACCCTTTTAGCTGAAATGTCACTGGCTGACTTTGACTGCCTTTGCTGACTTTAAATACCTACTTTGCAGACTTTGAAAGTGTAAAGCGCAAAGATAGGAAAACAAGACAAGTGTGAGTAAACCAAACAGAGTCCAGGAAACAGCTGTGGTCACAACAGGTGATGGGCAAGACGCTCCACCCATTCACCATGGCCCACTATCCCTCACACTGCTGACTGAGGTCAAAGGTCATTGAGTAGAGCCTAGAAGTTCTTTGATTTAAATTATTAGAAGTATAAGTGAAAACTGGAAAGTCACAGAATCACTGTGATCAGAAAATGAAGGTTTGGTAAACATTCTCAAGAGTACAAAAATACAAACTATAGAGAATTAACCAATTTGGACATATTGCCAGCACTTGCTCTAAGTACCTGGCCTATGAATTCTAGAACAATCCTGTCAAGAGTGTGAGATTAGGTAACGGGGTCTGTTCTGTCTGCCTGCCTTGTACTAAATTTAACATGGGACTCCACTCCAACTCTGCTGGATGGGGGGTGGAGGAGTAACACAAGTCAGAGGCAGGGAGACACACAGGGACAGAGAGAGAGAATGAATGACAGAAGACCCAGAAATAGACAGAGAGCTCTAGCTCTAAAACAAGCTGGTTGGAGAAAATATATAAGGCAACCAGTGAAACTTGGCACTTGTGTGCATGGCAAAAGAAGTGCGTGCTAAGTGGGTGTTTCAGAGGTATGTGCAAAAGACACAGCTCCAAGGAATAGCCAATCTTTTGACCCCCTAAACAGATTCCAGTGACTAGACAATGCGTAACTTTTGCTAGTGACCAGCAGAGGGCAATGCTGACCATCAACTTCAGTTGTGTGCTTAAAAAGAATTGTAATGATGACAATTAATTAATAATTATCAGGTGTATAAAGTTATGAAGATAAAATGCAGCAAATACATTATGAAAATAATACATAAATATGAGCTGGCAGGCTAAGAAACAATAGCACTCTGCTTCACTACTTATCTATTCGCTAGAAGGAGTTAACACGAAAAGGGTGACACACCCATATGAATTATGACAATGTGTTTGTCTATGTATGTGTTTCAATTCATGAGCAGATGTTTTGGTCCTATTCAGCTTTCATCTGAACCAAAGACCGAGCAAAAGACGACATAAGAAGATATAAGTGGAACAGTGCTTAATATTTAAGAGGTTTGGTGTCAATCAATGAACATAATCAATGTAAACTTTTATAGTGAAAATAATTCATAAAAAGCTTTGTGGCATTTGGGGGAACAGTGTGTGTTATTCTGAAGAGGTTTGGTATGAATAGACCAAGTAGCAAAACAGATTTATATAATTAAATAATTCTTAGAAATGAAAGAAAAGTAGAGAGTTAAGTCTTGTGCTTGTGGTGGGACAGTCTGCACGAGGGTGAGAGATTTGGTGTATTTGGTGAAAGAGCATAATAGATTTAAAACCTGACATATGTAGGAAATAAAATCTAGGAGAAAATGCTTCAGTAATTTTCATGTCAATAAATGTTAAATATTAAACTAACCTTACCACAGTTGCGTATATGAAAATAAGTAAATGTTTAATCAAAAGATACACACTATTTATAAAAAATGGTGCATTCAATTGCAAAACACCCTATGGAAGGCTATTCCCACCACATAGAAAAAAACTCATTGCTGACTTAGGCCTGACTTGTGTTTTCTCGTCTGACTCTAAATTGCAAGATACATGATACAGATTTTTATTTCTTACGTGGCGGACATGGGCCTCCATACAAAACACACTAGACTCCAAATATATTATAGGTTACATTTTAATTTAATTGCAACTTAATTAAGATGTAAATATGCCATATTATTCACATTCATTAGGATCAATGGATCATTAAAGCGGCTACATTTAAGAATAGTAAGCAGTGACCTGCTCTGTGTCCATAACACCCTTGTACACAAGACGTTCTCTCAGAAACAAAGCAAATCATGACATTCATCATGATGACCAAAACTAAAGACCAAGTTCATCTACTTTGACATAATAATTAAGATGAATGTTAATGCTTATTCACATAAATTTTATATGACGCATCAACAATTATGTTATAAAACTTCAATCTACAGGTGCCAATTTCTTTCTGTCCTTCTGTAATGGAGTGCTGTGTTCATGGCTGGCCATGTAAACAGCATTCAGTGTTACTGCTGGGGCTAGCTTTATGCCATGAGATCTACTACATTATTCTGACATCAGTCTTGGTCCAAACTGTTCACCAGGGCTGCACTTTCTTCTCTGACACAAACTGCCCATGAGGTTCTTCTGCCCCTGGGGGCAAGAGGGCAAGATACACAGGGGTAATAGCGCCCTCGTCTGGTGACTTTGGAGCGTCAGGACCTGCCATATCAGTCCTCACCCAGCCAGGGCAGCAGGCATTAAGCAGGATGTTGTCCTGGGGTCTCTCCTGCCTCAGTCTGCGGGCATGGATCCTAGAGAGGACCGTGAGGCCAGTTTTGGAGATGCCATAGGCGGTGCTTGGCCATCCTCTCTCCGAGTGGACGCCCTCCTGTGCCTCCTTGACAAAACGCTCCATCAGCCCCACGAGCTCCTCCTCTGTGATGTCGTCACTACGAAAGCGGGCCTGAAGCTCTGGGCTGCATCTACCCAGGGCAATGGCGCCCATGACGCTAGACACGTTCACAACTCTACCTGTTCAGGGACATGTGATATGTTGATTGGAACAAAACCCACTGGTGCACCTTTGAAAGATCAAATCATTTTTTAAAACTTACTTTAACAAAAAGGGCATCTAATCTTTGTAAGCCCAGTTGATGTAAGAGACACTTGTTTAAAAGTCAATACATTTTAATATAAAGTAGCCTACAATGCTTGTGGATTTCTAAAAAGAGTTAAAACATGGTTTAACTCTTTTAAGGGCCAGCTACACAACTTAAGGACTTACCACCTGGTTTTATGAGTGGAATAAAAGCATTGCACATGTTTCTGGTTGCAAAAAAGTTTGTTTTCAGTGTCACCTCAGCCTGCACTCCAAACGGTGTGGTATCAGCCACTGTGGAAGAAAGAGCACTTCAGAATTCACAACCACAAATGACTATTAGTAGTCTATGTAGCCTATGTTGAAAAGAAAAAAAAAATAAACATCGAAATTACTTTTAAATGCTATGGCTGCATTGTTGACGAGAACGTCCACACCACCATATTTTTCCTGAAAGAAGTCTCGAGCAACACGCACACTCTCCGGATCTGTGATGTCCAGCTGGTGGAACAGCGGTTTCAAGCCCTCTGCTTTCAGATTCTCCACTGCCGCGGCCCCTCGACCCACATCTCGGGCGGCCACATACACATCTCCGGTGAACTGCTTGCACAGTGACCGCACAATCGCGAAACCGATTCCCTTGTTGGAACCAGTCACGAGCGCAACTTTAGGGTTGGCCATCTGCACAAACGTTCATTGCGTGGACATAATGTCAGATTATCAATATCAACTAATTTATAGCCTAACTCACCAAACATCACATTGAAATAGCTCAAGCATTTCAGGCATATCATAATGCAAGCAAAAATTTGATAATGCTAACGTTACTTCTTGGGCTAGCCTTGAACTAACGTTACCATAATAAAACATAGGTTGGGCTTCGCTGTTGTCCTTGCCCATAATGCAAACAACGGAATTTACATAACGTTAATTTACTGAGAACACAGAAGTTGCATACTAGCCTACTTACCACAAGTAATTGCTAGCTAGTGATAGAAAACGGTAAATATTGCTAAAGTAGGCGACTTCAAGTTGGCATGACTTGAGATACAATCACCTGCTCGTGATGTAATTTTAGAATACCCTACTGCGCATAACCGGAAAAACAATGTTCATTAACATCGGAAAACGGCATGCTGCCATGTGTGCTGCTCTCCTCTGGTGCTAGAGTGTTTTTTTTAGATATAACGCAAACAACCACCACTTTGTTACAGATAATGTAGATTGAAGACCTTTGGGCAAAAGTCTTTGTGGATGTCTACGTATCAATTATACAGAATAGCGTGTGAAAGCAGACAACAGAATGGGACACTGGGGCAGACGAGCGAGGAAGAAAAAGAAGAAGAGGCCCACAGAAACATGTAAGTGTTAGAAAGGTACTTAACTTGTTAGAACTGTTGAAATTTGTTTTTGTCTATTGGGTAGATATGCTGTTGATATCAGTCCATATTTTTCTTAGTGACACTTTGTCATGAATCCCGGTTTGTGGAACTGCGAAGATGGCTGAAAGAGAGAGGATTCAGTTCTAAACTTCTTATACCTGCCTGTTTCAGCGGTAGTCACCATCTTTCACGTCTTTTAATTTAACACAGCAATTTACTTACATAACCGAATGCAACATATAACGCACATGCTTTTTTGACCAAATTGTGTTTTTGGTTTTCCAAGATACTGGAAGGGGACTTATGGCCACTTCACCCATTAAGGTGATGATGTAGTATCTCACTGACATACTGCCATTAAATACCGTTAGTTAACGGTAACAAATCCTTTTGACGTTTGGCTTCTCTTCCCATCGGTGTCCTACAGGCCAGTGAAATTCTGATTTCCTTACCTGAGCAATGCCTGTTGACCACCAAGACTGTTCAAAGGAGCTACATGCAAGAATTTTTAAAGAGGTATAGTAATTGACTGCTCTCCGAAGATCCCTGCGAAGGGGACATTGATTGAGATGGGCAACAAAGCAGATTCATTTGTATGCAACTATTACAATGGAACAATACACTGACACTACCAGAGACTCAAAAGACTGAAATCGGCAAACACTGAATCTATCAGTTAGAGCTCTGATTGAAGTGTGGTTATGTCTGATATTTAATTTTATGGCATTAAAAGGTAGAACTGCTTGCCCTGACTGCATGGAGTTGTGTGATTCCTTATCCATAAGCCTGTCTTTCCACAGATGGAAGCCTCCGGTGTCTCCGCTGCTTGCTCTCTGTGCCTTCCTGATTGTTGAAAGGCATGCTGGGAGTTTGTCCAAGTGGAAGCCCTACATCGATGTTCTACCTCAAACCTACACTTGTCCTGTGTACTTCCCTGATGATGTCTTCCACTTGTTGCCAGCAGAACTTCAGACTAAAGCTCTGGATCAGAAGGACAGAGTTAGGGAGCTGCATTCTTCTTCTACGGCCTTCTTTCATTCCCTGCAGCCACTCCTCCGAGAGCCAGCAGCAACAGTGTTCTCCTATGAGGCCCTGCGCTGGGCATGGTGCAGTGTGAACACAAGGACTGTTTACATGAAGCACCCCCAGAGTCCCCACCTCTCCACAGAGCCAGACGTCTATGCACTGGCACCGTACCTAGATCTGCTCAACCACTGTCCTCAAGTACAGGTGGGATGTGACATCAGAACATCAGTATTTGGTCTTCAGTACATAACAATATAAACACTTGACTAAACTAAGCCCTGAAGCCAAGTTTATGTTTTTGGCTCATTGGTCAGACATGTTTGCAATCAGAACATTGAGCCTCACACACTTATGTGAAATTGGTTTATGAATCATAATATATTTCTCTTGGTTTATGACTCATATTTCTCGACTCTAAGGTTACAGGAGGGTTCAATCAGGCAAACAAGTGCTATGAGATCAAGAGTGTGCAGGGATGCAGGAAATTCCATCAGGCTTTCATCTGCTATGGGCCACACGACAACCAGCGTCTCCTTTTAGATTATGGCTTTGTTGCCCCCAACAACCCCAATGCTGTTGTTTATGTTGACCTCGGTGAGCATTTATCAATTATTTATTATCATAAATACTAGAAGACATCTTCAGCATTTCTTACATTTCCATAGCTTTTGAACTGTGACTAGGAAGAAGAGATTGTGTAGGCTTAGCCCTGCTGAATATTGGTTCATAAGTAAATATTGTGCTTATGGATAACACTCTACATTACTTATCTGCACCCATCCAGGCACTCTGAAGCTGTGTCTCAACGACAGGGATAAACAACTGCCACAGAAGTTTCTCTTCCTGAAGGAGCATGACTTTCTCAAGTAAGCTCATCCATGCTCTGCATTTACCCAATGTTGTCCTCTTTGGAGAGTAGTTGTGTGTTATTCATCAATTCTCTGGTTTATATTTTGTATCTGCTTCAGGAACTTGACCTTTGGTATGGATGGGCCCTCCTGGAGGCTGATGACAGCCCTCAGGCTGCTATCCCTTAAGCCAGAGCAATAGTAAGAACAGTACATTCAGCCATTCAGCTTTCCCCGTGGAATGGTTCAATATGACCACTGCTACAGTAATTCCACTAGTGCATTGGTGTAGTTTAAGCTTTTGTGCACTTGTAACTGGGTTGGCATACAGCCCCACTAGACCATAAGGAACAGTTTTGATACCTTTGCAATGGGCGCACACACACAAACATACAGTACTGTAGATAGATAGATACATACATACATACATACGTAACGGAGGCCAGCTAGCTAGGCTAGCGTGGCGGCAGTACGTGTAAATCCTCATCACTCAATTCCATGGGCACTTCTAACGGCTGAGTTAGAAGCTTGGGCTTTTAGCTCAGTTGGTTAGAGCGACCCACTCCCACGCCGGGAGTTTGTAGCTTGCAGGGTGGTAGGTTCGAGACCCGTGTGCGGTGCGGACTGCCACCGGCTACACATACATACACACACATAGAGTATTATTTGAAATGTTGGGCAACCAAGGATAAATTTTGATGGAGAAATTAAGTGCAATACATTTTCTACACAGAAAAATATGCAGTACAGAGCAGTGGTAATGTCCCCCTCTGCAGAATATTGTATCTATTTTTTTGATTGTGTATTGCATGTTTTGTACTTTATCTTAATTATCTAGTAATTATTGTCTGCCCAGCTATGTGTGTGGGCACATGCACTCGCAAAAATCTCTTTAAAGACCAACAATGGGAATTGAATTTTGTAGTCATGTGGTTGCGTGTATTTAAAATTTTGATTATAGCATAATCCAAGATGATTTCATGTCAGTGAGGATTGGGGAGCAATAACCATAGACATACAGAATACTACCAGAGAGGATTCAAGCAGAGCAGTATTCCATGATTTTTGATACTACGATAGGTAACTACATAGCAATAACAGTGTTCTTTCTGTTCACAGCGCAAGCTGGAAATCAGTCCTCTTGGGGGCAGCAGTGAGCAGCGATAGAGAGGAGTGGACTATCCAAACCGCTCTTCAGCTCTGCAAGATCCTTTTAGAGGAAAGCAGCAAGGCTCTGGAAAGGGTGAGTGGGCCTCTTTCACATGCTTTTCATACATAAACATGAACACTCATGACTCAGAAGTCTCTGATGTGTGGCTTTTGTGGCTCCCAGCTATGCTGCCTGAAAGAAGGGGCAGACACCTCTCTGACTGAGCAGTTGTCTGTGGTGGAATTCCTTCGCCGTGAGGAGCAAGAGATTCTGGGGCAATCACAGGAACTTCTGGGTCTCCAACAGCAACCGTTGCCAAGCCAACAGAGCTTCGAACAAAACCAAGTGGGCTAAGGATCCGAACTGGCTACTAACTCTGTGCATGTAGCTGCAAATCTCAGGCCCTGTGCCTCTGCCAAGCCCTCACAAGAGCCAGTTGGAGTAAAAGAGGGCATAAACATGGCTCCCTTGGCACAACAGGACTTTTGCAATTCAACAGAGTGCCCAGGGAATCCAGAGGGTGCAGGCAGGCCAAAGGCACTTTCTCTGAGGCAGTGAAAGGCCACACTATGCAGCCAAAGGCCTGCTCTTTCCTCAGCACCAGCCAAGGAGAGGGAGAGAAAGAGCTAGCAAGAGAGAGAGAGAGAGTATGGGCTATATGCATGAAAGGGAGGAAAGTACCAGCCCTGTATGTCAGTCTCTTGATGGAAGTAGTAGATTTATGAGAGCCATCTTGGTTCAGAAAAGTGTGGTAAACCCCTGTATCAAAATGTGTGAATGTAAATAATTTTTTGATTCAATGAAAATCTTAACACAACAGTTTTAATTGTATCACAGTTTTGTAACATTACAATGTTTTGTTACATTATACAAAATGAAAACATTTTAACATCACAGTAAAGCAACACTGTATTTTTTTTTGTAAAACTAGTGGACTAGCTACCTAAAAGGCACACATAACCTTCTGGAAATATTCATAACCCCTCTGATAGAGGCTAAATGGTGTCATCATACTGTAAAACATTTTCTATAATCACCCAAAAACTCAGTGCATATCCTGGATGACTGGTGGCAGCACCCTTCACATGACTACTGCACATGACATCCAAATCATTTGGAGATGGTACTTGAACAAATAATATGCTAAAAAAAATGACACCTAAAATAGTGGTGAAAAGTTACATAGTGTTACTTTATCTGACAGTGTCAGTCAAATAAATGGAAATGCGATTTGAAAAACATGACTGGCCATAAAGAACATGATGCAAATGCAGGGTTAAGTCCTTATTCCTCAGGAATGCTTGAAAGTGTGGTTCTTCACAGCTGGACCACCACCCTCTTCCTCACCTGCTTCTTCTGAACCATCTCCATGGATACAGTAGCCTCATATAGAGGGACAGGCTCCTCCACTAAGGGTCTGAAAAACAACAAGAGGTGGTTATAAACATAATCTCATTCACTCAACTGTGGTAGCTGCACACTACATGCAGTACAGTATTATATAGATTGGGACACAAACTACCTGAATGTTCCAGTTGAGAGCTTTTCCATTACATCTCTTAGGATGTCTGGAGGGGAACGAAGGCATAGGAAAACATATATACATAAGCATAATAGGCCAGAGGCAAAAGTCAACACAGTTGGCAGTCTTTAATCTGCTGAGGTTCTTACAAAGTTTTTTTTATGCATCAACCCTGTTCAGACAGGATTTGTCTGACCAAAGGTGGGGCTGTCTTCAGAATACACACCACAATGACACACCCTTACCCAGAACTGATCAAATGTACAAGAGACTGTAACTTTTGCAATCACTAACACCTTTCCAACACTAACCTTTTATTTCAAAAGCATCGTTAGCCTAGAAATAAAGACGTAGCTTAGTGGCAGCAAATCGATTAGCTCAGCCAGTACATGTAGCAATGAGCCATATGGGACTCAAGTCAAAGGATACGAAGGTATCGGCCCTGGCGAGCGGTAGAGGCTGTCCACACCTCATCGTTCAGGAAGGACAAAGATGCAGCCTTAAGGAAAAGGCTGTGAGCATCTGGAGGGTCCAGCTGTGAGGATCCATGAGCACAGATGTTACCCAGTAAATTAGAAACCGTGATCACTAAAGCAATATTGATCAAAAGACTTTACATTTGAACTACAACTAAAAGTAGACTGAATAATTTACAGCACGATTACATGATTATGAGACACCTCAAAAAGGTGGAGCCGGTACATTCTCACAACATTACTAAAAACAATATGGAACTGTCTTGTACAAACACAAATTTGAAGTGTGGGAAACTGCATTTCTTGCAGTGTACGTTACTGCATCACTCTACGTTCCCATGGTAAATATGAATAAAGCGCTGGTAATAATCCAGTCCATCTCTGTAAAAAGGAACACTGAGGGACTGCACCATACAGTACCTGCAGGTTGTTCTCCATGGTCACCCAGTGACCTCCAACTCCCAACAAGCTGATGATGTCATGCTTATGGGGCAGTTGGGGTTGCTGCTGTGCCTCTGGTTCCTCATCATAAAGCTTCACTAGAGGACCAAACGAGAGAAACAAGAAATGGAAATAAGATGGTGTTCTGTCTGATTTTAGCCTACTGTTACTCTAATTAAAAAATGCAATAAAGGCTACCATGTTCAGCATAAATGTCTATTTGGTGCGATCATCAGATTGGGAGGAGAATGTTACCTCCTGAATCAATGACTATGTCCACTCCCAATCCCCCAGTCTCCTCCAGGCAAGACTCCACCAGATCCACCTTGGCATCCCACACACCAATTACACGGGCTGAGAAAACAAAAAACACAACGGTAAATAGTTGGTTGCAGTCCTTTGATCTGACCCTTCCAAGGTCTTTGTGACAGTTGCAAAGGATTTGGCTGGACAGTAGCCATACATGTCCACATCTATGTGAGTATAAAGGAAGGGAAAGCAAATGATATATAAAAGGTATATAGGATGGATGTTTTTCCATTAGCTCAAAGGTTCAGGCTTGTGAAAATGTCATGGATTAGACGGAAAACACTGTGAATTTCCGACTTACCCAGCAAAGCCTCCCTTGTGCCTTGGAAAGGGGCCAAGCCAGCAGAGCAAAGAGAGTGGACAGACGTTCAAGCCGCGTCAGCAAGAACAAGAGCAGGAGTCAAAGGAAAGACAGGGTACAGACAGACAGACAGAGGGCCTCACTGTTTGCCCAAGGAAAAAGAGAAGGTGTGATTGATTCTACTCAAAACTAACCAGACGCCCCTGTGCCTGATCCCTTGAACCCCACCCCCCCCCCACCCCCCGACATGTCCTCAGTGTGACGCGTGTCGTTCTCACCCACACTAGGCCGCAACTGCTCCAGGAACTTCTGGTCGTCTGGGGAATGAGCCGTTGACAGGACCTTCACCCCATGGTAATGGGCCAACTGAATAGCTAGAACACCGAATGGCTGTGAACAAACAACAGACATGACAAAACATTACCAGACTGACATTGATCAAATGCATTTGACATGATTTTTTTACGGGATTTCCTGATGAAAAGCTGCATGGTGTATAAATGATAGGTCAGTGTTTTATGCAAACAAAGAGACAAAAAAAAAAAAACTAAGACCATGTACTGGCCACACTAATGTATTAAACACAGTTGATTAAACACTGTAATGATTCAGAATCAAACCATATTTTGATGACAAAGAAGCATGATGAAAAATGCATTCCTATATACAGCTCTCCCCCATAAATGAAGAAATGTAAAATCAATGCTTCAGCCAAAGACATCACTACTTCTTGCCGTCTTTAGCTAGAATGATACAACTGCCTAGCCGTATAATGGACCTCTGCTCACATTAATCAATAGTGATGTAAAAAGTGTGGAGGACTTACACTGGCTCCATCCAGCACCAGCAGTGTCTGACCGACAGCCATATGGGCGAGAGTATGAAGGGCTGTGTAGGCCCTGAGGCCGTCCCGCACTGCTCCTGCAGCTGACACCCAACTCACTTTCTCAGGCTTTGGGACTGCAGAGAAGCAATGGAGACATATGAGCAAGCAAAAAAATAAATTCTTATTTAATATCCTTAGAGATCACAATATTACTTATTACTAAGTTAGTGATGCCATACATATTCAAAATAACATTTATAAAAAAAAACATCTTTGACCTTGAGAAATTTACAACAAGGCGAATTGCACCTCTGCTCCTGTACAGCTCTGGTGCTCAAAGGTTAATGATTTGTCAGTACAGGTCAATTTGAATAACTGACCACAGCTACAGGAAGCAAATGTGAAAGCTTTGTCCAGACAAGAGTAACTATCAATGTTCCATTTTGTTGTCTTATCTATTTCTTCCAGATGGCTTTTAATAAAGTGTATCTCAGACAAGTAAAACAAAAATACACTTTTAATTTGTTTGAGCACAGAACAATTGACACAGGCTGACTTTATGAAAAATAACAGATTTCAATAAATAATTGTGAATGTCCACTAATGCTACATTGCCACATACCCAGTAGCTGTTCATGGATGAGGACTGTACTGCATAGACCAGATATCTCAGATTCCAATGGAAGAATACCTGTCATAGAATAGATTTTTGTTGTTATCATACTAAACAAAACTAAAAAGGTGTAATACAGTCTTCTCTTTCTCAAAAAGAAAAGCAGTCTTCTGTTCCTCAAAAGCACAGGACTTACCTACAACCTCATCATCAGGTTGGAAAAAAGTCACTTTGGGTCCAACTATGGAAGAAAGGCATACTTGCAAGAGTCAGAAAAGAGCGAGTAACTTACTTTGATGCAATGAGTTATCACTGATTGACACAACTATGATGCAGCATAACACTGCAACCAGATCAACTTGATTGTTTACAACCTTGACGAACAGTCCCCACAATCTCTCTGCCTACTGGAGCCGTGTCCCTCTGTAACTTCAAGTCACTGAAAAGCTGAAAGATGAAGAAGAAATGGAAAGCTAAATTTTCCCACTGTACACTCACCAACCATACTTGACCAGATTTGTGATGTTCAGTTGAACTGTCAAGTAGACATTTTGGACAATGACGAATATGGCTTATTGAATAGATATAAATAAACAAGCACCTTTGGATGACTTTTCAGAAATTGCATTATCACCTTACCTTGACCTCCACTGGACTAAGAGCACAGCCTTTAACTTGAATTTTGATCTGGTGGTCTCCAATGGAGGTGGGTGCATCCTTTTGTGACAGGAGAATATGCATATATAATTGAAATTAGATACTATTTTATGCAAATGGAAAGTGTTCAGTAGCATCGAAAACATACACAGACATATGAAATCCGCCAGTACAGTCAAGTAACGTTAAGATTGTAACATGAGTAGGCTAACGTTAATGCAGGGAAATGAAGATGGTACAATAGTAGTGAAAGTACATTCAAATAATAGAAGTACGAATGTCTAAACTGTTGCATGAACTGTCTTGAACATGCAGAATGTTTCACAAGCCGCAGCAGTAGACGACTTTGAGAAACGTACCGTCTCCTGAATGACAAACTTCACTTCTTCGGAGTCATTCAATTTGCAAAACAGTCCTTTCATTCTGACAATTGGCTTTCAAGCCACTGGATCTGTAACGTTACACACACCATCAACTAGCAAACCTCTTTCCAAAATCAACCTAACGTTATGTTAACGTTGAAATATGCTTCGCCTTAACTGTGACACGTGAGACTAATTTTAGTAGCTTAATGACAGGTTGCTGATAGTTTATTAACGTTAACGTTACCAACAATGCCAATTTAGCTTCGATAATTACCAATGAATTACCAAGGTCCTGCACACAAATGAAACACTTCTCGCTTGACCTGTACGTCTCACATGGACCGTGATCACTGTCTTAAACTCACATATCTATTCAATACTTCAGAAATGAATTAATAACAAAACAAATAGCTTTTAGTAATGGCAGAAAATTTAAACAGTTCACTGTATCCTCTAGTTTCCTGGATTTCACCCCATCACAAGCTTGCGCATGTGACGTGACATGCCCCCTCTCGCGATATTCTGCAATTCCAACTTGCGTAGCAATCGAGCAGTCCGGCGGGTGCATGGGAGAGACAGGGAGTAGAAAAATAAAGCTGGAAAATACTTATGAATTACAGGGATTTGTGTTTTTGTTTTTAAGTACTTCGCCGTTTTTCTCACAAATAATTATTCCGAAATGGAAAGTGAACGATGAGGTAAGAGAACTGAGACCCATGTTTGTTTTTTGTCCGATTGTCCTTTTTGACAAGCGCGTTGTCGTCGATGTGAGGAGGAATTTTCTCCCTTGCTGGAGACCTATCGTTATCAGCGTTAGCTGGCAAGCGAACTGTTGACTGGTTTCAAGCTTAACCTAGTAAGATTAGCATGCAGTAGACTCTAAAGCATCGAGGGGAATGGCAAGACAACCACACCTTCACGTTAATGCATTTTCAATAAAGCTATGCAATTCATGTTAGCTGCTGGTAGCATATGAGGAGTGTAACGTTCATTTGCTCTTTTGCTGTGTCAGTTTTAAATGTTAGCCGGCTAAGCTAAATATGCTAATAGCCGTTAGCGACCCATACATCACTAACGTTTGTGTGAGCAGCTAAATTAAATACCGCTCAGAATGCAGTAATGTTAACAGATATAGCTGTTAGCATCTAACGTTATCGTTGCGTTATCTGCTCAGCTTAATAGCAGGTGGTTGGGTGTTTTGAGAAACAATGCAATGCATCATGAAGCACCAGACATGCATTCAGTCTGCAGTAATTTTGAGAGATATTCTCGATACTGATGGTGCCGATGCTAGCCAGTTAGCTTGCACGGGCCCGGGGTAACGTTGGTGATCACAGCACCATATCGGCAGTGTTTCCACCCTTTTATTAACATGCTTTTCATAAACATTGGGCATGAGAAAAGTACAGTTATCCAAGGGTGTCGCTGTAATGTGTACGTACCTCTTTGCTGTCATTCAACCTTGCATGTCTTCAAGAGTAGAAAACGATATTAACGTTACATTTGGTCGCTTATGGTTAGTAACGTTACATCGATCAAATGAGCGACCAATATTCTGTTATCATACACTTTGCTTATAATTCAACAGAATATGTGGATCACTTTCAAGCATGAGTCTCATCCATATGTCGATGGTTATCATAAACTGTATGGTACAGTACTTGCACCCCATGTCTTCTCCATGTTTTGGGCTGCGAGCCCGTCTGGTGCCGCGCAGAGGAGTTGGCACTCCCTGTTACGGGAGATTGCACTGAAGCAGCACAAACATTTGGATGACACGGTTAACCAGGAAACTTCACTGTGTTCTTCATAGACTTATAAACTTGAACACGTGGAAAGACATTTGGAATTTGTAGTTAAACGAATTTGCAACTAAGTCTCTGTGGAGCCCAAAGTTTTCCGGTCGTCGTTGAGATGAGCACTTGGCACCTACAGTGCACCTACAGTACATGATTGTAATCTGTAGGTCAGAACTCACGGTCATTGTCGAACTATGAGACTGACCCCATGACGTCCTTGTGGTGAACGCAGAGCGGTAAACACGTCAATCTACTTTCTTTTCATGATAAAAGGTCTCTGTTTCTTGCTAAAGACAGAGACTGCCTATAGCCTATTTCAGACTTTTGTTTTGTGGTGTAAAGTATAGTAGGGCGTGTTTGTGTTTGTGTGGAAGGTGTTAGAACTGCTTCATGTTTGCTTCAGTCTACTCTTGTTGGCCTCTTCTGACTGTGCTTTCAAGCATCCTTGTCATTTCATTCCCATAACTTCAGTGCAGAGCATGAAGGTCCTGCTGCCCCCAAAATAGCTGTCACATCATATCTGACAAAGGCTTGTATAACTTGCTGCAGAACAGCACAGCGACAGTTTGCCTCTGCATTTCTGCCGACTTATAATAGTTACCAGGCAGCCAGCAAAGTATCTGATTGGCATGGACCTCCACTACTTTGATACTCCTGTTTTTCCCACCCTCACACTCAGACACAAGCAGGACGGCTTTTTAACTGCTTGTCTTTGTTTGGGTACCAAGACTCAAGTACAGTGTAAACACCATAGCTGTGTATGTGTAATGCATTTACACACTTATCATTGATGTGCCTTCCCTGAGTAATGCGTTGTTGCCTTATTGAATGTCCTTGGGGAGATATGAATCTGACTTCGCCCCCTTGAGGGTGCATGTTTAAGAACCTTCTGCTTTCTAGTAATCCATTTGGGTATCTAGTGTCGGGATGGCAGCTTGCCCAAGTCGAGTACAGTTCACCACTGTTGTCTGTCTGTGTATGAGAAAGGAGAAAGACACAGATCATAGTGCACAATGGAAATGTCCTAACAAAAAAAATAACTAAATGTAGGCTAAGTTGAATTGACATGTCATTTCTGCTTGTTATAGCTAATTTATGATTGTAGATCATGTCTAGATTTGATGACAGTATTGCCATACAGATGTGTGCATATTCTCTTGGATATTTGATTGAAGTGTGTGTGTGTGTGTGTGTGTGTGTGAAGTGGAGGCTAATAATAACTCTTGCACTTATCTGCTGTCCTGAGCTTGATTCTCTTGTCCTCATCACCTGCTCTCTTGTCTCTCTTTCCTCACACACACACACACACACACACACACACACACACACACACACACACACACACACACACACACACACACACACAGCCGATGATCACTCATCACTGTCTCTGTCTCTAATGTTCATCATCTGACAGCTCTCTTGAGCAGCGATAAAATGTGGACTCCTTGTGCACGTCAGTGTTTTGAGTACTGAGACTGGCAAGAAACACATCAAGCAGATAGTTAGCCTTTTCTCATTGGCAAGAATCAGGCATATTAAGATGCTACTATAATATTTTAATCAAAGCAGATTAGACTCACCCCTCAGGGACTCTCAAGGTATTTAGAGTTGTTGGTTCTACACTAAACATAAACATCATACATATCTTAGACATACCATACAATCTGTAAGCAAGTGGCTTGGCAGTAGACTTGAGGAACTTCTGCTGAAGTTTATATTGATACGTTTGTACTGGATATGGCTTTTTCTCATATAGTCGAAGAGCCTCAAATTTAACTTGTTGTCTTGTGTTTTTGGCAAAGTGTGCCACTCCAGTATTGCATTAGAATATAAAACAAAATACAGTAGGCTATGTGATGATAACATTGCATTCAGGGTAGGCTATACATTTTTGTTGTTTTTATTAGCCTGTTTATGTCCATTATGATGCCCATAAGAAAATTTTGCAGGTAAATAGGGTAAAAAAAATAACTGAAAAAATGTAGCCGGTTATTTAGGCTACATTAGGGCAACAAGGTTTTGTTTTGCAAGTTTTACCATAGGCTTGCAAAAGAGGGTGATGACACAATACTATGACTTTCCACCATAGGGTGGAAATACCGACTCCAAAAGTCACTATGTGCTTTACTGCTCTCAGGGGATCAAAAAAAGACCCTCTGGCTCAAGGAAGATGTTTGATGCTCTGGCCATTCTGACCAAGGCCGTCTACTGTCTAGTTTACTGTAGGAAGACAAATCTTGAGGACATGAAAGAACAACTGCCAACAGACATTGCAAAATCCCCCCATCACTTAGCGTGCTCAGTGCCAAGCCTTTGTGCGGTTGCTGCCAGTGTTTGCTGGGCAGGTGGGCCATATTGGCTGTGTAGTTAGGCTAGCTAGGGCGCTACCTTTTAGCATCAGCTCTGCAATGCCTCTGTGGACGTGTGTGGAGCTCATTGCTGTCTGGGGCTTGTGTTTTGTTCTTCTCGGTGTGTAATTAAGTAAGTAAGCTAGAATGAGCGAGAGACAGAAACAGAGAAAGAGGGAGAGAGAGAGAGAGAGAGTGTGCAGCTGTCAGGTTTTCACTGCACTGTAAGGAAGCCCAAACACCAAAGGCAGCATTACAGAGTGAATTTAGGTTAATGAGAGCTCTGAATGGCGCACCAGAGCTCAAGTGGAATGGTGAGCTCCCGAGAACACAAGCTCCAACTAGAACCGTGCAGAACACAGAGCTAGAACAGTGTGTGGAACTGTTGGCCAGCAGAGGAATAGGCAGGAACCGAGTAGTGACATATCGGCTTCTCTTGGCTGAAGGCTTTTTGATGGCTGATCAGGAGTTTGGAGGAACTCCTCACTAAGTGTGTTTGCTGTGTGTTCAGCCCTGAGCTGTTTTCTGTTTTGTGTGACATTGTTTTCTGAGCTGCTTCTTCTGTTTTGTGTGACACAGTGTGCAAGGTTGCCATCATGCTCTGTCTCTCCCTCTCCTGCTCTAGTCTGCTGGATGTAGCCTAGCAGCTTCCCTGTTTGATGAGCATCATAAGGCTGCACATTCATAATCACCCTCACCCTTTGGCTTGACCTGGAGCTTAACTTACACTCAGTGTATCCCCATACATAGGCCTACACAAACACACTCACACACAAATATACAAATATATCTGCCCACACACGCACGCACACAGACAGACAGACAGACAGACAGACACATCTGCCCTGCCACACACATCATACACACACAGACATACAAACACATCTGCCCTCAGCTTGTTCTGAGCTTTCAGACCCTGCACACAGATAATCCTCCAGTGTAGTGCTGCACTCCGACCCCCGTACGCGTGGGCTGCTGGCAGATCGTTCGCCTCGTATTCGCTCGCACAACACACACTACACTAGCAGTCATTCTCTCTCTCTCTTTCCTGCTCAATCGCTCGATCGCTCTCACACAGTCAGACCAAGAGTTGGTATTATTATTATCATAGATGAGCAGCCACCAGCACACCTACGTTGAATACACTTGAAACCTGTCGTAGTCCTACACACGTGTGTGCCTATCGCCTAATGCACTATTCTGAAATTAATAAGCAGTGCAGACACACAATACATACATACACACACACACACACACACACACACACCTCCCTAACATACTAACTAGTCTTGTAGGTATGTACTGTAACTAGTTTTGCTGGATTTTCCACTGAACTCTGGTGTACACGTGTGTGTGTGTGTGTGTGTGTGTGTGTGTGTGTGTGTGTGTGCGCGCGCGCATGCGTGCAGGCGGTGTCAGTGACCTGCTCTCATTTCCAAACTGTTTGCATTTTACAGCTGCACTTCAGAAGGGGAATAACAGAAAAGCTAACATTGCGCTCGGTCAAAGTTCGGACCAAGGACTCCATACAGAAGACGGGGTCAGTGTGACAGGCTGGCTCTGAATGCTACAAGCAGTCCAGTGTCTGGTCGGTCGAGTAGCCTAGTTTCACTGTTGAGCTCTGAGGGAACACCTTTGAATCTTGTTTGGAAGGTTTTGCAACCTTCTAACTGCTATGTTGTCCAGTTTGAGTAGAAACTGTTAGAATGGTCTAGAATGTTCCAGAAGCCCTAGAACGAACGCTTACTGAGTGAAATCGGCCTATAGCACAGCATGTCTCAGGGACACAGAGCCCATACACACACACACACACACACACACACACACACACACACACACACACACACTCGCTCGCACCCCAGCACCCTTTTTGTACTCCACTGTGGCAGACAAAGAAGGAACTGGTGCATAAAACAGCAGGGTAATGCTGAACCCCCTTCTGTGAAGATGCGAGGGAGAGGAGCGGGAAAGGGAGGGAGCAAGGGAGGGAATGAATGAATGAGTGAGTGAATAAATGAATGAATGAATGAATGAATGAGTGACTGAATGAGGGAATGGAAGAAAGGAAGAAGGTTCTGAAGTGGGAAGAGGGCTCAAGTCAATTAAACTGTGAAAAATTCTCATGTAAGGACCCCCTCACCTCAACCCCCCGTCCAACAGACCAGGAATATTTCACACGGTCCCTCTACCTTTGCCATGTTCACAGTGTGGTGGCATCTACTTCTAGGCTCTGGTGTGAAGTCCCACACAGCCAAGCCCTACAAAACCAGCCCCCTCAGCCAAG
>JAODXP020000031.1:16216178-16226178 GCA_027497455.2 Sardinella longiceps
CACACTCACACTCATGCTGATAGGACAAATTCACACATCCACATGGGGATCCTCTGTTGGTCACATGATTTACATTTATAGAAACTTTGCTTGGGATGACTTCCTTCAGACACACTTTCAGATTATGTCGAGTTACTTCCCTAAAACTGTGTGTGTGTGTGTGTGTGTGTGTGTGTGTGTGTGTGTGTGTGTCTGTGTGTGTTTCTTGTAGGAGGGTTCGCTCAGGCAGTGGTGTGTCGTTGACCAGTATGCATTCCATTGAGCAGCGTGTGGTGGAGGAGCCGGAGGAGGAGGACCCAGAGAAGAAATTACCAGGTGTGTGAAGACACACACACACACACACACACACACACACACAGAGGAGCTGTGTATAATGCAATTTGCATACAGTTGATACGTATGAGAATATTTGACCTACTCACAAATACACACCTTTCCACATGTCTATGATCTATATACTGTATGTGCATTAGTGACCGCTGGTTTAAGGACAGAAAGTGTGATCAGGTAGCCTGGGCGAAAGCGACTGTTGACTATGTCATACAGTCTGGCCCAACGCACTTGAAATAGGTTTCCGTTTGGGTATGACGTATTCCCTCGTCTGGCTCTCACGCCTACAACTTTCGCTTTCAGTATTAACAGATCTCTCGCAAGTTCTGATCTATTTTGACATCGTAGTGGCAATAAATCCTCAAGATCATGGATGCTAATGTCATGTACCAATTTTGTGAATGTAATTCGGAAGTGGGGGAGAGAATAACAAACGGGTCCCTATCCTGTAGGACTACAACATTTTGATACATCGCTCTAAACTTTGTGCTGATTGGCTAAACCGTAGAGTAACCGAGGGAAAGGCGGCAAGGGGGGTTTATTCCAGACTACGTGCGAAGATAAATGTTTAGCGGAGGTACGTAGGATGGCATCGCCAGGCTAATGATCAGGGGATTAAGCCAAAAGTGTGGAGACACACAAAGAGACACACACACACACACGCACACACACACACACACACACACACACACACACACACACACACACACACACACACACACACACACACACACACACACACACACACACACACACACACACACACACAGTCATTCTAACCTCTCCCGTTCCCCCACACTGCTCCCCTTCCTCCAGTGACGTTTGAGGACAAGAAGCGCGAGAACTTTGAGCGGGGCAACCTGGAGCTGGAGAAGCGTCGTCAGGCCCTGCTGGAGCAGCAGCGTCAGGAGGCGGAGCGCGTGGCGGCGCTGGAGCGTCAGGAGCAGGAGCGTAAGGAGCGCGAGCGGCAGGAGCAGGAACGCCGCAGGCAGCAGGAGCTGGAGAGACAGCTGGAGAAACAGAGGGAGCTGGAGAGGCAGCGCGAGGAGGAGAGACGCAAAGAGATCGAGAGGAGAGAGGTGAGGAGGAGGAGGGGAAAGAGAGAGAGAGGAAGAGGGGAGAGGTGAGAGGCAGAGGAGAGAGAGGGAGGGAGGGAGGGAAAGGTAGGATGAACGTTGTTGAAGAGAGAGAGGTACAGTGCAGGCAGTATGGAGTGATCAGAGAGAGAGAGAGAGAGAGAGGACAGATAGTTGGGGCTTAAAAAAGAAGGAAGGAGGGAGGACGGGAGATGGAGGACAGACTAAGAGTGAGGAGAGAGGGATGAGAAGGAGGAAGTAGGGAAGAAGAGAGGAAGAGGAGGAGGGATCTAGTAGGAGCTGGAGAAGCGGAGAGAGAATGAGGAGGATGAAAAGAGAGGAAGGAGGTGAAGAACAGAAAGAAAGGAAGAGGAAATGATGTGGGGAGATGCTGTGTGATAAGAGGTGAAGAGGCAGAGGTGCAGAGCTCTAAGAATAGGCTGAAGTAGTTTAGAAACGTTGGCATTGGCATGCTACCTACCTCAAGACAGTCATTCAGTACAGAACAGTTTTTTTTTTTTTCTTTTTTTCTTTATTTAAAATTGTCACTTGGCAACAGACACAAATCATGCTATCACTCAACAAAAGCAAAAGAAACTCCCATCCCCTCAGCCATAGCCAGGGTTGTGTGATGTGTGAAATGTTCAGAGAGAGAGATACTTGCGCAAGTGAGTTTGCTTGCAGGGGTTAAACCAAAGATCATTGAATACTGACCTCTCTGGTTAAACTGGCTGTTAATGTTTTGTACGCATCATTATATTTACACGGTTATTTCTGACAACTTCAGACGCAGACATTTCAGGTGTGTGTGTGTGTGTAACGGTGACGTTTTTTCCTCCCAGGCGGCCAAGCGTGAACTGGAGCGCCAGCGTCAGCTGGAATGGGAGCGGAACCGCCGACAGGAACTCCTGAACCAGAGGAACCGAGAACAGGAGAACATTGTTCTACTCAAGGCCCGCAAGAAGACCCTTGAGTTTGAACTGGAGGCCCTGGTGCGGAACACGCACACACACACACACACACGTGTACACACACACACACACACACACACGTATACATACAACATGCGCCCCCACAAATCAGCAACATGGAAGTCAAAACATTTTGGAATATTGTAACACAATGTCTCATATTTTGGTGTGTGTGTGTGTGTGTGTTTTAGAGCGATAAGAAAACACAGCTGGAAGGAAAGCTGCAGGATCTGCGCTCGCGTCTCTCAACCCAGCGGCAGGAGATCGAGAACACTAACAAGACCCGCGAGCTCCGCATCGCCGAGATCACCACACTACAGCAGCAGCTGCAGGTACACACACACACACACACACACACACTAATCACACAAATTATTGTGTGAGTGCTTACATATACAGTACAGTATATGCTCACACACATACACACACATGTAAAATCTTTGTATTCTTTACTCTCCCCATTCTATTCCTCCTCCCCGTCTTCCTATTCATCTTACTGGGTCCATGTGATTGTCTTTGTCACTCTCCCCACCTCCATGCTCTTTATCTCATATGTGTGTGTGTGTGTGTGTGTGTGTGTGTGTGTGTCTGTCTGTCTGTCTGTCTGTCTGTCTGTCTGTCCCTCAGGAGTCTCAGCAGTGGCTGGGTCGTCTGATCCCGGATAAGCAGTGTCTGAACGACCAGCTCAAACAGGTCCAACAGGACAGCCTACACAGTAAGATCTGTGTGTGTGTGTGTGTGTGTGTGTGTGTGTGAGCTGTGTAAATCTTGTTATTTTGGCACACTTGTATAGCAATAGCTGCATGCGTACTGTACACCCATGTGGAAGGGCTCAAGCTTGAAGTTGGTTCCTCAGGTTTGCCTATAGTGAGTGTGAGTGAGGCCCACAGCAGTACGGAAGTGCAAGTGTGAGTCTTAATGAAAGCTGTTGGGCGCTGGTGATGCTGGTGAGACCAAACCTGTGGAGCCTGTGTGTGTTGCACAAGGGTGTCCCTTTCTGAGACAGGAAGTGTGTAACTGTCGACTTGGCAGAGAGGAAAAGTGAAGGGAAGCGTGTGTGTGTGTGTGACAAGCTTATCTCTCGGCTACGGAAGGTTCCAGAATAGAATCACACATCACTAGAAAACTGTAAAGAGTGCTGGTAAACAAATAAGACAACAGAACATCATCAGAAATGTAGAATTCACTCCTTGCTCATACATTTCTATTCTGCACAGACATTTGCGGTTACACTGGCCATAGTATCACAGACAGTCACGTTTGACTGTTAGCAGCTAGCGTAATCTTAGATGGACGATTACCGTAGATATCGCTAAAGTTAGTGGTTTTGTTTGACTGACAAACATGTCGCCTAATGAACGTCCAAGTGAGTTTTCTTTTAGTGATGGTTATGTAGCCGACGTAACCGCAAGAAAGTTGACCACATATTAAAAATGTTTCTGAGCAAAGAGGCTGTTGTGATGGATCAAGAAACATTAGCACTAGAAGTATTTTATATGACTCCGTCTGTGCTGGTGCGTTCCCATTGACCTCTGACCTCTGACCTTTGCCCCTTGTGTGTTGCTGTGTCAGGAGACTCCCTGTCCAACATCCAGAGGGCGCTGCAGGTGAAGGACTCGGCACGGCAACAGCTAAAGGACCAGCTGGACCAGGTGGAGCAGGAGACGCGTGCCAAACTGCTGGAGATAGACGCCTTCAATACTCAGCTCAAGGTAGACACACACACACACACACACACACACACACACAGCTTTGAAGTGCCATCTATTAAATAGTGATGTAATAGGAAATGTACAAAATGTTGCCCAAAGACTTTTAACAAAATAAAGGGCTTGCTCACTTCCCTTTGTTCACAGCTATTAAACTGTGGACACACACACACACACACACACACACACACACACACACACACACACACACACACACACACACACACACACACACACACACACACACACTCTTACTTGGTGGTACTTGGTGGGACCCATTAGCAGAGATCAGATCACTGGGCTTAGACTTCTCCCATAACAGCACTGCTGTCTCTAACACACTTCTGTAGTTTGCTTTTTCCCTTGTGTTTCTTTGTGTTTGTGCGTGTGTGCGCTTATTTGTGTGTGTGTGTGTGTGTGTGTGTGTGATGGTGGGTGTCTGCATGAGCGCGTGTGTATGTGTGTGCAGGTTCGCCTATGTGAACAGGGAACTGGAGTACTACAGGGCTGAAGTACTGTGTGTGTGTGTGTGTGTATGTACATGTATGTGTATGTATCTTGTCTGAGACATGTTTGTATGAGAGTGTGTGTGTGTGTGTGTGTGTGTGTGTCTCCTTTGTCCTGATCCCTGTGTGCGGTGGGTGTTGTTGTATCAGTGAGAAGAGGCAGTGAGCCTCTAGCACAGGATGATCCACTCTTCTCCTCTCATTGTCTCTGACTGTCACTCACTCTGTTCTATCAACCCCCCCCACCACCCCCGTCTCTGTCTCTGACAACCTGCTCCCACCTGTGTAACCCAACCACCACCCCATCGTCCGCCCACCTCACACCTGGCCGTGCCCATGCCCACACCACACCTGGCCGTCTCTGTGTGGCTTGGCTGCGCCTCCTCTTGCGCCCGCATTCGTCCTCCGCACCCCATGCGACACGTGATTGCGACCCCCTACCCCACCCCCACCCTCTATCTCCTCCACGGTCCTGTCCTGGCCTGCGCTCCCTTGCCTCTGACCACCATGGGCTCCCACTCCTGTTACCCGTCCCCCAGTCTTTGGGGTGCTTCTACCAGGCCCACACCAGCCGGATAGAGAGCCTGCACCGGAAGCTCA
The DNA here is from genome assembly GCA_027497455.2 of Sardinella longiceps. NCBI lineage: Eukaryota > Metazoa > Chordata > Actinopteri > Clupeiformes > Clupeidae > Sardinella > Sardinella longiceps. The sequence continues at coordinate 16,221,371 of JAODXP020000031.1, forward strand.
CCCTGGAAGACCAGATGGGGAGACAGGTAGAGAGATGCCCGTCAGTCTGCCTGCCCAAATAACCACTACCCCCCCCCAACACACTCCCCAAAGCTCCCCTCCCCTGCGGTGATGTCCCCTGTGCCCTCTGACTCAGACCTCCTCTCCCCTGCATCTCTGCAACAGCACTGCACTGCACTGCACTCTGGCTCTCTGCTGCCCCTCTCTGGCCCTCTAGAGCACTGCATCCCACGCCCAAAAACTAAACAGCCAGTGGAAGTTGTGGAGCGAGGGCAATACCGCAAAAATGATATTAGTGATGTGTTGAGAATAAAGCCTGAGGTTAGTTCAGATTTGGCAAGCAGATTTCTTATTAATATTATTGATATTGCTTTTTTTTTTTTTTTTTTTTTTTTTTTTACTTTTTTGTAAATTTGTCACTGGTAAATATCTAGTCATTTGTTGTTTACTTTAAACTGTAAACAAAATGGCGTGCTGCGAGACAGTAGCTACAAATGTTTGGCCCTGCTCGTTGAAAGTGCCTCTGGCCTTAGGCTCAACATGACACTGATGGTGTTTGGAAGACAACAGCTTTTTCCTAAAAGCACAATCGCTAACCTAGTTAGCAATTTTGTTGGTTGCAATGCAATTTCCCATTGCCAACCAACTTAGTTGCTAACTAGCTAGCAGCTGTGCTTTTGGGATACGGATGCCTTGTCTGGCCTCTGCCTCTTGCTAAGTTAGTAGTTTCCCCATCTGGTAACCCTACTCACCCCACAAGGAGTCTGTTGAACTAACACTCACCTAGAGAGGGAGACAGACAGACAGACAGACAATGCCTGGGTAATGTGGGCAGATATATAGTATGAATTCAGGGTTCCTACAGTACATTACACAGTTTGTTTCATGGTCTAGACAACCGCTGCAGCCAACGTTATAAATCAACATCTGGGGGTCTAATGTCTAATGTACCTGCTAATGTTGGGAGATATACCGTAAAACTCCAAATTATAGCCCGGGCTTTTATTTTCCCAAATCGCCAAAATGCACCGGCTTGTATTTGAGACAGGCGTCTATATGAGACAGGCCTTTAATGTTGAGATGTTCGTTGAGTGTGGGACAGATCATGTTAGAATTAGCCTACTATAATATCTTAGATTACTAGTATCTTAAAATAACGAAACGATTTGACAATGCACGTTACCATCAAGCCTATGGACTTGTTGCCCGAAACACATCAACAAGAAAGAAAGGACAACATCCCGAAGTTAATGACACACCTAGGCTATTATCTCTCCTCTCCTCTCCCAAAACAACAACCAATACTATAGGCTACAGGAATTCATGGCCTTATGAAAAACTAATGATAAATAAAAAACGAAGTTGTATGCTATGGAATAATCCTTCAATAAGCATGGTTTCAAACCTGCTACGCAGACACCGTTCACACACCCTGGTTCACGGGCAATCCTGCGTGCGCAAATCACTTTCTCTTTCTCTAGGCTATGCGTCTACATTAAATTCCCTTCGCAGATTTCCTTTCCTTGTTCACGATTGAATCAGGCATATCACTTTAACTAGAACAGGCTAGACTTAACGGGTGACAGCGACTTTACTTGCTGTGAAATAATTATTGGGACGTTATGCGTTGTTTCACAAGTGTCGGACTCGTAGCCTATAGCCTACAGTGCATTACCTAATATGCAAGGAGATCGCTAAAATGTTTACCGTTAATGCCCTGAAAGTCATAGGCTTACTGAAAACTTCATACTTTTCCTGAAAATAATTTAATTACAGTCTGAAGAAGAGATCATGCTGCAAGTCCCTCATTCGTGTTCCTTTCACCTGCCATCATGCTCGCATATGCAAGTTATGGACAAGTTATGGACTGCATGGTTCGCAATCTACACCATACTGGCTTAAACAGACGAGTTTGGAAAATTAAATACCACCCGAAACTAAAAAACAGACCAGGCCTCTATTTGAGACCGGCCTTTAACCCCAAACCTGTGGCCACACCAGGCGTGTAAAAGAGACAGGCGTCTATTTGGGACTCAGCGATTATTTGAAGTTTTACGGTACTGTAGCATCGTACTTTGGTGGAGGTCCGAACTCTCCCTCTCTCCAGTGACAACAGAGTTATGTAGTTTTATTTCCAACCAGCCTATTTTTTAATCTTTGATGTATTAAAGTTGATTCTTCCTTTTATTTTGAGTTAGTTTGTTAAGTTTGAGCTAGAGGGTGTGTGGGGAACCTGACCAGAAAAGAACAGAGATGAAACAGGCTTCTTGGCTTGAAGCTTCTCCACAGCGCTGATTTGACATCATGACTAAACTGATCTGATTGGTTTATACTGTATATGCTTTTGATTTTCATCCTTTGTGAATATTGGTGATGCAGACAAACTCAAACATATTGTACACACTTGAATACAGTCAGATCCTTCTTCCAACCCATACTTACCATCAAACAGTTACACACACACACACACACACACACACACACACACACACTCATACTCATCCCCACTCCTACACCCCTGGTTGCTGCAGCAGCAGGTCTGACGGTGCCCTGTCGGGTGCGTGTGGTGTGTGTATCTCTTGCAGTGGGAGGGCTCGCTGGCCAACGAGGCGCTGCTGGACTGCCTCTCCTCCCTGTCCGCCTGTCTCAGGCGCATAGGGCGCTACCTCCAGGTCTCCCCTTTGCCCCTCACACACACACACACACACACTCACACACTGGTCCACACAAAAGCTTTCTTGCCCCTCTCCACACCCCTACAAACCCCTCCTAAAACGCTCTGCTCCCTCACATCTTCACCCTCCCTCTACACACACACACACACACACACACATACTCACACACACCCCAACGCTGCTGCCACACCCCAAGATCCCTGTTCCCCCCCCACTGAGACGGTGGGACAGGCCTGGCCCAGGTCAGTCCCCCCTCTCCCCAGTCTGATGGACGGGAGTGCAGTAGTAGTTAGATGCCCCCCCCGCCCTGCCCCATCCCACCGCACCGCACCGCACCCTGCCGACTGTGTGTGCCTTTGCTGCCTCTGGCATCTCTCCATGAATCTGGATGTGGTGAATTAGCAATATTTTTTTTTTTTTTTTTTTTAGCTCTTAAGGGCCATTTCAGTTTGATTTTAAACATGGACCATCATTGCATTCAAGACAATGAACATTTTGCGGGCCTAATTTAGCCCCTTTTTTCCTTTATATTTTAGAGTGATATGCTGTGATTATTATTCTTTATTATGAGAACTCTTTTGGTAAGTTTGGTCTCAGATAGGCAACTGTGTTGTCCTCATTGACATTGCAGTGTGTTTCCATGTAATGTAGTTGTGTAGTCTTTTCTTTCATGATTAAATCTGATGACTTTAGGTTAACATTCAAATTAAAATGCGACTTGCCCTTCAGAGATATTCCCCTTGCATCCTGTTTGTAATTTCAGTAGCAAACAGGCTTAGTTCACCATCGTCTGTCCCTTTAAACTAAAGGAAAGATTTCACTATTGACTGAATGGTCCCTTACTTTCTCACTCACTCACTCACTTGTGCACAGCATGGTGGTGGTGATGACGGTGATCATTGTGAGTTCTAACCAGTCCAGTTCATGAGTTTTAACTGTGTGTGCTCCTCCAACTGTGACCCAGCTTCAGTTTGTCAGCCTGGCGTGTGTGTGTGTGTGTGTGTGTGTGTGTGTGTGTGTGTGTGTGTGTGTGTATATATGTGTGTGTTTTTGTTTGGTTGTGCGTGTACGTGCTTACATGTTTGTGTGTGTATGTGCGATGTAATTCTAACTGAGCGGTGTGCTAACATTGTGCCTATGGCTTTAGGATCATTTGCTGTGTTTTGGCTCCTGTTGCTTATGTTGTATTGGGGGTATAGTCTGTCAGTGTGTGGGTGTGTGTGGATGGTGGTGGTGGTGGTGGTGTGTGTGTGGGTGTGGGTGGTGGTGGTGGTTGGTGGGGTGCGCAAGGGTGATCAGAATCTCTGAAGCAGCAGCAGTGGTTCAGGATCATTAGAAGCAGCAGAAGCCATTAAGTTAATGCTCTAATGCTGCTAGTGCCAAACATCCCCTAGTGCATTACATGCTATTCTAATGGGTTTGTTTAGTTAAAGCTCTTGTGTTCCATCATGGAGAGGGACGCTGGATTCCAATACTCAATGAGGGATTCTCTTATTTTGGTTGGTGATTGTTGTTAAAATACTGTATATTAGCACTTAGAGCTTATTGTATAGCAGACTCAAGAATCCAGACTGCATTTATAGACTATTTTGGTCTGCTGTCAAAGATTTGTAGTCATGTAGACATTGATGCATTTGTATCATAGCATAGAAGTATGGGTAATGTCATGTGGTATTCCAACTAAAGAATGTGCCATATATGGGAAATAGTCGTCTCCAAATTTCGGCTAGTGTTGTCAGAAGTGTGCTTGATGAATACTTACTTTTGGAAGTGTGTGTGATGGCTAGTTCGGAGGCCCCACATGAACATAAGCACTGGTGTGTGTGTGGCCCTGTTGCCGGCACACACTGGAGCACCCCTGCCACCCACTGGAGTCGTCTCTGGTGAGCGTAACCAAAACTTGTGATTCTGTGAGGACTTAGGGGGGCTAACGGGGGGAGGCTACCAGCAGTAGTGCTGTAGGTCCCCCTGTGAGCTCACCTGTCCGTCACAACGCGTTCCATGCAAGTGTGTCTCAAAGTGCTCTGATGCATTCAGCAAGTTCACTTAGGGAGATGGAAACACACATAAAGTCTCACGCACATCACACACAGACACACATACGCACGCACACACACACACACACTCATACAT
>JAODXP020000031.1:16228678-16301178 GCA_027497455.2 Sardinella longiceps
GGTCTTATTATTTTTGTATTTATGGTTTGGTAAATGGGTGGGTCCTTCTTATAAGACTGACTGTGTAAGCAGCGTTCTTGTGCTTAATCATCATTTTTTTAAATCATATTTCATAAAATATTTTTTTGCTGAATGAATCCCCATGTGCTAGTTTTGCTTGCTTTGTGAATGCTCAGTAGAGATGTGTTTGCTTGTCATCCTGCTTGTATTATTTTTGTCTTCCTGTAGTACACAATGATTTTGGGTTTGAGTTAGAATACAGTAGAATGTGTTTGATGTTAGAAAGGCTACTGTTGGTCAATAATATAAGAGTGCACACTCGTGGAGGTGCTGTTAGGCGAGGTTAACTGTAGATAGAATTTAGCGCGATGAGTGTGCGCTAAATTCTATTTACAGAAAGGCTACTGTTGACCATATTTATTTTGTGCATGTTCACAAGTCATCATATTCAAATACACATATGACCGCAACCAATGACCACTGACCTCACCAGTCTGAAAATGGCCGGTGTCATGCCATTGTATCCATTTGTCGAGCCTTTTATTTTGGATGTGGTCACATGTGGTGTCTGGAGGTGTTGTTCAGTGCAGTGCAGTGTGCTGTGTGGAGCCGTCTGCGGTCCTCAGTGTGTGTCTACTCGCCAGGTGGATGAGGCCCAGACAGGTGAGCCAGGCTGGCTGGGCGGAGAGCTGAAGGGCAAGACCGGCTGGTTCCCCGCCAACTACGCCGAGAAGATTCCGGAATCCGAGGTCCCGCTTAGCCTGCGTGGCACGGCGTCCACCTCCGGCCCACCACCCAAGATGGGCAGCGCCCGAATCACGCCAACCACACCCACCGCTGCCCAGCCCCCGCTCCCAGAGATGGGTCCAGGTCCTGTCCAATCAGCAGTCGCCCCACCCACAGCGGCCGCCGCCTCCTCGTCATCCTCGGCCTCCAGTAACTGGGCGGATTTCAGCACGACGTGAGTGCCGTCATCATGACATATTAACCAACTCAGTAAAGACTCAGTGTCACTCAGACACAAACTATTTATACACACTAGCCTTTAGACATGACCATCAGACATGAACTAGTCATACACATACACATACAACTTTAAACCTTTACTTAAAGCAATATACCGGAGTAAGTTTAAGCATAGCCCTGCTGCACGAGCCTTCTAACAGCAATATATTTCGCATGAAATGAAAGATTTTCGAACAGCACAGACCTAACGCGAACGCGAAACACTTTACATTGAGTCAATGTAACCTCAGATCTTACTTTCGGTTTCCAACAGTCAGGTCCCATTGATTCAGTGTAAAGTGCCTGTTCGCTTCTGCGTTCGCCTTCGGTCTGTGCTGTACCATATTATTTTGTTCCACTCGCTAACTAGCGCATTTAGCAAGCTCTTTCAACAGGGCTATGTTTGAATTCACTCCGGTACTCTCCTTTGAGATGCGCCTTTTACAGAGAAGGTGTCTGGCTACTTGTGTATTTTCGTTTGATATATGGGTGATTTTTGTGTGTTATCTGCTTATGGTTATGTTGTGATCTCTATATCAATTGTGTGTGTTTGTGTGTGTGTGTGTGTGTGTGTGTGCGTGTGTGCAGGTGGCCGTCTAACTCGGTGGAGAAGCCAGAGAGTGATGGCTGGGATCCGTGGCCCTCTCAGGCAGCCCCAGCCCCAGCTCCAGCCCCAGCCCCAGCCCCAGCTCCTGCTCCTGCTTCAGCCCCAGCTCCTGCCCCTCAGCCCAGCCTGTCTGTGCCCAGCGGAGGCCCCCTGCGCCAGCGCTCAGCCTTCACCCCCGCCACCCTCAGCGGATCCTCACCCTCACCTGTGCTGGGACAGGTACCAATGCTGACACACACACACACACACACACACAAGCACACACAAAAATGTAGTGAACGCTTTTGTTCTAAGTAACTTAGACACAATAATAAAAAAAAATATTGATGCATTGATGATTAAAGAAAAACATGTCTGTAGGTTAGGCCTATAATTTGAAAGACCTATTTACTAAGACTAGCAGCTCTACTCAACTCTAGTGTAGAACCCCAGCAGTAGGCACTGACTTGAATGCCGCCTGGTGATTAGTAGTGTTTTGGCTGAAGCATGCCCAGTGTTACTGAGTGCTGTTGTGCGTGTGTGTGTGTGTGTGTCCAGGGCGAGAAGGTGGAGGGTCTGCAGGCGCAGGCTCTGTACCCGTGGCGGGCTAAGAAGGACAACCACCTCAACTTCAACAAGAACGAGATCATCACGGTGCTGGAGCAGCAGGACATGTGGTGGTTCGGAGAGGTGCAGGGCCAGAGGGGCTGGTTCCCCAAGTCCTACGTCAAACTCATCTCAGGCCCCGTGCGCAAGTCCGTCAGGTACAGTAGGGGGCCACCCAGGGGTGCATCTCGGGCAGTACATATACGTTAGGGGATGTCATAGTGGCAAGATGGGTAGAGGCTGAGCAGGGGGAATTCCCGTGGATGTGGTTTTATTGGAAATGTAAACGTGTGTGTGTGTGTGTGTGTGTGTGTGTGTGTGTGTGTGTGTGTGTGTGTGTGTTGCAGTATTGAGTCAGGATCGTCAGAAAGCCCACCAAGTGTGAAGAGACCCAGTCCATCACCCAGCAAACCTCTGGAGCTTGGAGAAGGTGAACATTCACACACACACACTTTTACTCACGTGCACTTACACCACTAACATAGCCAACGCACACCTAGAGCAATAACATTACAACTGTATACTTGGTCTTTTACAACTGCATAACTTGGATTTCTGTTCTTGTGTGTGTGTGTGTGTGTGTGTGTGTGTGTGTGTGTGTGTGTGTGTGTGTGTGTGTAGAGTACATAGCCATGTACACCTATGAGAGCACGGAACAGGGCGATCTGACGTTCCAGCAGGGTGATGTCATCACGGTCACCAAGAAAGAAGGGGATTGGTGGACGGGAGTTGTGAGTGGAAGGACTGGTGTTTTTCCCTCCAACTACGTCAAACCCAAGGACTCAGATGTAAGTGTTTGTGTGTGTGTGTGTGTGTGTGTGTGTGTGTGTGTGTGTGTGTGAGAGAGAGAGAGAGAGAGAGCGAGAGAGAGATGGAGAAGGAAAGGAGGAGAAGGGCACCCAAGGGTCTGACCATCTTTGCTCCTCCACAGGCACTGGGAGCAGCAGGGAAGACGGGGAGTCTGGGGAAGAAGCCAGGTACCCAGCATCACCATGTCTTATTCGCCCCGACCACACACACACACACACACACAGCAGTAATACCCACTCACTGTTGCCTCACGTCATCCTCACCTCACCTCCGCTCACACACATGTACTACATGGGCATTATGTGCTGATCTCAGTTCAGTTTCAGCCTAATGAATGCATGCCAATAGAGAGGCCATTCTGAGGCCAGTAACTAGTCACTGCAGCGCCTCATATTGGGATCTGACATACAGCACAGGGATCATGTCTTGTCTTCAGCCTAACGTAACGTCCTTATCCAGATTGTGTGTGTGTCTAACTTCCCACATGTGTCTAGAGTATGACAGACAGACAGGTGTTTTGTGTCTGAGGATTACCCATCTGCTAACCTCTCTGTGTCTCTCCATGCTCCCCTACCCCTACTCCTACCCCACCCCACTCCACCCTGGCCTGTGCTGACCTGTGCTGGCCCGGCCTGCAGAGATTGCACAGGTCATAGCCCCCTACACAGCCACAGGGGCCGAGCAGCTCACACTCGCCCCCGGCCAGCTCATCCTCATTCGCAAGAAGAACCCCGGCGGCTGGTGGGAGGGGGAGCTGCAGGTGTGTGTGTGTGTGTGTGTGTGTGTGTGTGTGTGTGTGATTGGAGTGTGTGTGTGGGTGGGTGGGTGACTGGATTGGAGTGTGTGTGTGTGTCTGTCAGTAAAGCTAGGATTAAATGTAAGGATGCACCGATCCAGTATTTGGATCCTACATGGGTCCATATTTGGAAATAAAAAATTGGGGAATGTGATGGGATGATGCTAAACATAATGACTGCAGCATTAGCAACTCAGAATAAATAAACTAAGAATAAACACTGCAGCACATCAACTAGGTGCAGCTGGAAGTTCTGAAAACAGATTTTCCGTAGTTGGTTTAAGTGCTGTTTATAACATGATAATAAAGTTAAGGTAATTTACTGTGATTTGTGATGAACAACCTACAAACATGTATTTAACCTGGATGGTTCCTGTTAGCGAAATTAGCTCACGTTTAGTCTGCTTCTCAGTAATGCACAGTAATGCAGTAGTGTAACTTTACCCACCGAAAAGGTAACCAAAATTGCGCGATTGTGTTCTGCAAGTTGTTTGGGAATATTTATTTCAACTGATGGAAGAGAAATCAATATTTGCAGCAGTCTTCTTATACCTTGTCTAGAATTTTTTTTTTTTAGTTTCATCAGTCCTTTAACGTTCATGTGAAAAATTTGAATTGACGAGTGCCTACTTAGACCTAAGCCAGCAAACATGGAATTCAAAGTAATGACACGAATGACCAATTATTTTTTAATTATATTGAGTAATAATTTAATCATACTGAATATCGGGTATCGATGATCGATATGCCAAATTCATGTATCAAAAAAATCATGTATTGGAACTAAAAAAAAAAAGTCTGATCGGTGCATCCCTAGTTAAGATGAGACATAAGATAATACTTTATTCTTACCAGAGGAAACCCAAGAATTTGTACTGCAAAGTCATGTAAATGAACAAGTGTGTGTGTATTGCTTGAAGTTCTCCAGTACTGGCGTCCGTTCCCCAAAAGCATAGTTGCTAACAAGTTAGCAACTTAGTTAGTTGTCAATGGGAAATTGCATTGTAACCATAAAAGTCGCTAACTTAGTTAGCAACTATGCTTCTGGGAAACAGACCCCTGTGCTAGACTGTAAGTGGGGGCCAATCTAAGAGAGATTAATGTCATATCATTGCTTTTAATTATTTCTCATAACTTCCAGCCCAAATCTCCTTACTTTAACTACTGTACATTTGTAATAATGTGTGTGTGCTCTTTTTATTTGTATACTAATGACTAACTAATGGCTAACTATTGAAGCCATCCCAACTAATGTGCAGAGCATTTCCAGAGTTACTACAGATAGCTAGATCTCCATTTGGATTGGTAGATAGATGGGATATCTACTGCTCCCTGTATGCATTGCTGGCCTCATGTCCTAGTGTTGTGTGGGGTTTGGATCTGGCTGAGGAGGGCGCCCTGTGTTGGCCTCTGAGGGTGACTGCTATTTATATTTATATGTGTTGCTCCATGCAGGCGAGGGGGAAGAAGCGTCAGATTGGCTGGTTCCCGGCCAATTATGTCAAATTATTGAGCCCAAGCACCAGTAAGACCACGCCCACTGAGCCGACACCGCCCAAACTCCCCACCCCAAGTGCAGGTGCGGCTCCAGCAGCGCTGAGAATATTGCATGTCATTATGTACAGTAGCAGCTCTCTCTGTGTGTGGGCATGCAGATATGACCAGACTTACTTCACTGGAGACATGTTAGAAAACACACACACACACACACACACACACACACACACACACACACACACACACACACACACACACACACACATTAACACTTACACTCTGTAAGAGATGCATATATTTTAAATGCTACTTTAGTGAAGAAGTGTGGTAGTTATAAATATGTGTGTGTGTGTGTGTGTGTGTGTGTGTGTGTGTGTGTGTGTGTGTGTGTGTGTGTTTGTTTCATCTCCCTGACTCCAGTGTGTCAGGTGATCGGCATGTATGATTACACGGCGCAGAATGACGACGAGCTGCCCTTTGGCAAAGGTCAAATCATCAACGTCCTGAGCAGGGAGGACCCTGACTGGTGGAAGGGCGAACTCAACGGCTCCGTGGGCCTCTTCCCCTCCAACTACGTCAAGCTCACCACCGACACCGACCCCAGCCAGCAGTGTGAGTACACCACCCTCTTCCTCTCCTTTCCTTTGCTCTCCGTCCTCACTCTTTCGCTCTCTCTTCCTCCCTCCTTCTCTCTCTCTCTCGCTCTCTTGTCCTCTCTCTTTCACTCTCTCTTGCTCTTTCTGTTACACACACTGAGACACACACACACACACACACTCACACACTAATCCCAGTCTCTCTTTTTTTTGTTTCTCTTTTACTTTCCGTATTCTGAAATGCTTTTGAAAGCTAAGACCCGTTAAAGACTCCGGAGCTGTAGGAGTTAGCCTGACCAAGGTGGAGGCTCCAGGCTTGGCCTTGGGGTGTAGGTTAGGTGGGGGGGGATGGTGTGGGGTTTGGGAGGACCGATGAGCCAAATCCACCCTCAGATCATTCTAGGAGGGGAGAGAAGGGGGTGGGGGGGGCTCTCAAAAGATCCAGAACTTTTAACCAATCAGCAGCTTACCTTGAGCAGCCTTCATTCCTACAGTAACTTAGGTGACTGGAGCCTGGCCCTCTCTCCCCCACCATACTAACTGCCCCGCCCCCTTACCTCTCATCCCTCCCCAAGTCCAGCCCCCAACCTCACCTCACCTCATGTGACGCATGTCAATCATCCTTCAGTGTCATCTCCTTTGTGCCTGCATGCTGTGTTTGTCATGTTTGAACATGTCTGCCCGTTCATGGAGCTTCTCTTAGCTTGTGAAGTTGCACATTGTGTATTCCTTTTTTTTCCTTTCCTTTCATTCCTCCCCCTCTCTATTTCCTCCCTTCCCTCTTTTCTGTTACTTCCTTATTTGTTTTTTTTTTGTTTTGTTTTTGTGTTGTCTTCTTCAAATCCCTTTTGTTACGCCGTTATTTTTTGGCTTATGTGCTGTGTTCTCCTCTCTCTAGGACTTCATATGTTGCCCATATCCCACTCTACCCTGAAAGTCCTCAAAGAGACCCACTATCCCCTAGTCACTGCCCTGCGGGATGATGGGAGATGCCGCCCGCCCCCCCTCTGAGGGTCTTGAGACTGCCACCTGCCCTCGTGGCTAGAAGACGAGCACTGCAGACAAAACAAAAAAAATGAAACAAAACAAAGCAGCAGTTTTTTTTTTTGTTTTTTTTTTTTCCTTTTTTTTATTCACCTCAGTATTGAAACCGTTAGTAGATGCACGCCAAAATTACCAAGCAGCATTCTCCGTGTTTGAAAGAAAAGAGAAAAAAAACAACAACAACAAAAGAAAACAAACTAATCCAGAACTCTTATTGAAAAGGAGTTTGTTTTTTCTTGTCTTAGTAGAATTGAATTGATCTATTCCTAACTACTCACATGAATGACACGGTGGACTGTTGATGAGGGACGTCGGATAGTGGGTCCTTTTGTGGCTTTCTGTGAAATCCCCCCCCCTTCCGCCATTCAAACAAATTGCACTAAAGTAAAATGATCGACCGAATCTTGAGCAACTTGTCAAATGGCTCCCATTTGATGCCTAGATGCTTCCCCCCGCCCCTTTCCAAACTAATACCCCACCTTTGTCTCCACCCATCCACTGGCCCCTCCCCTCCACAGCTCCACAGAATGACCCACTATTCGTTCCCCGACCTCCCAGGGCCTTGCACCATACCTGTTAGTCTCATAGCAGGCCCGCCCCTGGCTAATGGCTCGACCTATAGGAAGGCCTATAAACTGTACTGGGGTGGTTCATTTGTTAGATTTGTCTTGAGTGACAAGTAGAAATCCCTCTCACTACCACCACCACCACCACCACCACCACCTATCCCCGCACCCTCCTCCCTCCTCTCCCTCTGGATTGCACACACACACACACACACACACACACACACACACACACACACACACACACACACACACACACACACACACACACACACACACACACAGACAGGCGCTGCCAGTCCGAGACAGCAGTCAGAATAAGACTTCTCCTTTCATCCCCGTCACACCCCCCTTGTCTGTCTTAGTTTCTTTTTGTGTGTGTGATTTTAATTTACTCCATTTTCATACCAAACATTAAATGAATAGATTTATGTGATTTTTTTTTTCTTTCTTTGTTTCATTTTGTTTTGATGTGCTAGGTGTTCCTTTGTAATTATTTTTGTAGAGTTTTTTTGTGTGTTGGGATGGAGAGAGGTGTTGTAAAAACCAAATAACTGCACAATTGCCACTGATGTAGGAGAAAGGTACAAGGAAACAGATTACACACACACACACACACACACACACACACACACACACTCATGCACATGTGCACACACACACTTTGTTTTGATGTGTATTGTGCTGGAGAGATGGTGTTGGAAGTAGCCTCTCCCAGCCTGGTGCCTGCTACAGTGCAGCGCTCTATTGTATTGCCTTGTGGTGGCGGCACTCTGCTAGTTACTGCTGACACTCGTCACTCATCGGTGCCCCCTTGTGCCTGAAGAGGGGAATTGCCTTTCATGATTGACTTGAGTCTGCCTCTAATCAGTCTTGACTGCCTTTAATGAGTCTTGACTTGAGCTAGTCAGTCACAACTAGGCTTTGTGTTAACGGTGTCACTGTAAAGTACTCTTCTTTTTTGCTTTTCTTTTAAAAGGTGGCTCAGATAATTCTGGTATATTGAGAAATTTCCACTAGTTTACACAGCTCCTCAAAGTTGTCCGCGTCGTCCAAGTTTAGTTCTCAAAGTTTGGTTTTATTAGGCTAAATTGTCAGTGCATGGGAATTTAGAAGGAGCGATATATCCCAAGTCACTCTACCGTGACTTTTCTATTTTTATACTGAATGAAAAAGCAATCTTATCACCGATAGTGTTTTAATATCTAAGGAGGTTTATGGGCCTCCAGCCCTTACACACACACACACACACACACACACACACACACACACACACAGGCCTAAAGTAGAAGCAGAGGAGACCAAATCAAATAGAGGTTGAAGGCTTCTGCAGACATTTTCCCTTGAATATTCTTCTTTTGTTTTGTTTTGGTGGAAGATTTTGTTTTGAAAGCTCAAGAGCCTTAGCTGCTCCGTGAAGAGAAATTCCTGTCAAAGAAAAGACTAGCATCATGTTAATCTCAGCATGGAAGTACTGGAATATACTAAATTAAACCAACAATTTTAATCCCCTAATCCAATCGTATACTCATGAATAAAACTATGTTTACAAATAGAAAGCGAACAACTAAGGACTGGTGTTTTTCTTTTGACGAGTGTTAACCGAGCATCAAACCAAGTATGAGAGAACTTGACTTTGCCTTACTATTGGGAACTGACTAAGAAGAAGCATGTCATTGGATTGACTTCAAACACACATGTGATGAACTGGTACCACATTTTGTATTTGATGGAATTAACTCTGTCTGGGCTGTGTTTTTAATCATTGATCAGACCAATCTGAGTGTTGTGTGACGTTCTTCTGTTTGTGTTTCTCTCCGAAACCCGACTGTGTTGTAGCTGCACTTAGCCTGTGTATGTGTTTTTAATCCTGGCTCTGTGGCTCGCCGAGTTGGCTCCACCTAACAGTATTGGAATTTGCTGCTTACTGACTGGTTGGGTGAACTGTCCATCACATAGTTGATTCCACACCCACCCCTAACCCCTTGCTCCCCAACATTTTGAGGATGTGAGATGATACATTAAAGATGGCTTGGATATTTGAGAAGCACAAAAAAAGAACACCGTTGTTAAGAGCTTCATGTTGGATATCTACTATACTGTGTTAAGGACAGAAGACTGCTATGCTTTTCTGTTTGAATCTTACAACAAATCCAAAAAACATATCCATTGCACTCAGTTATTGAAGCATTTTATCATAAATGAATGTAAAAAATGAAAATATATACAGACTATTCCTAGCTTTAATAAAAGTGTCATGCCGTCTTTATAGAAAATGACATGTATAACAATTAAAAAGCTCCATGGCAAAAATGAACTGGTGTTTTTCCTTCGTGTTGTAATATATACAGTATATGTGTGCTCATGTAATGTGAGGATTGCAGTATGGTAGCGTTAGCATTGTAGTAGCTCAAAGCAGACAGGGCAGTGAGTATGTATGCTCGTGTAACAAGCCCCTTTCCCCAGGACCTTAGAGGGAAAAGAAAGGTAGAGTAAAAGAAACGTGCCACAGTGGGAGTAGCGGAGGTAGAGACACAATATGTAATATAGATAAGGGGATATATGATGTATAATATAGATAAGGACAATCAAAGTGAGCCAAGTTTATGATATTATTGAAGAGAGTGTAAGCAAAAGCACAGTGAGGCGGCAGGCTTCAGAACTAAGTGTTGTTACGGGATGTGTGTGACTGCATTCATGAGGATTTAATGATGAAATGCATCTTTTAAAAGGTCCACAGATAAGTTAAGCATCATGTGTGTGTGTGTTTGTGTTTATAATGGCTTATGGGAGGCTTCTTTAACCAGGCCCCACACTGTGTGTGTGTGTGGAAGTGTGAGAAGACTGATCTTAGGAGGGAGGGGTGCATGGTCATGTGAATGATGCATGCTGAGCTCAATGTGTTTGTGTGTGTGTGTGTCCTTGCAGGGTGTGCTGACCTGCACCTATTGGACATGCTGACGCCAATGGAACGCAAGCGCCAGGGTTACATCCACGAGCTCATAGTCACTGAGGAGAACTATGTCAACGACCTGCAGCTTGTTACCGAGGTAACCCCTAAGTGCTACACATACTCTTTAAGGATTTAAGGATAAAATGTATTACACCACTTCCTTGCAAGTTCAAAAACAAACAATATATATTGACCACACCCATGCATTGATTGCAATGTGAGTTAATGAGAAAATACATAAAATTTTTTCCACTGAACTGTCATGGATAGCCTTACCCCACGAATTTACCCTGTATTAACCTTTGTAAAATCTTGAACCGCTACATGAACCTTGATTAATGATTGAGGAATTACACTAGTGTTGATGGTGTTGTGCATATGGGCTCATGTGTGTCTGTGGGGATTGCGGGCGGGCGGAGGTCATTTCCTGAGCACACTTCCGGTATCTGTCTCAGTTATTTCCTTTCTCCCCTCCATCTTCCTGTGAAGACCAGTCCAGGGAAAGATCTTTAGGAGGTCTTGGTTAAAGGAAAATACCGGAGTGAATTCAAGCATAGCTCTGTTGAAAGAGCTTGCTAAATTAGCGCTAGTTAGCGAAGTGGAACAAAATAATTTGGCTACAGCACAGACCGAGACGCAGAAGCCTGAACTAGGCACCTTTTAACACTGAATCAATGGGACCTGACTGTCTGAAACCGAAAGTAAGACTACTGAGGTTGACATTGACTCAATGTTACCAGTGTTTCAGCGTTCGCGTTAAGTCTAGCTGTTCGAAATTCTTTCATTTCAGTGCAAAATATATTGCTGTTAGAAGGCTCTTGCAGCAGGGCTATGCTTAAACCTACTCCGGTATATTCCGTTAAAGAGAAACAGGCTGGTGTTGGAGAGCCTGTGTTCTTTGTCAACACTCTCTATCTCAAACTCTCAGTCTGTCATTAGACTCTGTGAATGAGCAGGGGAGACTGTTGAAAAGGCCTTTTTACAGGACTTCCCAAAATGTTATTTTTGTTAAGCCCTTCATTCAGACAAGGACTGGACAAGGTTCTCTGATGCCTTCCCCTAGTTTAATGTTTAATCTACCTGCTTGTTAATCTCAGTTTATATATTGTCTGTCTTTGTTTTTAACTTCGGTTCGGTCCCTTGCTTTAAATTCTTGTTTTAATTATTTCTACAGGTTCCATTTTATGTTGATTATATACTACTATTTTTATATGCTTCCTATGCTTGATTTGATGTGAATATTACAGTACTTTATTGTGATATGATTAATTGAACTGCTGTTTTGTCGTGAAATGCTCTAGACAAATAAATGTGCCTTTGGCTTTGGAGGACAAGAAAGGGAAACTGTTTGACTGTATGACCTGATCTGATCTGATCTGACCTGGCCAACCCAACTCAACCCAACCCAACCCCACAGATCTTCCAGAAACCTCTGCTGGAGTCGGAGTTGCTGACGGAGAAGGAGGTGGCCATGATCTTCGTCAACTGGAAGGAGCTGATCATGTGCAACATCAAATTGCTTAAGTAAGACACACACACACAGACACACACCCACACACAAACACACACAATCACACACTCACACGCAATCACACACACACACACACACACACACATACAAGCACACGCAATCGCACACACACACACACACACAAATGTTTGTCTTTTTTTTGTTTTCTCATGTGCACCGTCACCCTAAAGATTCATGGGTTCTGCACGCTCACCCCGTTCTGACCTTTCACCCCGGTGCCCTGTTGTGTTTCAGGGCCCTCCGTGTGCGGAAGAAGATGTCGGGCGAGCGTATGCCGGTGAAGATGATCGGCGACATCCTGACAGCACAGCTGCCCCACATGCAGCCCTACATCCGCTTCTGCAGCTGTCAGCTCAACGGAGCCACTCTCATCCAGCACAAGACCGACGAGGCCCCCGACTTTAAGGACTTTGTCAAGGTGAGCACTGGCCAACACGCCAGCACATCACTAAGCAGATTGAAGTACCGTAAAGAGGCAGAATAAAGTCATCGTTTAAAAACCAATCTGAGGGTTTCGAGAAGAAACGTCAGGAAATTATCTGTCTAGGTCTTTTGGTCTATTGTGAAAGACTGGGCAGCATACCTTGGGATAATGCTAGGTCTGTACCTGGCATATGGCTGTATCTGGATGAAGAAGTCGTTGGACTTACAGTTTGTTAGTGTGTTGAGTTTGATCAAGTTTGATTGATGTTTTCCAGAGGTTGGCCATGGACCCACGCTGTAAAGGAATGCCCCTCTCCAGCTTTCTGCTCAAACCCATGCAGAGGGTCACACGCTACCCTCTCATCATTAAGAATGTAGGTGTAATCACACACACACACACATACAGAGAAATGGTTCCATAACACTGTTGTATAAACACCATTATATATTTTTACTGATTAATAAAATGTATTAATCTAATATTTATATAATAAATGTAGTTGCCATAAGAGTATTTATGGCAACCTGATGTGTGTGTACTTACATTTCTGTGTGTGTGTGTGTGTGTGTGTGTGTGTGTGTGTGTGTGTGTGTGTGTGTGTCAGATTTTGGAGAACACACCGGAGAGTCACCCAGACCACAGTCACCTGCGGCAGGCACTGGAGAAGGCTGAGGAGCTGTGCTCACAGGTCAATGAGGGGGTGCGGGAGAAGGAGAACTCTGACCGACTGGAGTGGATCCAGGCACACGTGCAGTGTGAAGGACTCTCAGAGGTATACACACACACACACACACACACACACACACACACACACATAAACAGACAATGTGCAGTGAGAAAAACGTAAGCTACTTTCTGTCTCTCACTCACTCACACACATACAGTACACAGACTTCTCACACATACACAATTTGCGCACAGACACACAAACACACATACACACACACACAGACACACACACAGATATACACAAACTCTCTCGCGCGCTCTCTCTCTCCTTCAAAGTGACATAATTTGAGGCTTTACATGACAGAGACATACACCTCAGTGTGCCCAAGCATCAGTTAACCCGATCTGCCCTCATTCTCCCAACCCCCAAAGCAACTGGTGTTCAACTCGGTGACAAACTGCCTGGGCCCACGCAAGTTCCTGCACAGCGGCAAACTCTACAAGGCCAAGAGCAACAAGGAGCTGTACGGCTTCCTCTTCAACGACTTCCTGCTGCTCACCCAGATCATCAAACCTTTGGGCTCGTCCGGCTCCGACAAGGTGTTCAGTGCCAAGTCCCACCTGCAGTACCGCATGTACAAGACGGTGAGCTCCACCCAATCGCCAATCGTTTGCTTCATCATATACCACTATTTAGACACGCTTAAAGGGATACACCACTTTTTAAATTGGTTATTTACCATCTTAGTTTTGGTCTCGGTGCATGCGATTTCCTGGCAATTTTCAGTATAGCTACGCCTTTGGCGCTAGAATGTAAAGTAGCCAGATAGCAAGTCTTTGGCTGCTTTACCCTCCATAACCCATTTTCATAAAAAGGTGGCATATCCCTTTAAACACAAGAACTGTTTCCATATAAATAAGCCAATTGGATTTTATTATGTGTGTGTGTGGAGATGGCCATGGTCTGAGTGTGGGAGTAAGAGTGCCTTCCCATGACCTTTGACCCCACTCTGACCCCTACAGCCCATCTTTCTGAATGAGGTTCTGGTGAAGCTCCCCACGGATCCTTCCGGAGACGAGCCCTTGTTCCACATCTCACACATAGACCGTGTCTACACCATACGGGCTGAGAGCATCAACGAAAGGTAGCCTCCCTCTTACTCCTCCTCTCAGGATGATACACACACACACACACACACACACACACACACACACACACACACACACACACACACACACACACACTGTGAGCTCTGTCTAAGAGTAAGTCTCCCTCATCTCCACTCTCCACAGGACTGCCTGGGTGCAGAAGATTAAGGCCGCCTCGGAGCTCTTCATCGAGACTGAGAAGAAGAAGAGAGAGAAGGCCTACCTAGGTATGTTATGAACACACACACACACACACACACACACACACACACACACACACACACACACACACAGTCTCTGTAGCTTGACTTTTACTCTGTGTGGCACTCATGGCACTCAATTAATAGTGAATAGTTGTGTGCGCACATCCAAATATCTTATAGCAGGTGCTAAATCAAAAGGATAAACTGATGAAAAAACAAAAGGATTTGCACACTGCTTTCAATATTAATTGAGTTGCAAAAGGATTTGCACACTGCTTGCAAGAGACTCAACTTTTAATGTGCAACGTTTCGATCTCTTGATCTTTTTCGATCAAGAGATCGAAACGTTGGGTCTCTTGCAAGCAGTGTGCAAATCCTTTTGCAACTCAATTAATAGTGCTCAAATGTTCAAAGAGTCATGCCACTTTGTCTTTAGATTGCTATGGTGATATGTCTGTTAGCTCATTTGAAGTGCTTTGTCACCCTTGGTTGCAGTACGTTCCCAGAGAGCTACAGGCATCGGCCGACTCATGGTCAACATTGTGGAAGGGATCGAGCTCAAGCCCTGTCGTTCCCATGGTAACTAATCTTATCATCCTTGTGTCTGTGGGTGCTGAAGAGACCCAAATCTATCACCACTAGCTGGAACACACACACACAGACACACACACACACACACACAAACACAAGCACACAGCCTATTTCTTTTACTTCAGTTAGTTTTGACAATTCATGTCCTTATGCGTCATGACAGTAGAAATTAGTATAAATTTAGTAATTAATTTTTGCCATTGTAATAAATAGTGTAAAGATAGTATTGTGATGAAACCCCTGCATGACATATTGTTTTCTTACTCCACAAGGCCCATCTCTGAGCATTCTCACTCTGATAGAGCAGATACATTAGTGCACTATCACTTGCACAGGGGGAAGGGGAAATCCGCTCTGAATCTGCACAAGTTCTTTGCACTCAATACTGATACTGAGTGAATAAACACACCATTAGTAGGGTCATAAACCTCATTTCCGTGACCATCTTCTGGCTAATATGTTTTGACAACTGATTTGGCTTCTATAAACCATTTATAAAAATGTAGCCCCCATGTCCCTTGCAAAAATGTCGGCATTTTTTTCTAGAGGGCTGAATCCAAAATGACCCTACTACATTGTATTGTGCATGTGAGAAAAAAGAAAGGAAAAAAAAACCATTAGATTCTATTGCTGATCTGTGTCCACATTGGGTTAAAAGTTGAATATTATTTGAAAATGACTATTTGAAGACTTAAATAAAAACAAAATAAAATAAAATAAAACAGCAAGCCATAAAGATATAAAGAAATTAGAAATTAAAGGTGTGTGTGTGTGTGTGTGTGTGTGTGTGTGTGTGTGTGTGTGTGTGTGTGTGTGTGTGTGTGTGCGCGCGCAGGGAAGAGTAACCCTTACTGTGAGGTGACCATGGGCTCCCAGTGCCACATCACTAAGACCCTGCAGGACACGCTGAACCCCAAGTGGAACTCGAACTGCCAGTTCTTCATCAAGGACCTGGAGCAGGACGTGCTGTGTGTCACTGTCTTTGAGAGGGACCAGTTCTCCCCTGATGGTCAGAAGCATTCTCTCTCTCTCTCTCTCTCTCTCTCTCTCTCTCTCTCTCTCTCTCTCTCTCTCTCTCTCTCTCTCATCTATTTCTCTTCTTTTGGTGTTTCAATCTTTCATGTTCAGACACACACAAATATTCAGAACAACAATAAAGACAAATCTAGTGTACATACAGTATAAACACACATGCATGCACACACCCACCCACACACACACACACTACATATTTATGAACCCTGGCCACAAGCATAAGACAAGTATAACACACTCAATCAATCAGGAATGTCTAACTTGATGCTGTGGTCCCAATATTCCTCTCTCTCTCTCTCTCTCTCTCTCTCCACAGATTTCCTGGGCAGGACGGAGATCCGCCTGGCGGACATTAAGAAGGACCAGGGCTCCAAGGGGCCCATCACTAAACGCCTGCTGCTTCACGAAGTCCCCACAGGGGAGATTGTGGTGCGGCTCGACCTGCAGCTCTTTGATGAAGCCTGAGCAGTGCCACGTATCTCAAACACACACACACACACACAGACACACACTCACACACACACACAGACACACACTCATACTGTACACACTCCCCTCTCTCTCTCTCTTGGTGTTTTGAAGCCTAGCAGCCTACCATGACAATCCCACTTGACCATCTCCCAAAACACACACCATACCCCTGTGTGTGTGTGTGTGTGTCAGTGTGTGTATGTTAATTGGCGTGTGGGGGAGAAAGTGTGTGTATGTGTGTGTTTCTGCGTGTGTCTGTGTAAAAGCTGTGACAGTCTTAATCAGTGATCTATTTTTATGAACAATTTTATGTTTTTAAATCATGACCATTGTACACATGGAAGATGGATGGATGACCAGTAGTGAGGGCTCTAGGCAGCGGGCAGCCAGAGAGGAAGTAAGACTAGTATTTATCAGTTTCATTTTTCTCATTCCTCTCTCTCTCTCTCTCTCTCTCTCTCTCTCTCTCTCTCTCTCACTGCTGGCGCTTTTATTTTTCCACTAGTTTTCCTACTAAGAACACTACTGACATGTGTGGCCTAAATCCGGATAGAAATGATTACAGCACTATAGGCTTAATTGTTTTTAGTGCCTCCTGGAGTTGAAGCTTGAAGGGGGAAGCTGTTTGAAGTTTATAGGCAGGCAAAAGTGAAGGACAAAAAGAAAGCCTGTGAGTAGCCTAGTTGATTTCTTTTCCAAGTTACCGTTTCAAAGCTTTTTCACCGAATTCTCGTCATGAGGGTGTCTGCACTGTCAGCCTCCACAGATTAAGGCTGTTGATGTGCATATATTAAGCTAAAGAAGAAAGCTTTGAACACATCCAGGATGAGCCAGTATCCTCAGTTAGTGCATGTGCTGCAGCCGCGGCTCATGGGTATGTAGTTGTGTCTTTTCTTTCCAAGAATTAGACTTGCTGGTAAAAGAAGAAAGCCTCAGTCAGAGATGAGTAGAAATGCTTTAAGCATTTAGTTCTTTTATTTTTCAGATAGTTTTTTTTCTGTTTTAAATTGGTCTTGGAAGTATGTTGTGTAGGTAACCAGCTGTGCAGGTTAAGTTAACATTGACACCATGTGTAGTATCACATTGGTAACCCACTCCCAGAGCTATTGGCTAGCTAGTCCAAGAAAAGCAAAGTCATAAACAAGAAATTCACATTCCTATTTACAGGTAAAAAGTGTGTGCCATGTCAGATGTCAAAGGATGTCCGAATGTATGCAGATGACCTGTTGAGATAGTGTTTCTTGATTTAGTTCAAGAAGGCATTGTCTGGCATTGTAAACTCTTAATGCTCTCATGATCTGAGACTGACCAAGACTTTTTTTTTGTTTAATTTTCATTTTAAATTATAAATTATTTATTGGATTAACGCAGGTTTGAGACCAGGTACCGTATGTGAATGTAAACAGTGTGGTAAGCAGAGATTTCTAAAGATGGGAGGTCCTCAACTGAAGTTTATTAACCCTGTGGGTGTCACCACAGGCACCTTAATGAGAACGGTTGTGGTGAGCAAAACTTGTAGCAATACGTGAAGCCTTGTTCTAAGTTTCTTAAGTATAAAGAATGGGGAGAGCATAGAGACATAGGAGGAAATAAAGCACTCCATTTTACTCCATTCCAAAAAGTCCCACAATACTCTAACTTGACATACTCCTAAGGCTGTCAGTTGGTTTCAGGGTCTTAAAGAACCAGTTAGCATTGCATATGTATATACAGGACTGTGAGAGATATGAGTGAAGGCAAATGAAAGCCAGGGACCAGCCTGGGATTGTATGAAGTTTTTATTGACTAACCCTGACGTGCTCTAAATCTCATTGTGTTCATTCATATTCAACCAGTTGGAAACGCGTACTGTATATTTGCTAGCCATTTCTCGTTGTTATTTTTGATTAGTTGTTTTTTATTTTGTTTTTGTTTTTTCTTTCTTACATCAAAAAAGTAACTATTTAATATAGAGTGCTATATTTATGATGGGAATGAATGACATTGGTCGTGATTGTGGAGGACCACTTTTGTAAATGTGCATTTTTGGTTTTGAGAGCAATTTGTTTGTTTTTCCCCCAGGTATTGTTGTGCTTTGGGTGGGGTGGGTGCAGGCCTGGCTAACACTGTACAGTAGTTGTATATGTTTGTAAAGAGAAACTGTTTTGAGGTCAGCCTCCCAAACCAGTTTTTGAAGTTGTTTTCATCCATAAGACCAAGTAGCTGACAGATGAGTAGTGGTACTGATATATGGCAGTTAGGAGTCTTTTTAGTAAAAATGTGAAATGCTGGGGAAAAAAAAGTTATCTTTATCTCTAACTTAAAAAAAAAAGAATCAAACTTGTTCAAAAGGGAAACGCTGACTTGCGACATTGTGTGTGTTTGTGTTTTGGGTCTTTCCCACAAGGAAGAAGCATATTCCTTCTTAGCACCTAGCCTTGACTTGACCAGTCTTAGGGCAGGAGGCTAGTCAGGACCAATGGCAAACTTGCTGTTTTGGGAAAATGTCTGTCAGGGGAACAAAAGCTGGACTGTGGGTCTGTCTTTCCCTCTGTACCTAGTGTGTGTGTGTGTGTGTGTGTGTGTGTGTGTGTGTGTGTGTGTGTGTGTGTGTGTGTGTACTCTAAGGTGTGCTGGATCTGAGGTTCCTTCCCTTCTCTCACTGTATGTGTATCTATGTATGTTTGTCTGTGTGTGTTTCCATGAGTGTATGTATGAAGTCATGACCCAACCCCTGCAGATGAACTGTGGTACCAAAGGGAGTGGTGCACCTTTAAGCAGTACACGTGTGAGGCCGCTTGACCCCAGTAGCCAATTTGCTGACCTTTTACTGTCCCTCCCTAGTGCTCAGTTCTGCCCAATCAGCAGTCAGCTCAATTCTGTTCTGCCCAATCAGCAGCTCACCCATTTTTTAAAGGATGAAGCAAAGTCTTACTGAATCAATGTGCAGGAGGAGTCCATGTTACAAGCTCTGAAGGAAGTATAATATATTACTACTTGAACATGAATTATGTTGATGACAATGTATTGTTATCAATGTAGGAACAGTGTATTGTCTTAATGTTACCAATAAATCTCAATTGGACCAAGGTACCGGTATATGTGTTCGTGATTTTTTTAGATTGTTTTATTTTTTTCATTTTTTTTGGAAAGAGAGTTGATTCAGCATTCTGCCACTAAGTATGTGGACAATGTTGTTTCAGTAAACATCTAAAAAGGCCCCCATTATGTACATAAAAACTCACAAAACAATGTCACTAATCACAAACAATTGTGATTTTAAGTTTTGTTCAAAATGTTCACATACTTACATCATTACATCATTTACATACAGTATGGTATCCAGATACTATCCAACATTTGTGGCCGAAGCACCAAGACAACTGGTGGTGGTGTGATCTAAGGCTGTATGAGTGCTGCTGGAACTAGGAAGCTATAGTTCATTGGGGGGAAACATGACTTCCAAGCAGTGCATAACCCACTCTCTTCGGAAACTGGGCCACATGCTGTCAGTCAGCACTTTTTCAAAATGATGATGACCTTAAAAACACTCCCAAGTCGCCGCCTTCCTGAGGAAGCAGTTGAGGCAGTGCGTAATAATGGTGCTCACACCAAATATTGACAGTGTGAATGTACACCGACTATGTTGCATCAAAGTTTCATTTCAGTGTTGCTGACAACAGAATATTTGCAAGAATACATATATTTTTACACATCTAAAAATAATAAAATGAACACAAACACTATTTATTTTGAATGATCTCTCAAGTTCATTAGATTGGATCACTCATTCCCCTCCTTTATGGTTGGTTATGATGTTAAGCCCAAAGCAATGCACACGTAACAATTCACAAACTACATTGTCATTACAAAATAGTAGGCTAAATTCTAAAAATATCACTTGAACATAATGTGATGTATTAAAATAACAATAGAAACAAAATCAATCAAAATAACAGAAGCATATCTTAGTATAACAAGTGTGGCACAAAGATGTGAGATGTATAACTGTGGTTAATTAATTCCAACATTGAGGTATTTCAAATAATAATAAAAAAAGTCTTGAATTATATTTCCACTTCACCAAGACGGTGTGACACAAGCTCTCACTGGAGGGAGGAAGGAGTGTAGAAGCCCGCTGGATCATGTTACTGAGATGGGATGGAGATGATTCAGAGAGTTTACATCCAGGGTGGCACTGGTGATCCAAGAGGCCAATAGTAGCGTCCATAGGGTTCCCTGTAGCCTAGCAGCACTGGAGAAGCTCTTATCATGAACGTGGGTGATGATGGAGTGAACTCCCTCATAGGCCTCCTCACAGGTGGGCTGGATCTGGTCCTCAGGCAGTCGGAAACCGTACTTCCCCGTATCCCTCAGCTCCAGGGCAAAGCTGTAGGGGATCCCAATGAGCCGAGCCCAGTCCACGGACGTACCTCCAGCAGAGTCTGGGGATGATTCAGATTACAAGATAAACACCTCACAAACTCTTTTAGTTCTTGTAGTTACTCTACCTTTGTGTCTGGATGGCCTTAATTAAACTGTTGAAATGACCATAGAATAAAGGACTAGGCTGTTTTAAAGGAGAGTACCGGAGTGAATTCAAGCATAGCCCTGTTGAAAAAGCTTGCTAAATGCGCTAGTTAGCGAGTGGAACAAAATTATTTGGTACAGCACAGACCGAACGCAAACGCAGAAGCGAACAGGCACTTTACACTGAATCAATGGGACCTGACTGTTGCAAACCGAAAGTAAGATCTGAGGTTACATTGACTCAATATAAAGTGTTTTGCGTTCGCGTTAGGTCTATATGCTGTTCGAAATTCTTTCATGTCATGCAAAATATATTGCTGTTAGAAGGCTCGTGCAGCAGAGCTATGCTTGAATTCACTCCGGTATTTTCCTTTAAGTAACCAATATATTTTTTCAACAAATCTTTATGCCTTACTGAATTTTACATGTTTTCAGCTGTAGTCTGTAATACTGAGTGATTTAGAAGGTTGACTGGTTAATGAATACGTACATATAATGTCTGTGATAGAACCTGTTCTGTAGTCCATTCCATGAACTGCCTTTATAGCTTTGGCTGCAGCATTCACCACCTCTGTCTGCAGAACACAGATGTCAGATGAGAAAATATTATATTGAGACTCCAGTCTGGTCTTTGTCTAGGCCTGCTGCTTGGTTCTGACTGTTCTTATCTTACCAGTTCGTTGTAGTTGGGGGCCTGGATGCTGGGGTGTCCGTAAGGGAAGACAATCAACTGGCTGTAGGAGTGAATGGTCAGGAAGCAGAGGATATCATTCTTCCTGGACTTTACGAAGTCCACCACAGCCCTTGTCTCATTCTCTGAATTTGCCTTTGGTCCAGGGTAGATTTGGGAGCAGCAGTCTGAGGTGAATTCGATGGCTGCAGACCCAACATCAGTATTCAGAGTAATGGTATATGAAATGTATCAGTGAATTCGGCTGGTGTTAAACCACTGTATGTATCCACATAAAGATACTCACTCCCCCATAAAATGTCAAAGTTGCGGTTGAGGTCTGTGCCTGTGCAGTTGCAATTGCCTGTGCATTGCGATCTATTTTTCCTCCAAAGCCGAGTCTAGATTCATAGAGTTTGTTATTTAAAAGACCAAAAAAGTGACATCATGCACAGTATGGGTGATGCTTCAGAATAACAAGAGGTATCAAGGGACAGATTATAGAGCAGTTACTGCGTAAGTATCCTAGAATAACACTAACATGGTAAAAGTAGTTTAGTTGCTGACTAGAGTACTTGGAATTATGGGAATACCACAGGTAAGGTTGTTCATTGATCCATCAAAAATGCATTACATAAACCTAGCCAAGTGGGGTGTAAAAAGCACAATAGGCTATTTTAATTATTCCAGGTATCAAATTAATGCCTGCTACAGTATGTAGGAAGGTGATGTTGGATATTAAGCAGATAACATGTCATTTGCAACAGACTTCATGTAGCTTGTGTTATTCCAGTACACTTTACACAGTAAGTACCCTATAATTTATACCTTGCTACTTTTTGTTGCACTGTTCTTACCGTTCCTACTCCTTAACCACTGCTTCATGGGCTGTAATTTAAAGCCTTAGCTGGCTTTAAATTATGGCCTCTTACTTATAAGGACAACAATTGTTGCACCATTGAGAACAAATACAGACAGAAAAGCCAATGGTTGTTTATACACTTTATGTACCCACTGTGTTATCTTTCCAAGTATATGTGTATCCATCCACATTCAACACTGGGGTGACATAGAAGTCCATGTTCTTTAGCATCTCCTCCAATTTGGCATCTGTTTTGTAAGTGTGGAGAATCTGTGTGTGAGACACAGTGTAGGTAAGGTGGTCAGGGTATTTTCATAATATAACGTCTCTGAAAAAATGATTTGATGGTGCCATTTAACATCTTACTTCTTTGACAAAGTGCTGACAGAAAGCTGGGGAGATCCATTCTCTGCCATGGATACCACAGTCCATCCAGATGGCTTTTTTGTTTTCAGTTGAGTTCAGGCCAATCTGTAGAAGTGACAGTATTGCTCAGTCAGGACACAAACAGAAGGCCACAGGCAAATAGCTCCTACAAACTTGCATGGTTTATATTTATTTGCATGTTTATTTAAATATAATATTCTGAAACTGTTTAGCGATTATAAACCTTTGTCATCCTTTTCATCCTTTTTGTAACTTTATAGCATCTACAAATGGAAGCAATATGAATGTTAAATGTAGGTGATTTTGACACTGGATTACATGAACATTGTGACTGTAAAAGTGACCCTAAATAAATATCTAGCAATCCACACACAAGTCCTCTATATCATTCCATTTAAAGGAGAAATCCGGTATGATTTTGTCTAAAAATATTAAAACATGATACTATGAAAATTCCACATGATACGAGCCAATTCATAGGTATACTAGTATTGTGAAGCATTGAGAACTTTGAAAGACTAGTAGTTTATCTAGATGTCTTTTACACAGACATTACTCAACGTATGTAGGCCTACACCACCAATTGTGCTATTCCGAAGGTACTTTCTGTGTAAATAGACATCTAAATGGACTACCAATGCACTTTAAAAGTTCTCATTGCCTCGTTTTAAATGTCAAGACTCACAATAGTCACAATAGTCTACCAATGGTATCAATATGCGCAACTAATCCAATTGTAAGCCTGTTCATAGTTACCGGTAAGGGGCTTATTGCTCCGTATTCCTGAATACCGACGCCATACCAAGGTGGAGTATTCGCCAAATGTCCGTACTGATGTTTTCATATATTTTTTGAAAAAATCACACCGGATTTCTCCTTCAATTTCCTAAATCAGGCTTTTACCTTGAGCAGTGTCATGTCTCTGTTCTCAAAGGATCTCCCATAGGTAATGGTGGATACAACCTCTGGATTCTCGCTTTCAATTTTTTTCATCCATGACATTATCTGTAGATAATCATGCATTGCATACAGGGCAAATATAGTAATAGAATGTCATTTGCCGGGGTTGTGCATACAGTACATGCTGTGCTGTCAGTAAAGTAGAACAAAAAGTAGGCATAAATGTAAATGTAAAGTAATAATATTACATTGTACAGTATAAATATACGGTAACACTTTACTTGACGGGTGAGTACATAACACATTCATAGCAGCTTTCATAAAATGCTCACAAAGCATTCATGACTGTTTCATAAGACATGACTCCACCTTCATACCCAACCCTTCATAAATGTGGAAGATAGGTTATCGACATTCTATCAAAATAAAAGTCCAGTGGTCTCAAAGCAGAACTGCCATTTATGTTTGTCACCCAATCATGTCACACCTGAATATTTCATGAATAAGTCTACTTCAAATGTCACTTTACTATACAGGTTGCGAAGTATTCATAATCATTCATCTGAGTTTACCACTGAGAGGTTAACTAGAGCTGACCAGTATTTGTGGACCCTGATGTATCTGATATTACATATTCAGGTAACAGATAAAAAATAAATAAAATAAAAATAAAATAAATAAATTATGCTTGTTCCTGTCCAATGGTCTCAAAAAGCATTGAAGTCCTTCATTTGAACCTGTTAACCTGATCAAGTCAAATCAGAGTAATGGACAAATGCAGTATCAGATCATGAGCAAGCATCTAATTTAAATGTTTCATAAAATAATATCTCACCTTGGGGTAATTATAATATTTTTTCATACCTTGCCTTGCATCTCAAAGTACTTTAAACCTACCTTTCAGTGTTAAACTCAGATAAGTGATTATGAATACTTCGCAACCTGTAGTAAAGTGACATTTCAAGTAGACTTCCTAAGATATTCATGAAATATTAAGATGTGACATGATCAGCTGACAAGCATAAATGGCAGTGCTGCTTTGAGACCACTGGACTTTTATTTTGATAGGTTATCGGCATTCTAACTTTCACATTTATGAAGGGTTGCGTATGAAGGTGGAGTCATGTCTTATGAAACAGTCATGAATGCTTTGTGAGCATTTTATGAAAGTTGCTATGAATGTGTTATGTACTCACCCGTCAAGTAAAGTGTTACCAAATATACATTTGAATACAAAAGTCCAAACACTCAAGTAGCCTAAAATGTCATCTTCATTTTGTTTTTATTCCAACGCTTGCGTACTTTTTTTAAAAAAAAAATCTGTTGTTTATTCCTTACGGTTTTTTTTTATTATTATTACTCTATGCTTTGTAGGCTACAATTTATCTTTTTTTATTTTATTTTATTTATGTCTCTCATCATCACAAGAAACAGTCCCAAAATAAAGGTTGCATTATTATTAGAACAAATTACAAAAAGCCAAAAAGCTGTTCCTTATTTTCTAGTTTGTTCCACGTTTTGTTGTTTTCTTTAAAATTCTGAAAGGCTTTTTAATGTTAGTTTTACTAGATAGTGTCTTTTAAGAAGACTATCTACTTAAATACACAGATGTTAGGAAATATTTCGTCTCACTTCAGGCAGAGGGTGATACTTGGTATAGTCATAATTTCTTGGCTCTGCTTGTTTGAGAACTCTGTTCAAGAAAAGGAAGATAAACACTTTTACTTTACTTTGTCTTTTAGATGTGAGTTATAAGTCATTTTATAACAGTTATTAACTCTAATCATTTTCCAATCACTGCAAGCTGATATTCATCCTGTAGCCTACAATTCATTTGTAGCCTACCACTGATGTATGTTTTAACAGTCATCCAAATAAACAGTGGTAAGGCAGCTGTAACTGTAACTTACCTTGCTGTGACTGACTCTCCACTCAGTAGCAGCGCTAGAACCACCACTACTACCATTATTATTCCCCTGCAGGACTTCTGCCCAAACATCAGAAGGACGTTGTGTTCATTCTGTGTTTGGAGATTTCACAAAGTCTGATATTTTCCTTAGCAATCAGTCTCTCTCTCTCTCTCTCTCTCTCCCCCTTCTCTCTGTGCCGACTGATATTTGTCACAACAGGAAGAGGATGTTAAACGATAATGATGTTAAAAAGATCTCATCAGAATGCTCCACCTCTAACCACTGCCAATGTTTTGATTTTAACATCCACATATTCAGTTAAGCTCCTTTCCATTCTATTGATACAAGTGACCCAGCAATTAGCCTACATGAATATGTAAGTCCAGGAAACACAGTAGACCATTTTGGAGCCAAAAATATTATAATTTTTTTATATATACATATGAGTTTTATATGAACATACTAAAAGTCCTAGGACAGCAGTTGACAAAATAAATATTTGTTTAATTCTCATCAATCTGAGATGTGTGCCAATAGGCCAAACAATACAATAAAACGTTATGCAGTGAAAGTACTCCGTAGCAGATTTGCCGCCTCAGAAACAGCCCTCATTGTACCGGCTGTGCACATATTAAACTTTTGCATTAATGCTTTGTTTACCTGACTTTACAAGATAAATAAGACTCGATTTACTGCAAGTTAAGCAGTGGTTTGCAGCAGTTGTATCGATCACGTTCAAAACCAAGAAAAATGAAACCGGAATACTCAAGCCTGTTTTATACTTGGAACCTTTTGCGATCTACCTGAACTGGTAGATCGCGATCGACTGGTTTGGCACCCCTGGTTTACACAATTTTAGAAATGTATTATGTATGATTTCATGATACATACATAAAAAAAATTGTTTCCACAAAAATATCATGACAATATTAAAATTTATCTCCCTTCAGAACGCGATTCTCTATTCTGATTGGCTGATAGGTGACCATTATGTAAGGGATAATGAACGAGAAAAATAATGCACGTTCGAAGTTCTAAGGCTAACGAGGCCAAAGGCCGAGTTGCTTTATAACTTCAATAAGTTCATTATTTTTCTATATCTGCATGCCGTTGAGTTCATTATCCCGCTTATACCACTGTTGCCACTTCTCCGCTGTGTGGTTTGACCAACAACATGTCCGTTTTGATGGCTAAGTGGCTAGCTGATGGCTGAAGACAAGCCAGTTGTCAGAACTTCTTTCTGCCACAAATCGTCTCAATCAAAACTTATCAAGATAAACTGCCGCTACTAGTTCTAATGTACAGTTCTCGAATAATGGCTACTTTGGAAGTAGTTCCAAAAATAAGTGATCTAATAACTAATCACCGTTCCATATGAATGCCTTTTAGAATGGTAACTATAACAACAATAAGCAGCCTTGTAGATCTACTTTCAACTGAAAATAGTACCCAAACCGAACAGGTTAACTTCTTTTAAATTGGAGTTGCATGTTTCTTTTACGTTTTATACGCTTCTTTGAATATACGCAAGATAAATAAACGGGAGATAAGCGGGATAGCGGCCTTCGAGGTGACCGGCTCTACAGAAATTATGACTTGGCGGAGTAAATCCAAACTCCACCTCGCCATTATTTCTGTAGAACCGGTCACCTCGTCGGCCGTTATCCCTTACTTCTTCTACAATCTTCACTGTTCTCTTAAGGACTTTAGTTGGTTATTATGAAAGATACTGGCTAAACAAACAGGGAGCAAATCACTCTACCACAGCAAAGGTCACAAATAGTCACATCTGTAATTCTACTTCTTTACATCAGGGTGGTACTAATGAGCCACAAGACAAGTAGCATTTACAGTGTGGTTGTGCTAGTGAGGCATAAAGTCAGCAGAAGCGTCCATGTGGTGGACATCAGTGTGCCTGCAGCACTAGCAGTGGGGTGGAAGGTCTTGTCGTGGACGTAGGTGATGATGGAGCGAGCGCCCTCATAGGTCTCCTCACAGGTGTGCTGGATCTGGTTCTCAGGGAGTTCAAAGCCGTGGTCACCTGTATCTCTAAGCTCAAAGGTGAAGGTGTAGGGGATACCGATGAACCGAGCCCAGTCCATGGAGGTGCCTCCTGCTGGGTCTGGGTAAGGTTCAATACATTACATTATAAAGCCTGCCGTCATAATATCCTACTGTTGAGTTATTCGAGCTAGAACATCAATTAGTACTTGACATGAACAAAATACAGAGGAATGTGTTTGATAAATGAATACTGTACATACATAATACTTCAGAGTGGGCACCCGTTATGTAGTCCATTCCATGAACTGCCTTTATAGCTCTTGCTGCAGCATTTGCCACCTCTGTCTGCAGAACACAAATGTCAGGAGAAAATATGGGGAAAAAAACTGACCAATGGTCAATCTCTGTGTCTTTTCCCACCTGATTTATCTTACCAGCTCATCATAGTTGGGGGCGTTGATGCTGTCAGGGAAAAGGATCAGCTGGCTGAAGGAGTGGATGGTCAGGAAACAAAGGATATCATTCTTCCTGGATTCTACAAAGTTCACCACAGCCTGGGTCTCCCTCTCTGAATTGGCCCTGAGGCCCGGGTAGATAGGGGCGCAGCAGTCTGAGGACACACCAATAGCTGCAAAGCCAACATCAGCTTCAGTCCCATGCTACTCCAGCTCTGATATTAAAGGTATATTCCAGAACTTAGCACATTAAACCTTACCTCACTCACGTCAGATGTAGCGCTAAGGCGCGAACATCTGATGATCAACGATAGACAAGTTATTTCAGGAGCCAGAAATCCTTGAATCTAACTGGACAAACGGCTTGTCCATCAATTTAATTGGCGTACACTTCAGCCAATCACATCGAAACCAACCAATGACGCTGGTTACGTTTGTTGGATTGGTTGGATTCAAAACAGTTGCTTCTTCGCTACGTCACTCCCTCTACAGCAGCCAGCAGTCCTGATTGGTTCGGTTAGAGAATATTGGGCTTGAAATCGCTCTGAAGGGCTTCAACATCAGATCGTTGCGCGGAAGTGCCTTTTAAAGTTACGTAGCGCATCATCTGACGTGAGTGAGGTAACATTTAACCCCTTTACTGGGGTGTCTAACACTAAATCTAATGGTTGACACTGAAATTTGGACAGTTGGTCCTGTCTCGGCGATTCGCCCCTGTCTGCTTCAGAATGGCTAGCTACAGGCATTTGAATCCTGTCCTTAAAACATACCTAGGGTCCTATTTTGACGACACAACAGCAAACCTTCTCTGGCAAAAGGCGCATATGTAGTTGGGGGTGTGCCAACAAAGTTCAAAAAGGTTGGACTTGCGATGCCTAATTAATCATGGGTGTGTTATAGGCGTGACAAAAAATTAACCAATGACAGATCAATTTCTCATTGCCTTTGAGAGCACTGATGGAAGAGGGCACATTGCGTGTAGGTGCATTGGTATCACACCAACAGATCTTAATGAGCATTTTAAGGATATGAAAATATTGAATAGCTCACATCAGGTCTAGTAATAGTCAGAGCCATAATGGCTCTGGTAATATCAATGTCTAAAGGCTGCACAAGACACAGATGAAGCTGATTTAGTTCTGTTTAGATATCTTGGAATATTCATTCAATGTCAGCAACAGAAAACAAAAGTAAACTTGATTCTCCATTCAAGAAGCCTTCCCTTCATATCCTCACGTTTCTTCAGTTGTAGACTAATAAATTATATGTAAACACCTCTTCCTGGACATCATAATGATTTTCTGATTGTAATAATTAGTGTTGTGGCCTTCGTTGTTATGCTGTAACGGGCACTGCATCTATTATTGCATTGTGCGCCCATAAAATAGCATTTCAGGAATGCGTGACTGATGAATGACCAGGTTTGTCCCGGTCAGTAGCGGACCCTTTTTCTGCCTCTGTATAATAGCATCTGTAGTGCTTTGCGCCTAATCACACTTGTTTTTTAACATGCAAAGTCATCTCCTATTTAGACAACATGAATTTCTTGACATAAAAACGAGCGATGCGCTCGCACAGAATAGCAATGATGGCTTTCGCCGAGCCTTTCCAGAGCCGATTATTGGGCTCTACGAAAGTCTATCATAGCTTTCTGTTCATAGCTCAGAGCCAATACCAGAGCCGCCACGTGACATAAAATGCAATTGAGGGCTGTGCTAGTCCCCTTTTGTTCTGTGAAACCGAAAGCAGACGAGAAAATAGGCCATGGTCACCATGCTGCTTTACAGAGTGAAAAGAAATTGAGCATGCAAAGGAGCATGGGAACTCCCAGACTAGCTTTCATCAGTCATGGCACAGTGGTGCGCCATGTGCATGATAGGGCCCTTAAATCTTTATTTTAAAACACATTCAATTCACTGAGTGGTTTGTTGATGTTCAAAAAACATGATGGTATTGTTTTTTATGTTCAAACATGAACTAGACTATTTATTAAAGCGATTTTAATTGTAAGAAGAGTGCCTTGGCATCCTGCTTTTTGCCTGGATTCAAACCACCTACCCCCTTTTTTACTAGTTAAACACCATGGTGCTAATACAGTAAACTGGCTCTTAAATTAGATAAAAGAACTCTACAGGAATATCTTTCTAATCCTTAAAAGGGACTAAACATGCTAAATACCGGAATATACCTTTAAGGTAATGTACATTCATGAGGGTAAATCCTACTAACCCTTAGCTCAATAGCCCATTTTATTGGTTTGGCATCATTAACAGTCTATTTCTGTCGTGTTTTACTAATCATTTGAGAAAAGTGTTAAAAAGGTTTACATTAATTGACCATGCAATTTGTACAATCTATGGAAAGGCAATGAACTTAGGTTTTGAAGATGTATAAAATATACTTTACTTATATACTTTTGTAGCATATTTGCAGTGTATTGTTTTAGGCAAGATCTTATATCACCAAGTAATTAAGAGTCCAGGATCAATGTTAAACTTGTTTGTCCTGGATCAATGTGCTCTAACCCTAACCCTAACCCTAACCTCAAACCTAACCCTAAACCTAACCCATTGATCCAGGGCAACAAGTTTGACATTGATCCTGGACTCTTAATTACTTGGTGATATCAGATCTTCCATTGTTTTAGCTACTTTATCATTTCACAAGTTATTTTTCTCACACACAATACATCTACAAATACATGCATGAATTTGTGTTACACATGACATATTTCAGTCAGCTGGTTTGTGGCCATTATATCCACAGAATGATACTCACTCCCCCATGAGGCTTCAAAGTTGCGGTTGAGATCTGTGCCAATACAGTTGCAAGAGTCTGTCCCTGGTGATCTATTTTTCCTCCACAACCGAGTCTAGAGGGGCAGGCATTCATACAGTTAGTTATTTCTAAAACCAAAGACAACTATAGGTGTCGTGTACTGTGTATCTTCTTGCTTATATGATCTGCGCCTAAAACATATTGTCTTTTGTCCAAGTATGATGTGTGACAATGTGTATGATGATCACTTCATTTAGACTTCATTAACAAAATGACATCGAAAGTCATGATTTAGAAGTGAAACTTTGATTTGGTCAAGTATGACCAGAAGCTTCTATTGCTTGGAGGGTTATGATTCTACCTGAAAATTATGTCAGTGTCACATAGTGTGACGCTATGCCACTGACACTTTCTAAATTGCTGTAGTCATTACCCACTGTGTTATCTTTCCAAGTATATGTGTATCCATCAACATTCAACACTGGGGTGACATAGAAGTCCATGTTCTTGAGCATCTCCTCCAATTTGGCATCTGTTGTGTAAGTGTGGAGAATCTGGTATTGGCACAGAGAGTTAAGATAGATCAGATCATTTAGTGTCTGAAAGAACCGTCAAAGTGACACAGAGGTGCCTTTAAACATCTTACTTCTTTGACAAAGTGCTGACAGAAAGCTGGGGAGATCCATTCTCTGGCATGGATACCACAGTCCATCCAGATGGCCTTCTTCTTCTCAGATGATTCCAGCCCAATCTGTGGAAGTGATAGTGTAGTATATTGAGTCAGTCAGTATAGGAAAGGCTGCATACTGACCTCAGATGTCAGATCATCAGAGCAGTTATTGTAGTCTCATTACCTAGGCAGTGATACCAACTCCCTCCCCCTGCCTGCTAGTAGTATTATGCAATGCTAACACACCCGTTTCCACCGTACTCTTCATTCATGCAGTGAAGGCTAGCCCACTGGTTTTACCTTGAGTAATGCAATGTCTCTGTTCTCATAGGACGTCCCATAGACTTCTTTAGATACCACTCCAGGGTTCTCTGTTACCATCTGATTCATCCAGGCTGTGATCTAGAGATCATCACATGTACAGTATATGGCTGAACTTTTGCACAACAACAATAACTACAAATGTCTGATAACCTTTTTCTTTTCATTGACTACCCTAGGTGTCTCACCTCATCTAGAGGGTGATACTTGGTGTAGTCATAATTTCTTGGCTCCGCTTGTTTGAGAACTCTGTTCAAAACAAGGTACAGAGAGATTTGTCTGCAAAATCACAGTTATTTGCATGATAAAAATTTCCTTTAAAAAAATGGAGGTTATAAATTTTATGAAATCACAGGAAAGAGAATTCATGAAAAATTACCACACTAAAATTAAGAACACAGAAAAATCCCCTTTTAATTTGAGAGACACAATGGATATCTATCTTCAGGCATGTGACTGCGGAGGATGGCTTGAGGTAACATTGGTAACATCGGCCCTTAAACATGCCAGATTTCATTGATCTTCTTTAGCCTGGCTGTGAGCTGTGCAATCACAGAGATGGCCATGTTTTTATCTGACAGCCTAGCTTTGTATTAACCTCACTCAGTCAGAAGACTGAATGTCATCAAATTATTGGATAGGGTTTAGATCGGTAGAGAGACTACCGGCCAATAAGCGAAGCTGATTAGACAAGCTGTCAAATCATTTTTTTTCAGTGAAGCAAGCAGACTTTGGTCTTCACTACATCAAATAAATTGAAAAAAGTTTGGTGGAGCGCTGATGGTTTCCCTGAACCAACTAGTGCTCTTGGAAGGGAATTTCAAATAAACATGAGGATGTTTACAACAAATACATTGCTTTGCTGTAATTAGTGTTCCTTCCTATTGGTGACTTCCCTCAAAATGCATTCAGCCAAAAGTGAACATGTAAGGAGTAGAAAGTCCAGATAATTTTGTAAAAATGTAGTGGGGTAAAAGTCAAAGTTGTAGTATAGACATCTAAAATTACTTATACATGTAAAATACATAAATAGTTACTTCCCATCGTTGGTTACAGGTGAGTTATAAGTAACTTTTTTAACCATTGCAAGCTGATAATCAATTAGTACAATTCATTTGTAGCCTACTACTGATGTATGTTGTCATCCAAATAAACAGTGGTAAGGCAGATGTTAATGTTAACTTACCTTGCTGTGACTGACTCTCCACTCAGTAGCAGCGCTAGAACCACCACTACTACCATTATTATTCCCCTGCAGGACTTCTGCCCAAACATCAGAATTCACAAAGTCTGGTTTTTGCAGTGAGTGTATAAGCAGAGACACTTATATTGGTGTAAGTGTGTGTGTTGTAAATGTACAATGTCACACCTAATTTTTTCAGAAATAGATGAAATCATGTTTCATCAAAATCTCCACCTCTAAACACTGCAAAACTGCAATAGAAGGAAGTGATTAACATCCACATGACACTTTTTTCAGTTCAGCTCCATCCCATTCTATGGAAACATGTGACCTAGTAATTACGTGAAAAAGGATGTTTGACAGGAACCCAATCCATGACTCAGGTGTGGGTTGAGTAAGTTTGGATTACATTACATTTACAAGGATAAGCATTCTGCAGAATAGTCAGAAATGCTTACACTTAAATGTACTGTATTTCATAGAAAAATGACTCATTTCTTTCGTGGGAAGCCGGCAATAATTCCTGCATAATTCTTGCCTGTGCTGACATGTCTGTACAGTGTCGATTTTGAGACTACATATTTTAACTCTCAAGTCCCTTGTGTGGAATTGTCGATCTATTATTATTTACAACATGTAAAATATGTAAATGTTCTTGGAAATAGCCCCCCCCAATAATAATAAAAAAAAAAAACATAAAATTTCTTTTTATTTTATTACTTTTCCTTCATGGAGTCATATAAAAAACAATAAATTTTGTGGTCTTGCAGTTGCTTTTTATAAATAACAGTGTTTTGTTTACACAATTTTAGAAATGTATTATGATTTAATTGATAACATTTATAAATTATTTTATATAAAGGCAAAATACATACATTTCTGAAAATTATTACATTTTCACAAAAATATCATGCCAATATAAAAACAACTTTTTAGATTTCAATTCAATTTTTAACTTATCCTGGAACTAATTTATTCTGGACTACCACAGCAGAGGTTAGTTACATCACCAATTCTCACATAACCAATTTACAGCAGGGTGGCACTAATGAGCCACAAGACAAGTAGCATTTACAGTGTGGTTGTGCTAGTGAGGCATAAAGTCAGCAGAAGCGTCCATGTGGTGGCCATCAGTGTGCCTGCAGCACTAGCAGTGGGGTGGAAGGTCTTGTCGTGGACGTAGGTGATGATGGAGCGAGCGCCTTCATAGGTCTCCTCACAGGTGTGCTGGATCTGGTTCTCAGGGAGTTCAAAGCCGTATTGACCCTCATCTCTAAGTTCAAAGGTGAAGGAGTAGGGGATACCGATGAGCCGAGCCCAGTCCATGGAGGTGCCTCCTGCTGGGTCTGAGGAATGTTCGATACATTACATTATAAAGCCTGCCGTCATAATATCCTATCGTTGAGTTATTCAAGCAAGAAAATTAATGAGTCTGTGACATCATCAAAATACAGAGGAATATTTGATATGAATACATACATAATACTTCTGAGAGAGAACCCGCTTTGTAGTCCATTCCATGAACTGCCTTTATAGCTTTGGCTGCAGCATTCACCACCTCTGTCTGCAGAACACAGATGTCAGGAGAAAATATGGGGAAAAAAACCTGACCAGTGGTCAATTTCTGTCTGTGCCTTTCACCTGACTCTTATCATCTTACCAGCTCATCATAGTTGGGGACCTTGAGGCTGTGGTGTCCATAAGGAAAGAGAATCAGCTGGCCATAGGAGTGGATGGTCATGAAGCAGAGGATATCATTCTTTCTGGACCCTACAAAGTCCACCACAGCCTGGGTCTCCAACTCGGAATTGGCCATGGCCCCAGGGTAGAGGATGGAGCAGCAGTTTGTCGACACACCAACAGCTGCAAAGCCAACATCAGCATTCAGTCCCGTGGCAAGTGAGTTGGAGAACAGCAGAGTCTTAAGGTAGGCTAATGTGCATTTATGGGGCCAAATCTTACTAAGCCTACTGCTGTAGCCTTTAACTATTGTATTTTTCTTTTCTTTTTTCATTTGAGAAAGCTGTCAGAAAGATTATAGGCTATTTATTGACCCTACAATTTGTACAATTTCCAGTGAAACAGAGATGAAGTTTTGAAGAGTTTTTTTGGTAACACTTTCTATGAACTCAGTATTCATAGAGCATTATAGATGCATTCATAAAGGTTTATAATGCATTCATAAAGGCCTATAACTACTGACATTAGAATGCATAACTGATTATATGTTCTCATGACTGTTTTCATAAAGAATTATAATGTTATCATATAAGCTTTTATAACTTAAAGTCTCAAAAAGCATTATAACCTTTGTCCTTTTGATGCTAGGGAAACATGCCACTTTGCTTAGTGTCTGTTATGGTGCCTTATTCATTGTCATGAGTAATTATGTGCTGATCTTACTTTACTTAGGGTATGCACTGAGCATTTGTAGCTCATCATTATGCGGAATGAGAAATGAGACATATAAAAACAAAAACAACAAATTGAAGCATTACAATGCTTTGACACTTCAATGAATTTGTGTTGTGAAATATTTCAGTGTAAAGTTGGTTTGTGGCTCTGCAAAATTCTAGAATGTGAGGACACCTAGTTGTATCCACAGAATGATACTCACTGCCCCATATAGCATCATAGTTGCGGTTGAGATCTATGCCAGTACAGTTGCAAGAGTCTATCCCTGGTGATCTATTCTTCCTCCACAACCGAGTCTAAGGGCAGACATTCATACAGTTAGTTATTTCTAAAACCAAAGAAACTGCAATTAGTGTACTATGTATCTTCTTGCTTTTATGATTATATGTGCCTAAAATATATTGTCTGACATCTCCAAGTATGATGTGTGTGAATGATCTTCACTTCAGGTAGAACAACAAAATGACATCAAAATTCGCCATTAAGGAATGAAACACTATGATTAGTCAAAGTATGACCAGAAGTTTCTATTGTTAGAAGGGTCATGATTACCTGCAAATTATGTCACATAGTGTGACTAGCAATGTCAGATACTTTCTAAATGGCTGTAGTCAGACTTTGAAGCTGCATGGTTTAAGAAAAAAAAATACCCACTGTGTTATCTCTCCAAGTATATGTGTATCCATCCACATTCAACACTGGGGTGACATAGAAGTCCATGTTCTTCAGCATCTCCTCCAATTTGGCATCTGTTTTGTAATTTTGGAGAATCTGGTATTGGCACAGAGAGTTAGGATAGATCAGATCATTTAGTGTCTGAAAGAACCGTCAAAGTGACACAGAGGTGCCTTTAAACATCTTACTTCTTTGACAAAGTGCTGACAGAAAGCTGGGGAGATCCATTCTCTGGCATGGATACCACAGTCCATCCAGATGGCCTTCTTCTTCTCAGATGATTGCAGCCCAATCTGTGGAAGTGATGATACAGTGCTCTAAT
Source organism: Sardinella longiceps (assembly GCA_027497455.2). Taxonomy (NCBI): domain Eukaryota; kingdom Metazoa; phylum Chordata; class Actinopteri; order Clupeiformes; family Clupeidae; genus Sardinella; species Sardinella longiceps. Next base: position 16,265,272 of record JAODXP020000031.1, read on the forward strand.
AAAGATGCGCTAGACCAGGGGTTCTCAAAGTTATGATAGGTGAGGGCCAATATAGGGACCCAACATTGAACTGAGGGCCGCCAAAGGAATGGGAGAAAAAAAAAAAAATTGTTAATCATTTTAACGACTATGTTGCATCTGTAGTTTATATTTATTGCAATAAATAAATGACTATAGATGCTGCTACACACTACTAAATGGACATTCCTTTTTTTCAAAACAATATCTGTAACAGACTATCAGATGTTATTGGGGGCCACCAGAAATGCTTTTTGGGGCCTCCATTGGCCCCCGGGCTGCACTTTGAGAACCTATACGCTGGCTGGACAATAACATCGAAATGTTGGCCTTTTTTGATAAAATTTAGTTAATCGCATCCGTGTTGCTCTGACTTCGTCTTTTATTTTTGTCCCTTATCCGTTGATGCACCACGTGCACACAGAAGGGTGCGGTGGATTCACTGTTTTTTGATGATACTGTATGTTTAATCATTCACTATGGGAAGGACTCAAACAAGCTGATGGGTTCAGTGACCAGCGCATGAGCATTCAAAAAAAAAAAAAAAAAAAAAGATTTCTTTTTGGAACTGTTGTAACTGACATTTCACTGTGTGTGTGTGTGTGTGTGTGTGTGTGTGTGTGTGTGTGTGTGTGTGTGTGTGTGTATGTGTATGTGTATGTGTGCGCGTCTCAGCAGTACTTTCAAATGCCCAGTAGGGGGACGATAAACACAAGCCTAATAGTTTAGCATACATACTGTATAGCCTACTGCATACTCTGCTAAAGTGATTTTACTAGTAAATGCCAGTACAGTGGAGTGTTGGGGCTGGATAGAGTAGTGCAGAGGACCACCATTGTCCTTGTATGTGTTTTGATGATATATAAATATGTGTATTTTATTCTCTAACTAATTCACAAATATTTCTATTTTTGTACGACCTTTGATGTGATTTGTTTGGGAATTTGATTGAGTATGTGTACTGGTTGTAATGTAGTGTGCACCAGGGAGGGGTAACTTCAGGTACGTAGTAATTAGAAGCTGCTTTGTTTTATCTCAAGTTGTTGTACTACATTTACACAAGTTTGACACCTGTTTTAATGACAGAAGATTATCGTATCACTCCTTTTGCATTCCTAGGTGAGTGCAGCAAGGTGTGTTTGCTTATTTATTCATAATTTGTTGGTCATGTGTGGTCAAAGTCACTTCCTGCTTGTTGACCATCCTTAGGGTGGTCTGGCTCTTAGACAATTGCTTTCTTGAACAGGCACATTTCTTAGACAACAGATCTCTACACATATTTCTCACTACATCTATGCTTTCCAACTTATTTCTTAAGGAAATACAAAATTTATCCCACACATGTATACAAAATGTGGTTGTGTATATAGAATTGCTGTGTTCACACAATGCAAGGTTGTACTTGTGGTAACAAATGAAATGTTCATTACCTCCGCCAAGGAGGTTATGTTTTCGTTGGGATTTGTTTGTCTGTCTGTTTGTTTGTTTGTTATGTTTATCTGTCTTTTAACAAATTTCACGGCAAAAGTTATGGATGGATTCTTTTAAATTTACCAGAGGTTTGTCTTTGCCCAAGGAAATAAATTTTGGTGCTGATCGGTATTTTTAAAGGATTCATTAGGCTACCATTAACAGATGTCAGGTCCATCAGTAAACACCAGAACTGTAGGGGGGGCAATTGTACATAAACAGATCTGAAAGGCCGTCTGGAATTTGCATTGCGTCATTGGCCATATTGGTTTGGCGGAGGTCTACACTCACTGAGTGCTTTTCTAGTTTTGTATGTTTTGATACTGTTTTCATAGTGCTACAAGGATAAGATGAAATGGATTAAAGTTGATGCTGCAAACAAAAATAAAAGAAACTTTACGCTTCGGTAACACCTTCTATGAACCCAGTATTCATAGAGCATTATAAATGCAATCATAAAAGGTTATTACAAATTCATAAAGTCTTACAACTAATGACATTAGTGTTAATAAGTGTTTATACATTCTCATGTCTATACTTAAAAACCGTTATAATGTTATCTTATAAGTCTTTAAAAGTTTAATTGTTATGAAGCATTATAATACTTCAATTTGTTATTTGTCCTTTTGTCAATTTCTTCATGCTGCATAATGATGAGTTACAAGTGCTCAGTGCAAATCCTAAGTAAAGTAAGATGAGCACATAATTACTCATGAAAATTAATAAGGCACCATAACAGACACCAATTAAAGTGGTATGTTCCCCTAGTATCAAAAGTTCAAAGAATGTTATAATGCTTTGTGGTACATCAAGTAATAAAGGTTTATATGATGACATTATAATGACTTACGTGTACTGTCATGAGAACATATAATACGTTATGAATTCTAATGTCAGTAGTTATAAGCCTTTATGAATTCATTATAACTCTTTATAAATGCATTTATAATGCTCTATGAATACTGGGTTCATAGAAAGTGTTACCTAAGCTTCTGGCAAGACTCTCTTTTGGGATCCAAGCGCTGCTGCCAATGGTATTCCCAATGTGTTCCACAATTTATGGTTTAGGCAACTATCTCACAATATTGCCTGCTATGTCATTTTCTCTGGCCACATTTGTTGTTCTCTTCACAGAACACCTGGCTCAGACCATCAGAGCTGGCAGTTGTTGTAGTCTCATTAGGCAGTGATACTAACTCCCTCTCCCCACCCAATAGTATTATGCAATCCAGACACACCTGTGCCGCTGTGAAGGCTAGCCCATTGTTTTTACCTTGAGGAATGCAATGTCTCTTTTTTCATAGGACGTCCCATAGACTTCTTTTGATACCACCCCAGGGTACTCTGTTACCATCTGATTCATCCAGTCTACGATCTAGAGATCACATGTACTGTAATTAGGATTTTGCACAACAGCAATAACTGTAAACGTCTGATAACCTTTTTTTGATTGACTAGGTGTCTCACCTCAGACAGAGGGTGATACTTGGTGTAGTCATAATTTCTTGGCTCCGCTTGTTTGAAAACTCTGGTCAAAACAAAGTACAGAGAGACATTAGATAATGTATTTGCTGATGATCATATCAGCTAATTGATTTAGAACATCATGGAGATTTCTCTCTATAAAGGATCTTCTAATCAATAGGCTATTGTAAGAACACTGCAATGATGAGGGATTAAATATTAACTGTAGATAAAGGTTCAAAAGTATTTTATGAGATAGTGTGTCTGTACAAGCAGTAACTGAGAGACCAGTTATGAGTTTTATGAAGATATGCTATCAATACAACAATGGTTAACCAAAGATCGTCCTTGATGCACATGATGTAATTTTTTAACACTTTGTGTGTGTTTAAAGACCTTTTTTTAGGTTTATACTGATGGGGATCTACTATCATAGATGACATGTAAATCACTTCAGATTACTGTTATGATTTTACTGCATTGAAAGCAATACTATGTAACTTCTCTACACTTTTTGAGGTATCCTTTTTTATCAGACAGTCCATTAATTAATTTGGCATGTATGGCTAAATCCCCACCAGCCATCGACAATTTGCACTGTGCAGCTCTAGAGGGTCAGAAACACAAAATAATAATAGCAACAACAACAACAACAACAACTAAAAAGCATTTTCTAGCACAGCTAATACAGCTCTGAGATGTTTTGCCAGAGTATCAATACTAGAGTATACTGTGGCAACTAGCTAGTAGGCCATGAGTTATACCGTATTTTCTTTCCTTAATGAGTACAGTACATGGAAAGCATTTCACCAAATCTCACCTTCCTGTGACTGATTGTCCACTCAGTAGAGCCAGTGTCAAAACCCCGAGCACCAGGCCCTCCATCATTCTCTTGCTCTTCTGCCCAGCAGTGTGCGGTTGTTCACTTGTGTCCAGTTCAAGACCCCCCTTCTATAATGATGCCAGGGGGTGTCCATCTCGGCTTTATAAAGGCTGTTATCTGATGATATAACAGAGGAGGAAAAGTTTATATGGAGCTTTCTATTGTAATTCTGTGGGCCTGGTTTCATGAGCAGTGACAAGAGATAAGATAAGATCGCAAACTTATCTGATGGAAATAGTCAGTGATCGACTTGGCCAATTCCGAGATACTGTACAAAGATAGAACAAACACAACTCCTGAAACAAAGAGTTATGAATCAGCATCTTTGCCTTTGCATGGGCTATTGTGTTTACGTCTTATCTTTATGTGTTAAAATTTTGTAAATTTAATGTTTTTTCGTTTTGTTTTGTTTTTTTGTCTATGTGCGAATAACTCAAAAAGTTCTGTACACATTTCGATGAAAGTTTCAGATAATGTAGGTAGAGGTAGTAATGTTGGAACTACCATTATACTATAAACAAAGTGTGAGGCTATTTTGAGCCTGTCTATGGTTTAAAACAGCCATTTGGCTACTAACAGCTAGTTAGATGCCCCTGGAAGTTACAACTAGCAAGTGGTTTTCTCCGGCCTGCAAGAACATATCAAAATTCTGCTCCCAGCAAGTGTTCCAACTTTTTATGATGTTACAATATACTTTGGGTCCTTATCACACCAAATTTCTCCTCTAAAGGAGAGGTCTTATGTGATAAGGACGACAAGTATGTTGCAACAGCATAAAAAAGTTTGAACATTTGCAGGGAAGCACAATTTTGAAATGTTTGTGCAGGCCGTAGCAGACCACTTGCTCATTGTAGTTTGTGCATTGAGCTAGCTGAGTAGCTATACAATTACTGAGTTTTCAATGCCCTGTTTTAAATGCTGGAACCGTCATTATATTAACAACGTAGTGTGGGGCTACTTTCTTTCTTTACTTACTATGGTTTAGAACAGCGATTTGGCTACTTACCACCTAGATCAATGCACCTGAAAGTTACAACTGCTGTGAGAGATTTTCAAGGAGAATGTCAGTATGATAAGGACCGCACATAGGCCTTTATAGACCATGAAAGTCCCGCCCGGTTACGCCCCCTCGCAAAATCGCCTCAGGTTCCAGGAAATACGTTTCCCATTCATTTTCAGCACTGATGTTTCAAAAACTCAATTTGAAAAGCGCTTAAAGCCTTCACTCTAATCAGCTACGGGGTAGGTGATGAGTGCATAACCTTCCATTCAGAGTAAAAATGTGAACGAAAAATTGAGAAAAATGTCGATGGTACAATGCTGTGTCTCTTTTCTTAGCGCCAAGTGAAGGAACTGTCCCATAAGTCATTGCGAGCAATAAAATCTCTTAAGTTTATTACCTGACCTCGCTGAGTCTCTTATTCATTTGAGTACATCATTGTGACTGCCTTCTATAGCTTACTGCAAGTGGAGTCCGCTTAAAATATGTGGAAAACATATTTTATTAGATTACTGAATTACTGAATTTCCACATTCCTGGTGCCATGTTCTCTGAACCGCAATGAATCATGGGATTGAATTGTTATTACAAATTCCCTAACAATGAATCACCTCCACGATTAAAATACGTTTTTATTAACTTAAAGGTATAATCCGGAGTGAATCAACACCTAGCCCTGCTGTTTTATACTGCTACGTTACTGAAAGCTACTTCAGGTATTTACTGTAATTTTGTGCATCGTAGACCGAGTTTGCGAAACGGCAGCTAACACTAACTGAATGAGGCATGTCAAAAACAAAACTTAATCGATTTGCTTTCGTTTTGAAAATCCGCATTCTGTTACAGTTAGCTGCCGTTTTTGCTATCTCAGTCTGCGTTACGTGAAATCAAGTGATTGAGGTGGCTATCAGTATCCAGACAGACACACAGATGCCGGCAAAAGCTTCTTGGCGGATGTAATAATGGTTAACCTAAGATAAACCTAACCTAATTGTTAACCCTAAAATGATCATGATGTCATTTTTATCTTTGTGTGTTTACAAACATTGAGAGTCACATTTCTATAGCTGACTTTACTTTAACTGGAATGGAAGAAAGCTTGGGCATTGGTCTTTTCTTCATCTATTTGAAAATCAACTGCTTTCATGTTCACTGTTAGCCTGGGAATTCCCATGCTCCTTTGCGTGCTTATTTCATTTCACTCTGCAGAGGAGCATGGTGACCATGGCCGTTTTTCTCGCTTACTTTCGGTATCCAATCGCAGAACAAAAAGGGATTTGTACGGCCCTCGATTGCATTTTACGTCACGTGGTGGCTCTGGTATTGGCTCCGAGGTATGTACAGACGCTATGATAGACATTCGTAGCGCCCAATAAACGGCTATGGACAATTGTAAACGATGCTTCCGCTACGAGAAATGCAATAGGTAGGTCCCCAGACTAAATATCACTTGTGATTTTAGTTTGGCATTCGCCAGGCTAGTTCACTGTATCAGTTTAGAAAAATAAACAAACTTGTAAGCTACAAATAAGCTCACGCTTTGATGCTCTGATGGTAGGGAATGGGATGTATAGATTATATGACATTGCAGTACTTTAAAACTTGCAAATCACAAGATTATTGTTATGTTTTTTTTAATACTACAACAATCAAAGCAATTTGTTTGATACTACAATTAAAGCAATTAACTTCTCCACTTTTTGATATCCTTTTTTAGCCTGGCGAATGCCAAACTAAAATCACAAGTGATATTTAGTCTGGGGACCTACCTATTGCATTTCTCGTAGCGGAAGCATCGTTTATGATTGTCCAGAGCCGTTTATTGGGCGCTACGAATGTCTATCATAGCGTCTGTACATACCTCGGAGCCAATACCAGAGCCACCACGTGACGTAAAATGCAATCGAGGGCCGTACAAATCCCTTTTTGTTCTGCAATTGGATACAGAAAGTAAGCGAGAAAAAGCGAGTGATTATTCACTCAGTCACTCACTTCTGCAGATTTTTATACTCTCTTTCACTGTAATAGATTTTAGTTTGGTGTGTCAGGTGCATCGGAGATAACCAATGGTCTGTAACTTGAATACCTATGTAAACTCCCACACTGTCACAAGCAAGATTTTAATATGTTTTGGTCACTTAACCTTCAGGTAGTATTTTGTAGACAGACAGACAGACAGACGGCGAAAACATAACCTCCTTGGCAGAGGTAATTAATGCAGAGTCAGTTTTGTAATAATTTTCATAATTTATTGATAATGAAATGCCCATTCATCAGTGATATATGCCTATAATTCCTTATGAATTATAATTAAATATAGTCCAACTTTTTACCCAATATGAGTAGGCCTACTTAATATCACATTCACAGACTGTCAGTATTGGAAATACTCATATGGCTCATAGTCATTTTTTCCATTTCTGAGTCAGAAAAACCTGTCCATCCCCATGTCCATCCCCTTGGTCTACGCTTCAGAGTTGTGTAGGGAGATGAAAATCGAGGGAAAAGTACGTAGGAAGGCAGTGGTCAGGCTAAAGTCAGACTGAAGCTCCTCCTCTATGCTAGGAGAATAGCGTATGTGGGCTAGTCCATTACAGTAGGAGACTTCGGCAAGCTCATGCTGAAACTATGATTTATTAGCAAAAAGCAAAAAATAGTCCTAGAACATCTTTGTACAAAATTAAAGGGAATCATCATTGCCAATGTTTTACAGCAAGGGGGCGCTAAAGAACAAAGCAAGCAATACAATCCATATGGTGGCAATCGGAGAGCTAGCAGCACCTGTGGGGGGTAGAAGGTTGAAGGCTTTATCGTGGACGTAGGTGACGATGGAGCGGAATCCTGCATATGCCTCCTCACAGGTAGGCTGGATTTGGTCTTCAGGCAGCTTAAAGCCATACTGCCCTTTGTCCCTCAGTTCAAAGGTGAAGGAGAAAGGGATACCAATTAGCCGAGCCCAGTCACGAGAGGAGCCAGAGTTTGGATCTGTGGGAGAATAGAGTGTGTGTGTGTGTGTGTGTGTGTGTGTGTGTGTGTGTGTGTGTGTGTGTGTGTGTGGGAGAGAGAGAGAGAGAGAGAGAGAGAGAGAGAGAGAGTGTTTAGTTTATGAAAAGTTTGTTCAGGGGACAGGTTGTGAAACCAAGAGCAAATGAAAAGTACTGCTACTCACAGAGAACATCAGGGGATGTGCCCACTATGTACTCCATCCCATGGACATTTTTGATGGCTTCAGCGGCAGCTTTTCCCACAGACAGCTAACAGAGCACAGAAGGCAAGCATCAACATTAGTTCATCAATAGATCAAGCCATCTTTCCCAACTTGCTTGTATGATTATATGCATGATTACAGCATTTTTATCACATATCTTTTATCTTTTCTTGTTTGTCTTTGTACCACTACCCTTCCTTTATTCTATTGTATGGCTCTCTTTTCATCTCTCCCTACATTTCCCTTCTCATCTGTCCATCCATCATGACCTCACTCCCATTTCCACTGCACATACTCATAATGCACTCAGTCTGCTTGCCAACCCACCAGCTCCTCGTAGTTGGGTGCGGAGATGTTGGGGTGTCCGTAGGGTAACAGAAGCAGCTGCCCATAGGAGTGGATGGTGAGGAAACACAGGATGTTATGGCTCATTTTCCCCACATAGTCGGTGACAGCCTGCGCCTCCTTTTCAGACAGCACGGAGGCGCCGTTGTACACCTCCGAGCAACAATTCCTGGAGATGCCCACAGCTGTATGGCAGAGGAGAAGTTTTGTCAGAATTTTTTGAGGAATTTACATTTTTATGTAGTTGAAGTTTGGTGTGATAAAGACCCAAACTACTTGTTATTATGTGATATTGCTGCTGCTTACTAGACTGACACTAGCAGTAACACATCACACTATTATTATTAGAAAAATAATATTGATGATATTGTTAATAACACTGACTAATAGTCTCACTTACTTCCCCAGTTTGCAGCAAAGTTGCGGTTCAGGTCGGTGCCCATACAGGAGTCTCCACAGTTGCCAGGTGATCTAGACTTCCTCCACAGTCGTGTCTTAACAAGAACAAATATTACAGCACCTTCACTGCCAATACACACCTTTAATATTTCTTAAAGGTGCTACAAAGCTGAACATGAATATAAATGTATTAATTAAATAGACTTACATCACTACTCTGCCATGTGTACTCATAGCCATCCATGTTTAAGACTGGTGTGATGTAGAAGTCCATGTTTTTGAGCATCTGATTGATTTTCTCATCTGTTTTGTAGTTGTCCAAAATCTGTTAACATACATTATGGTGAGATTGCTTTGTGAAGCCTGACAAATTCAATGACTATATCATCCAAATTTAGATAGCTTTTTTGTTATGCGTAATTGTCATTTGTTCACCACATGTATACCTCTTTGACAACGTATTGGCAGAAAGCTGGGGCGATCCATTCTCTGGAATGGATACCACAGTCCATCCAGATGGCTTTTTTATTCTCAGATGGCAGGCCAATCTAGGAAAATCATGATCCATAATCAATGGGAGTAGCACCCAGATGGAAAGATTATCTATCTCTGCTAATTATACTTAAGCTAAGCACAAGGGCCAACCAGGGCCAACTAAGACCACACCTCAGTCCAGTCAGCCATTTCTCACTTCCACGGGCAAAACCAGCACAAACCTTGATACAGTGTATTACACTCAAGCATTGAACTGTTATGGTTATGAATGCTGTTCACACAATTTAAAGGAGAAGTTTGGTGTGATAAGGACCCAAAGTATATGGCAACATCATAAAAAGTTGTAGCATTTGCCAGGGAGCAGAATTTTGACACATTTCGTGCAGGCCGGAAAAACCCACTTCATAGTTGTAGCTTCCGGGGGCACCCAGCTAGGAGGTACAGCAAGTAGCTATCTGTACAGTTACTAAGTTTTCAATGCCTAGTTTAAATGTTGAAACTGTCATTGTACAATAAACAAAGTGTGGGCCTATTTTAAGCCTTTCTATGCTTTAAAACAGTAATTTAGCCACTAACTGGCCTCTAGCTGGGTGTGCCTGGAAGCTACAACAAGCAAGTGGTTTTCTCCGGCCTGCACAAAATTATCAAAATTCTGCTGAGGCAAATGTTCCAACTTTTTATAATGTTACAATAAACCTTGGGTCCTTATCAGAAAACCTTATTCGTTTACCCAAGGACAGGAACACAAGCACCATCATTGATTGAGCATCATAAAGAAAGCCTGTCCATATAACCACTATTTTCAATGATTTCAGCTACTTTGTGCAAAATATCTGCTTAATCTATACATCAGTTCTTTTGAATTGTGTTTTCAGAGGCTCTATATGATTTGAAGTGATATCAGGCTTTTGTAGAGTAGGCTACATCTATACTGAGTACAGACCACTATCTAAATATTGGTCAAAGATTCAGATAAGCCAAGTGAAATGTTATGGTTGCATGGCTCTTTCTTTAGTTTATAGTCAATTATCTTTCAAAAGATCAGTGACCATGGAGAATAGTGAAAATAACATGGTAAAGGTACAGTACCTTGAGAAGTTTAATGGTTTGATTCTCATATGTTTCTCCATAAGCAATAATGCTGACGACCTCAGAGTTATTCTTTTGGATCTGCTCCATCCACGCTGAGATCTGTTTGGAAGTGCAGGCATGTTAGCTGATGACAGTTTTAGGGTCTTTTGTATTTTGGAAGTTTAACAGAGGCGCTGCTAGCGCTGCTTTTGAAACCTTCCCTGTACTTAGGGAGAGGCGTTGAGAATGTCATGGGTTCATTTGCAAAGTTCAATAAGAAGCCAGGATTTTCGCAGTCAACAGCAATATAAGCAGGACTTCAAACTCAACAATATGAGGGGGAGGCAGTGCAGTGTGTGCTGCCATTAAGGAAGTACAGTAAACAGGCCTTGCCTGTCATGGGGTTGTAAGCAAAACTGCAAAATTTAAATGCAACTTAATTCTCAAAATGTTTATCTAATTATTATTATGACAAAAATGTAATCTCATTCATTTGTCATTTGTTTGGCAACACTTATCTAAATAATGTTTGTTTTCAGAGAGTATGAGAGAAACCTATTGCTGTTAATGCTCCAATGAAGTGTTTGATCTCACCTCTGTCATGGTGTGGTATTTAAAGTAGTCATGATTCCTGTGTTCAGCACCCTCTCCAACTCTGTGAGAAATAAACACACACAAAAAAGAACTTAGGAAGAGAACTTAAAACAAGAATATGCTCTAGTAAAAGGAGACATGTTATTCTGCACATTTATTATTTTCTCACTCTCCACCTCAAACTTGTGTATCAGGAAATAGGCTATGTTTGCTGGTTATTTTATTATTATTATTAATTTTATTTAAAATAAGTAGACGAAAAGCATTCACATTTTTTTTTTCCGATGATGCCATATAGTCCATTATTGGCACTTACCTCCCCAGACTTCCTAATGCTCCAAAGACTAGAAGCATGAAAATCCCCCTGATTGACTGTGACATGGCTGCTGTCTTTCTCTGCTTGCAAACACAAAGGCTCCTCTCTCACCTCAAGTATATAAACATGTCTGATCTGATAACAGAACAGCAAGTAATGCCTTTCACTGCAGCTTTTTCCATCACCTTATCTGTCAGGTTGAACCTTATCTTTGACCCGACATGCAAAGTTGTGCAATAATGGTTTATGGATGCTAACCAATTCAAATGAGAACCAAAACATCCTGATTATTATTGATGGGGAATTATAAACGGCCTAATCCAAAGGTACAATTAATACACTGTTCTTTGTTTTTTTTTTTTTTTTTTTAGATGGAAACCAGATGCATCAAAAGCAATATTAATACAATTATGATGGCATTGTGTTAACATCTCATTTTTGTGTAAGAATCAGACGCACATAGACCAACTCTATATATTCTGGTTGGATGAATCCATTCTGGGACTCCCAAGACTAAAACTGGAATTTGCCCCGGCATTAGAAGGATGAGCTTGTATCCCTGAATATTAATTAATTAAGGTTTTAATTAAGAGGCCTGGGAAAAGACAGGCACACCAACATGTTCTAAAATGCCTATGAGTGAGGGGATGAGGGAAATTATTTAACTGCTGATAGGGTGACATTTAATTTTGACAAGTATCAGAATCAAAACACATGACATGACATGTTGCCTAATTTTATTTGGTGGCATGATATTTGCAGTGAGCCTACAATCAGTTTATGTCATACTGATCTTCTAAAAGCATACATTAACAATGGGTGCTCTATGAGTTGGGACAAATATGATCACCCGATAGAATTAGAGGCATAGTCATTCATTTAATACAAGAATAAGATAACATAGGCCTACACTTATCCTGAAGAAGTCACTAACTGAGGTGCATCAGACTAGTAGAGCAGGAATGGGGCTTGTGGGTTTACACACCTCACACACACAGTGCCACTGCTGTCTGACTAACTCAACCAAAGGGGGCTTTGTTATGTGTATGCTAGCTTTACACCAAATCTCCTCAGTGTTCCTAAAATCCTGCACCGCCAAGACTTTAACTCTCGATGGATCATTGATGACCTGTGGAAAATGTTCACTGTTAGAACCACATACGTCACATGTGATAATGGAGTCTTTTATAATGGAGGATTTTATTTGTGTATTCATTAATCTACAGTCACACATAATCAGTCATTTATTAACGGTACAAGATATTTTCCTTCTCTTATCTTTTGTTCTCTTAATTGGTGTTTCTCTATCTAATTTATTCACTGAGATAGGACCAGTCCGTCAGTCAATTGGTAGATCATACAGTACATTTGCCTCACAGCGCTTTACAGACAGTACAAGGAGCACCCACAGGGGCAAGGAAAAACTCCCCTCTATTTGTTAGAGTTCATTTTAGGAAGAAACCTTGGGCAGATCCACGCCTTAGATGGCAGGGAGGTCAGGGGTGGACAGGAGACTTGACACTCAGCAGAGATGATCGTAGTGTATCGGGGCAGAAGAAACAGAAGAATTTGGCCAGTTAGGAGGCTAGTACATCATGACTTATTTTTTTCATATACTACGTCTGAGTGAAGAGACCTCATGTTTTTTGCATTTTTTATGAAAGTCTGGTATTGACTGCTGTGGACAAACTAATTGACAAACTATTCTAACAATATTATATGTGTACCGATCCATGTTTTTATAACTGCGCAGTCAATTGCCATTCATTCTCTATGCAAAACACAAGTACATATTAGCCACTGATGATGTTACAGCCACACAAAGGTGTATTCTGTGTTGATCGGTTAAAGTTTTACCAGAGGCACGTGTATCACAACTACAGCATTGCTTTGTTAGAACCGACAGCAAACAACTCTGTAATGAACTAGAAGAGTGCACCTCCCCAGTAGCCTGACACGCCAGACTATATCATAAGAATGTATAGTCTGAAGACCACTGATAGACTGTGCCTCAATGGAGGGGCGGGTGATTGCGTTGTCTTTCAAACTGCGCTCCACGTAATTGGCTAGTGTTCCGGCCAGTGGTACCAGCTGGTATATCAAACTTTTCCCGTAGCCCGTCGGTAACACGGCAAAGACATCTTTTTTTCAGAACAAAAGACTTCAGTGCACTTTCTTGTTTCACTTTCAAAGAAAATGACAAGTGCAATTCGTCCAACACTAAAGCCAAAGACGATTCTCTATATACGGCTCTGGTTTGAGCAGGACTGTCGTCATCGTACAAAGCCCGCCTTACGATTTCCTGTACACATACCGCGCTGTGATTGGTTATCCGCCTCCAGAGGCAGGATACAACGGGTTTCTATCAGGGGTCTCTAGACGTATCCGCTGTGCAAATTCAAATTTCCTACCGCTAGGGGTACGTCTAGAGTTCTAGGCTACCTCCCCAGTGGTCTCAGACCCATATAGTTGATTATGGAGGCTCTGCCAACCTGTTAGACCACATTAAGGGGTGTAGCCAGCATGAGATAGGTAAAACTGAAGCATCAAATTTTGGGAATGCAGCTAACACACCACCCATGCCAGTTTTAATCTACTGTTCAATTCAAAGAAAAATGTTGCCTTGATTGGTTGTGACAAAAACAGTGCCGCCATACAAGTATGTTGAGAGGCCACCAGTGCACCTGTCTGCAATGAAAATGCTCTGAAAGTGTGTATCAGGACAGGAAATAATATCATACTATGAAAAACATGCTATGATGGCAAACAATACTAAATAGCAGTTAGATATTCATAGTACTGTATTTTGGAGTGAACCCAAATTATTTGGTTTATTTGGAATGTTGTGAGTTAATGCAGCCAATGACTACTGCTGCTGCTACTACTTTACCGCTGCTGTTGCTCTGTAACATCTTTTACCAGCAGAGGGAGACACATAACACACTATGAGAGGGAGCCAAAATAGCCTAACATCGTCATACACACACACACACGCATGCACACGCACACACACACACACACACACACACACACACATCACACCTCTCTGGACCATAGACAATGATCTACATCACTCTATTCTCTCTCTCTCATTTAAATTCAAATATACTGTATTGGCATTGCTTTATTCACAGAAATAATAGAAAACACATATCAAAGTGAGAGAAAAGAGAAAAAAAAACATTAGAAAATAAAATAACAACAAACATACTTTGTGTCCATGTACATAGTAGCATAGAGTACATTGTAGATTGCATAGTAAATCTTCTGTTAGGTATGTACTGTATTTGAGTGAGGGTGGTGTTTGTGTGTGTGTGTGTGTGTGTGTGTGTGTGTGTGTGTGTGGGTGAGAGAGAGAGAGAGAGAGAGAGAGAGAGAGAGAGAGAGAGAAAATCTCTGTCTCTCTTCATTTCTCTGTTTCTCTCTCTCTCGTCCTTACTTTCTGGCTGCTCTCTATCTTTCTGCAGTGTCAGGTCCAGACCAGATTTTCATATTTACATCGTCTGTCGTCACCTAGTGAGTTTTTTGAAGCAAGAGTCTGTTTTTCAGCAGAGACGTCATCTCTGCACAGGCCTGGAATCAGTCAAATAGCTATTCGCCCTATAGGGACAAAGTTCTGTAAGACAAATTGCCTTTGGTCTTATCACTTATATATGCAATTCAACAGTATATCCACTGGGGGTGCTCTACAACCTACTAGCAGACAATGCCACACCTGAGAGACATGTACTTTACAGTAACATAATGTAATTCAAAGCAGAATGTAAGATGCACTAATAAAAGTGACATTATGGGATGTGTGAGTGTGTGTGTGTGTGTGTGTGAGAGAGAGTACAATGGTGTGTGTGAGTGTGTGTGTGTGTGTGTGTGTGTGGGGGGGGGTGGTTAGTGATGCATAAATGTTATAATTCTAACAATATGATTTTTTTATGCTTGAAGGCAATACAATATTAAGATTTTGTGTGTGTGTTTGGATAGATAGATAGATAGATAGATAGATAGATAGATAGATAGATAGATAGATAGATAGATACTTTAGTGATCCCCAAGGGGAAATTCAAGATGTTACCTTTTAGTATGCAGGCTTACATAGCCTGCTTCCACTCACACACCGTAGTCCAATTCAGAAACAGATGTTGGTCCGTCCAGTGTACTCTGGGTAGCATAAAGTACTTGAGGCCCAGAGTTTCAGTGTAATGTGAGTTACTGGGGACTGGGGATGGCTGGTAATAAAATAGCCTGACTCAACACATCATCTCTTCTGTGCTGTGACCAAGAAGAATGGAGGTCACTGTCACACTACATCAGGATAAAGTTTCTAGAATACAGCGCAGACAGACCACTGGGGAGTGGACATCATTTCATGGAGGGTCTTGGTGTCATGATGTAATGGCGTTTAAATGCCCTGGGAGAAGAGTCTGGCAAACACACACACCCAGTGGGAAGGTCTCAGCACCACCATATTGTGCTATAGGCTTCTAATGATTACCCTGTCAGATTGAACATGTGTTTTTAGGTGTTATGCTCCATTGCCATGACAATACACCAATATGTGAACAGATACGCTATAATTCACAATTATTTAGAACAGCTAGCCCATTTCACAGTTCTTAAATTGCAAAAGTAGTGGACCTAAAGATGGTAAAGTCGAGATTATATTTCACAGTATGATACTTTACAAGCAATATGGTCCACAGATAGATTTCACTTCATTTTTAAAGCCTAAGCATATAGAGAACTCTTTTTCAGCTATTGTATTTGAAAGGGATTATTGCACCTCTGGGCATATGTGGGCAATCCTGTGTGTTCATAGTTCACATAACTTGGGTTGGGTGACATAAAATATCTGAGTTTGTTTTATTTCACATTGACATGTGGAGCACTTAACTGAGGCATATTGACATAACATAAGCTTAAGCAAGAGTGTGCCGGAGACTGCTTACTAAACTTTAGAACAGGGTTCTTATCGATAAACCAACTTATCAGAGAGAGAGAGAGAGAGTGAGAGAGAGAGTCCAACAGCCTGTGTTTATATCCACATTAAAAGGACAGTAATCTCCTAGTAACATTTGGGGTTTGATGTTGTTGTGGCAACATGGGCCACATTGGAGATCAAAGAAGCAAAATCCCTTTGCTGTCCCTCAGCTGATTCTAATTGCCTGTGTGTGTGTGTGTGTGTGTGTGTGTGTGTGTGTGTGTGTGTGTGTGTGTGTGTGTGTGTGTGTGTGTGTGTGTGTGTATCTAGGAAGTCTGACAGCCTCCATCAGGGCCTCTTCTCTCCCTGCAGCCTGTGGTTGCTGAGCGGGCACCTGCGTGTCTGAACACAGCTGAGAGGGGCTGTGCAGTGTGGTGCAGAGATGTCTCCTGGTGATTACCTCAGGTATGTGTGTGTGTGTGTGTGTGTGTGTGTGTGTGTGTGTGTGTGTGTGTGTGTGTGTGTGTGTGTGTGTGTGTGCTTCTGCGTCTGCGCCATCTCAGGAGCCCGGTGGAAAGCGAGACAGTGACTAACACACTCACATAATGCTATCGCCTCAGGCCCTGATAAGGGAAACTTACCCCCCTCACACTGGCCTAGAAAGTCCACTCCACCATGCAGATGCTAGCGCTAGCTACCTAGCCTTTTGTTCTCTGTGTCCACTCTTGTGCCTGATTGTCTTGTTTCCCTGCCATCCTATGTGACCCGGTGATGTTTGTCAGCCGTCTGACCCGTCTCACTTCTTGTCTGCATGTCTGTCTGAGTCTGAGTTGTGTTTGCCTCTGAATACAATAGCAGTCTAATCTTCATAGCAGTGATCAATTACTTAAAGGTAGCTGAGTTTTTCTATTTGTCTTGGAAAGTTCAACATTTAAAGTTTAACTCATTTGCACACAACTAATTTTCCTTCGACAGATAGGAACAAACATGTCAAAAGAATTCCTTTGACACAGACAGAACATAAAGAGAGACAACCCACTTTCAATACCTATGCACCTTCCCAGAAGTGTTCCAGTACATTGGTTCTGGTCTACATGGCCCAAAGCCATTCTGTAGTTGGGGGCTCACCCAAAACATTTAAGGCTGGAATTCCTGGGAACTCTGAGATGAGGAAGCAGACTGCCCTCCTACATTAGATTTACTTCAAAGACGCCCCTCAACACTTCTGCCGTTCATTTCATGCTAATAATGCAACTAACTCTATTTGAAAGGAAACAGCTGAGCTAAAGTGAAACAGTTACAGTTATATTTTTGGCAGCTCCCATGTACTGAAAGGCATTTAACGCTGGTTTCCTCTGATAATACAATCATGCTTCACCAGACCTACTAGACCAAACATATGAAGCATTGTTGTAGCTTTCTTTCCCCTCATGGCAAAAGGCTGGTCCAAAGAGATTATATCACGCTTCACTCAAGACAAACATAATTGGTGTGGAATGCTGATGTTGTGAATGCGCAAGGAAATTGGCTTTCACACAACCTGGAGATGTGGAGCAGTGTTGGTTAAGAATGTCTGCCTCAGTGTATAGTAGAACAATGCCATGAAAGGCTTTAGGGCCTTTAAAAGAGAGAGGTTATGGTTACATAATTTGTCCAGGGCTGGACTGGTAGATTATAAGATCTCTCTTTGATAAAGTGTAAATGAGCACTTCTGTTGAGTGAGGCAGTGAAAGATCACCCTGAAAGAAAGATGGTAGGTTTCATTTGTAATTTTTAGCTATTTAATTGAAGTGCTTTTCATTCTTAGTGAAGTTCATTCTCTCTCTCTCTCTCTCTCTCTCTCTCTCTCTCTCTCTCTCTCTCTCTAAGCTGAAAAACATGTCACACTCTCCTCCTCCCCTCTCCCCCAGTGTCTGATGGTGATGGATGAGTGTAACGTATCATTTCTCTCTGCTCCAATATAATTTCCCCAGCTCCACTGTCCCATCTCTGCTGTGCTCCAGATGGGCCCTGCCACTGGCTCTGCTGTGGTGGGCCTGCCTCCCTGCCTCCCTGCCTGCCTGCCTGTCTAAGAGCTGCATGTCTGCAGCATGTGCGGCCAGAGATCACAGCCTGTAATATGTGATGTCATCTCCCTCAAGGTTTATTTAGAGTGTGTGTGTGTGTGTGTGTGTGTGTGTGTGTGTGTGTGTGTGTGTGTGTGTGTGTGTGTGTGAGCGTGATTGTGACTGCATGTGAGTGTGTGTGCGTGTGCAATAGTAGGCTTTATGCGATCATTATCTGTGGCTGAATGTGTTTTTCAACATTTTTCTCATCTGTCTTTCTTTGTGTGTGTGTGTGTGTCTCTCTGTCTCATCTCTCTGTTTGTGTCTGTTTATTGATGTAAATCTTACTTTGTTTTTGTGTGTCCCTGAGTAAATATATTTGTCTATTATGCCGTCTGCACATTTTGGTGTAGTGATTGTTTATGTGATGACCATGGTCTTTGGAATATAATGAAAAGATTGAAAAGATTTGCTGCATTTGCTATGTGTATAATCTGTGTATGTATCTCTCTCTCTCTCTCTCTCTCTCTCTCTCTCTCTCTCTCTCTCTCTCTCTCTCTCTCTCTCTCTCTCCACCTCTCGTGTGAGTGTGTACTGACCACTCTGTATGCACATCCTTGTTGTTCTTGCAGGACCCAGGGATCTGTCCGCCCCAGTCTCAGTCACGTTGGATGGTTGGGTGTGTCAGAGGCAACAACAGCAGCAGCAGCACCACCACCACCACCACCAGCAACAGCAGCAGCAGCAGCAGTAACAGGCTCAATGTGTCATCTTTTCCCACAATCCTCGGGAGAAGCCAGAGCACTGCCCAATCCCATGTGCCTCACACTTGCCTCGCACTCCAGCTAGCCTGCATGGGCTTTGCCAAAGCTTTGGTGTGGCATCTCCATCCGCATTCACGTGGCTCTAAAGTGGAAAACAGATGAGACAAGGAGTGAAAAGATGGAAAGAGGGGAGGAGGAGAATTGGGGGAATAGAGAGAGAGAGAGAGAGAGAGAGAGAGAGAGAGAGAGAGAGAGAGAGAGAGAGAGTTTGGCTGAAGGGACATAAACAACACTACCCCTTTAATAAACCCTGGCGTTTGGTTGAGCTACTTTGGGAAGAATTTACTCCTACTCTGTAAAAAGAAGTCCCATCAGTGTGCGCATGGGGCTTTAAAACATGTGTTTAATTGAGAACAGGAGTGAGTGGACACGGTCACCATGTTTGGATACCTCTACCCCCCTGGATTCATCTAGAACAACTCTTAGGTTGGGTTCATTTGAGTGTCTTGTGCGTCAGGGAAATCAGAGTTCCAAATCTTCACATGTGCACCAAGAGATGAATCCATCTGGTGAGGCTTGGTCATCTACCACCATCTTAATGATAATTACACAGCTTCCATCAAAACAGGAAGACATCTTTCCACCCAGAGAGGATAAAAAAAGACTTGAGGAGTGATGAGAGAGAGTGGCTTTTTATAGGGTAGGGTTGTGTCTGTTTAGGTTCAGAATGTTCAGAAAATTCTGTTCAAGGTTTAAGAGTCTTTGTCCAGGCACTCACCTCTGAGTCTGAGTCTGTGTTTAACAGTCAGTGGAGCTCTTCCAGATTCAAGTTCAGGGTGCAAGAGAAATGTCTGACTCAACTCCTCGGCTGCTTCTGGAGACATCGGTAGTCTACACAGAAATTAAGGAGTCTTTTTTTCATGTAAATTCACTATAAATATTGATGGGAGTTCTCTCATATTATCAGGTTTGACAGCATAATAACTCTGTCTCCTCACTTGGCTCAAACAAGGTCCATCCATCTCTCTCTCTCTCTCTCTCTCTCTCTCTCTCTCTCTCTCTCTCTCTCTCTCTCTCTCTCTCTCACTCACACACACACACACACACACACACACACACACACACACACACACACTCTATGGGTGTTTGGTCTAAACTCTAAACATCTGCACCATGTCAAACAAACCCTCACTCATCCTTACTCTGCCTCCCCACCCCCACAATTTTTTATCAGTGGAGGGATAAGGGGAAACTTGGCAGGGGTCAAGACCAGCTGTCTCTTACTGAACAGTGGAGCCTCCCCCTTCAGTGAAATCTGACTGAGAAACAACTTGATTGCTTTGTGTTTGGTCGATGCTAATGAATTAGCCAAGTGCTGAATGATGTTTTTATCTGTTTGTGGGAGCGTTAGCACACAAGCTCGCTATATGCTAATGCTTTATTAATCTCCACAGCTAACACAAACATACTAAAGACTCGCATAGTAATGGAGACAGATAACCACCCACTGTTTAAGAAAGGCGTGAGAAATGTCATTTTAAGAGGATTTGCAGGATAGTGAGACAAAAAGTACTGGCAGTGATTTGTGTAGATGATGTTCTTCTGTGTTTATGCAACCACAGTCCAAAAGGTGATGCTGTAATATGCTGTTCCCATGTTCCATCGCTCAATTTGGGGTCACGACCCCTAGAGTGGTGTGACATCATTTTAGGGAGTTGCCAGATTGTGTTTGAAAAATTACACAATTTATACAGTTTTCGTCCATATTGCTTAATCTCCATTAGCATTACTAATACATGCACAGGCAGCTAGCCTCTGCATCGGAGCTATGGCCTTAGTATGTAGGGGTACTGCAGCCTCTTTTGATGTTATCATAATGTAGTGGTCCCAGCTGTGTCCATTGCTGTCATGGTCAGGAGATGCTGTTAAAAACATGATTGTGTTGTCCTGTGTATCCATACACCTGCCATTGTGTCTAAGGTCAAAGTCTCCAGTCTCATGGCCTCTCTGAAGAAGTAACATTATGCTAAGTCAAAACAGAGATCTAAATCTGATCTAAAAACACAGCAGTAAAACTAAAAGGAATGTGGAGATGGAATGTCTGAGGGCAGGATACATGCTGGTGGAAGGTGGTGTGTGTGTGTGGGTGGGTGTATGTGTGTGTGTATGTGTGTGTGTGTGTGTGTGTATGTGTGTGTGTGTGTGTGTGTAGGTGTGTCTGTGTGTGTGGGTGTATGTGTGTGTGTGTGTGTGTGTGTGTTTGTGTATGTGTTGCGGGGGATTCAAACCCTGTTTAGAGCCACTGTACTCTCAGTTTATGCTGCTGTTGTATTTTAGGTAGTCTGGAGGCGATCTCTTCCATGTTAGTCTGCAGCAACTGTTTAGTAATTTATGATCGCTGTGTTTACTCAATTTTGATCATTCAGTAAAAGGGAGCGGCTTTTCTAGGAATTTCATCTCCTATCTCCAAGTTCTTCCACCAACCACGTTTACAGCCAAAAAGCTGTTTCAATTTGCTCATAGTTTCACTGGATTCGGTTCAGTCATCAGATTTTATTTTTTGAGATAAGTTTACCTCTTTTTCCTTATCTCCTTCTTTCCCTCCCTTCATGCACCCCCCCCTCTCTCTCTCTCTCTCTCTCTCTCTCTCTCTCTCTCTTTCTCTAAGTGCAGCTAAACAGCTGGAGATGCTGAGCAGTTGAACTTGATCCTCTGTGCTTGTTGACCTGCTGCTTGTCCCGACAGGGCTGACAGGTGAGGATCTTATCTGATGCCCCCTTCCTCTCCCAAGCCTGGTGCTCCACGCTGGTGCTCCCCTCTAAAGCTGTTCTCCACGCCTCAGGGCCACCAGCTTCCTGGGCTGCAAACACACTTCACTTTCAAGGCTGCAAAGCTGGTAACATGAGATGACAACATAGCTCAACATAATAGCTGTAACACTGTAGTTGCAGATTGTCTCTCTTGCATTTGTCTATTGTTTAAGGTCATAAATGTCACCAGAGAGTCAGTACATTATAGCCGCTGGTACATTTGCAAAGGAAATACCAACCCCCATTCACTTGCTGCTTTGTTTAAAATAGCTGACTTGTGGGAATTGTTTTGAGTGATAGCATCATGTTTTGGTGAGTTACAGCACAGACTGACTTCATGTCTCAGATTGTTGCTGTTCATCATAGAGACGGTTGTTGTGTTTGGTTTTTACCAAAACATGGATGTGGTTTACTTCAAGCAAATTGCTGTATTCAAAATGAGCTTGCATTGTACTGATGTGAATAGGCTGATAGCATAGGAAACTGCTGGACTGGGCAGAATAATGGAGAAGGGGAACTCCGTGTGGAGAAGGAGGGCGGGGAGGTGGGTGCTGCTGGTGTGCTTTAAATAGACTTTAAATCCATCCTCATTTCTCACAAACAATTCACCAAACAAACTGGCACCACGGAGCCAAAGAAAACTCCGGAGTCGAGCGTCCATTTCCAACTGGTGATGGAGAACCAGTCAGAAGAATGTCTGGATGACTTCCCTTCCCAAAGCCAGCCCTGTTTGTCCTTAGGCCAGGGCAGTGAACCCCCTATCAGTCTCACGGGCACTCAGACGGGAGTTAAACTCACAGACTAATGCAAAAACATACAGAGGACTTTCTCTCTTACACACACACACACACACACACACACACACACACACACACACACACGCACACACACACACACACAGACGCACATACACACACACACACACACACACACACACACACACACACACACACACACATACACACACGCGCACACACACACACACACTCACACACACACACACACACACACACACACACACACAGCCAAAATGCACGTGTTAAAATATCCTCAACATGTATAGACATACCAAAGCCATGCACACACAGTAAAAATATCTGAAGATATTAAAACAATATTATGATGGTCTGGGAATAGCATTTTGTTAATCGTAAATATACAACAAAAATAAATTCCCTCCTGTCATGAAAACAAAGTCAAATGTCTGGCATGCACATGTGGAGACAAAATGGAGCACAGGAAAACCCTATACTCGGATGGAGAACAACGATGTAACAACTGATGGAGCTGAATCGGGAGAAATGATATTTCCTTATAAGGAGCTCTCCCTTTCTCCGAGGCAACCCAGCAAAGCACTGCAGCAGGGAAAACTGTGATGTGATGGGATCATAACAACAGATGAAATCTCCAATCTTCAGAGGTCAATATGCCTTCAGTGCTGTTGAATGGAGCAGAGGAGGTGTGTTTGTGTGTGTGTGTGTGTGTGTGTGTGTGTGTGTGTCTGTGTTGGGGGTGGGTTTAGCAGGGCAGAACTTTTCTCTTTTGTTTTTATCATTGGGCCTTCCAGTGGCAGTCCCTTTGGCCAAAGTCAATGTTTTAGTAGCTGCAGAACTTTGAACAAATGTGGAACATTTGGAAATGTGGACCAGCTGCTTTCTCCAGACTTGTTGAGACAGTTCTGGTCTTCTGTTCTCTGCACTATTTTGCACAGACTAAGAAAACAGTAAAAACACACTCGCTTTCTCACACACATACACACTTTGGCAGCATTCCCTCATGCACATACAACCATAGTCAACATTAATGCACAAACAATGGCCAAAAATGGCCAGAAACCTCCTCCATAACCTAATGTGATGTATGTCCTACTCCTGCCATTAGAGCAGATTAAACTAATCTCTGTGGGTGATGAATGACTGTTTCTGTACAAACTGTCTCTATCGGCTTGTCCTTGTTCCACCTCCCTCTATCTCTCTGTCTCGCTCTTTCTGTTTCAGCAGCGAGGGCAATCTGACATGGAGAAGTTGCTTTTAGATTGACATCATCCCTCTCTATCACCACCATGCGCTCTCTCTCTCTCTCTCTCTCTCTCTCTCTCTCTCTCTCTCTCTCTCTCTCTCAACCCCCCTCACCCACACTGCCCCCACCTCCTCCACCATCATTATCACTGAGTCAGGACTACACCCTTGTGGCTTCCGTCTCCTCCGGGGGCTGAGCGTGAGGCTGGAGGCCCAGGGGAGAGAGAGAGACACGCCCGGGGGGAGAGGTGCTGTCTGCAGGGGAGACAATCCTACACACACCCCCACCCCCCCTTCTCCCGTCTCACCCGTGTCTTCTGGATGCCTCTACACCATCAGAGAGCAGACACAGTCATGACATCATCACAAATGATTTGTTGCTGTGTGTGAGGATGTGTGTGTGTGTGTACTGTATGTGTGTGTGTGTGTGTGTGTGTGTGTGTGTGTGTGTGTGTGTGTGTGTGTGTGTGTGTGTGTGTGTGTGAGTGAGAGAGAGAGGATGTGAAAAGAGGCCCGTCATTTTGTGTAATTACATACACAAGAAACTCTCCCAGCCTCCTAGCCATGTTGCCATTGTTTGTTTACGTGTGTGTGGCTGTCTAAGTGATCTTTGTGGTCACACGTGTGTGTGTGTGTGTGTGTGTCTAAGTGAACTTTGTGGTTACACGTGTGTGTGTGTGTGTGTGTTTATGTAACAAGGAAAATTAGTGAGATTACTTCATCATTTATTCCTGACAAAACACGTTTCTTTTTCTTTTGTCTCTTTTTCTCTAATCACGTCTTTTCGGCCATTTCGCCCTCTTCTGGCCCTCTCTTGCTCTGTTGTCAGCTGTGTGTCTGTGGGATGTTTACCTGTGTAAACGAGCTGCTCCCAGGCCTCATAAACACACTCCACATGGGGCACATGGACTTTGGGCTGGGGGTGTGTGTTTCACTTCACTAAATACAGGCTTCATTAATCCCTATCTCCATTACCTCACTGCTGCAAATGAATAACAACTAATGCCTTAGGTCCTCTGAGAATGAAGTTATATATATATAATACCATCTAAATTATTATCATACAGTGTAATATCTAACAGATCTTGTTGTTAATGGTGAGGTTTTTGTGTGAGAATGTTGAGAGTACTTTGTGAGTCCCACAGTTTCCCGAAGCTCCTGGACTTCCATGGTGTCCAATAGTTAATGCTGATCCAAGATCAGTTAAGAGAGTCATTTGTTGAATCACTCAAAAACACCCTTATCCCCCCCCCCCCCGTTCACACAGTATGCATCTGTTTGTGTTTTTCTCCCGCACTGAGCCAATGCCATCCCCACTTCACTCTGGGTTGGGCTGGCCCTATGGCCATTACCATTAGTCACACGTTCCACTTTAAGACAAAAGTCCAGTCTTGTTTTCTTTTCTTTCTTCTTTTTTTTTTCTTTCTTTCCTACCATCTTTTACGGCATGCCCAGAGTTTCCAACACAGAAATGGGGGTTACATCTGCCAAACATCACAACTGGCTACACCAGTAATCGTTCACGAGCACAATTACATGTTTGGTTTGTTTTGTATTTGTTTGTGTTTGTGATGGTGGGCAAGATGTTTACTTGGAGTTTTATTTCGCCTTAACCTCATCTAGCCGCCCGTCTATTTTCTCTCCACATCATTTGAACCTCTCTTCCATCTCCAGTGACCCTGTTTATAAACATATGCTATAATGCTCCAATCCATGTGACTCTGTTTGTAAACATATGCTATGCTCCATGTCATGTTACTCTCTATGTAGACATATGCTAAACTCCTTGTCACGTTATTTACAAATCATCTGTTTTTATTGGTTGCTCTATGTGTGGCAATGTAGAGATAGATTGGATGTGAGATTCTAAAATAAAACAGAATATAAACTGTATATTTGAGAGTTTACAAAAAGCTTACAGTGCGTAATTCTGGACAATGTTGATCTCTGCCTGCCACTCTGGCTAATATTCCTCTTCCTGTCTCTTAATAATTGTGGGTCCATCATAACAATTGTTATTTTAGGGAACCATGATGATTTGTTTAGGATTTCATTTCATTTTCTTAGTTTCACCACCACTGTAGCCCATAGGAAGATCTGATATCACCAAGTAATTAAGAGTCCAGGATCAATGTCAAACTTGTTGCCCTGGATCAATGGGTTAGGTTTAGGGCTAGTGTTAAGGTTAGGGTTAGGGTTAGAGTACATCGATCCAGGACAAACAAGTTTAACATTGATCCTGGACTCTTAATTACTTGGTGATATCAGATCTTGCGTAGCCCATATCCCTGTTGTCCTAGGTTAGGCAGTGCTATCTGTAGGAAAAAGAACTAAGAAACTCAGTTGCAGTTTCATTTTCCATGCCTATAGCTGTGGGCAACCTCAAACAACAGCATTGGTTGAAATTAGTGCTGGCAAAATTAACTGATTAATCATGTGATTAATCAAAAAAAATTAACTTGGATTAAAAAAAAATTGAACTCAGATTGATTCTGATCGATACTTTCATGGCATGTATTATGCTCAATTTCAGATAGAAAATGGCTCAGCTATCAAGTCAAACTATAGATTATGGCCTAGCTCCTGACTGTCCAACAACATGTTTAGGGAATCCTTGGGGGAAGGGGATAGGTGTGAATTGCCCCATTTGAGACGAACACAGCCAACTATTTAGTTTTAGGGCCTTTACAGGGCAAAATAAGGATCCAACATACCCTAGCATCCAAATTCTTACAGGAGGAAATTAGTTGCAATTAAAAGTAATTAATCACGATTAATCATTGCAAAATGTTGTGATTAATCAGATTAATTTTTTAATCGTTTGACAACTAGTCAAACTAGACTAGTTGAAATTGACCAAAATAATGCATTGGACTGGTGTGTATAGTCCCTTCATCAGAGTAGGTGTACGTGGAGTTGTTTTCGTCAATTTATGATTAATAAATTACAGTAATTCATGATAAATTCTGGTTCAATTCTTCTTGGGTTAAAAGGCATGTGGAAATCATCATATAGTGTACTGTATGCTTGGCCATGTAAAGTGTTTCTCCAGCAGTCGGCCATTTACAGTAAATGTCGCGTTAAAGCAAACGGTGCCCCTTATAGCAGAGCCGGTGATGTCAGTGCTGCCGGAATTCCACGCTGCGGTTTTTTGGGAACATGTCTGGGGAGAGCCTCTCCGTTTGAGACAGGAAGTGGCTCTCGCTATACGTAACCACACCAGAGAGAAACAGAGAGAGAGAGAGAGGGAGAGAGACTGCCCTGTTGAGACAACTTGACCATAGTAGATTCTGTCATGGCAAACTGACACTCATACGGAAACACACACACACACACACACACACACACACACACACACACACACACACACACACACACGCATGCAAATACAAGCACAGACATGCACACACAGTAGCCTAGCACCAGATGGAAAGTGTTGGTTCCACTGGAGGACCTCCAGAGCAGCCTAGTGATTGGGTTTCAGCCTGTGCCTGTGTGCACTGCATCCATGAATGAAGTTACATAAGGACCCTCTTCCTCCAGAGACAACAAAGCCTGGTGGAGCCTACCGTGCACACTATAGGCCAATTACTTGAGGGTAAAGAGACAAAAACACCCAGACACATCTGTGTGACATTTTTGTCTTTTTCTCCAGTGACTTATGACCCTCCTTCCTTCGCTGATGAGGGCATTTTCATGTCTGACTTTTTCTTATTCATATTCGTGCTCATGTTCACAATCCCCACCCCTACAGATTTGTGAAGTTGACACTTCCAGGAATCCAGTGAAATTGCTTACAGTCTGACACACAGAAACTCGGCACACTTCTCCTTTCGGGCCAGGAACACTTCTCCTCGCCCTCACCCTTGACCTCTGCATATCCAGAGGCCTACGCAAGCTCTCCTCTGATCCCCACTGCAATCAGCCTGTTACCCGGGCAACACCAGGCTGTAAACACAGACAGGTCGTATGTTGTGCGTAACCGCAGAACTTTAGACGCCCAGCTGTTGCTCCTGCAGTCTACAGTTGAGTTCCCCTTCAGCCTCTGCAGCTTTCTCCATCTGTTTCCCTAGGAGCATTAGCAATATCCCTTATGCAATCTTACAGATGTGCTGATCACTTTTGTCTTTCTTTTTTGCAAACTCATCCAATTTGGAAGAATGCTGAAAGAGTGCTGATGTCTGACCCTGGTGTTATGGAACATATTCATGACGTACGTCATAACGTAACTCGTGTGAGTCAAGGAGCACTGAGGGGGCCCCTTGCAAAACTACCAGCCAGCTGAACTTTCCTACCTGAGGGCATGAGCGCGCAGATAACATCGTTCAAAATCAGGTAAATCTCTCTCTCCCTCTATCTATCTATCTATCTATCTATCTATATATCTATCTAATTCAAAGGAGTTTTATTGGCGTGACTTAGTCAAGCAGTTGTCAAAGCAGGCTTTAGGCTAATATTCATCATATTCAATATCTGTTTAAGATGAAACTATGAGAAGAGAAGAAATAAAATGTGAAATACCCAAAAGACCTGAAAAGAAACATATATTTATAAACTTAACAGTTTCTGTTTCTTTCTCACTCTCACCCTCTCTCACAGTCACCTTTGTCTGATTTTTCCATGTCGAGTCATCTCATTGTGCATATATGGACTTGCCTGTTGCTTTTGATCCCAACCAGCTGACTGACTGATTGGAGAATATTCTAGCATCTGCAGTCATTCATATGTAATAGACCCACAACAAAGTACCCAGCCTGTGACTCATAACCTGGGTTCTACCAGCTACTGGGTCTCTCTCTCGGCCTGGTGAGAACATAATATATACAGTATAATGAAGCTTGTGAAAAATGTTCCTAGTGTGTTGCAGTGCAAACACATTAGAGGCTGACCATGACCGGGGTCAGCCTCTGCTTTAATTAATAATTTATTGCAAAATAACACACACACACACACACACACACACACACACACACACACACACACACACACACACACACACACACACACACACACCCCTCACACAAATGCGAACAGTTTACATAATTATAAATAATTACTAATAATTAAAGATAAATAGCCTGGGATTATATCCCAGGGTCTTAAGCGACCATGGCAGCCCAACTTCATGTAGGCTATGTGACCAGCCAAGTGGTTTTCCCCTTATTATTTGTTTAAATGGAATTATCCTGCACAAACAGGCTGGAGCATTGAGTGGTGGCACGCTGCAGCCATCAAGTCATTATGGGAAGGCACGGAGTGTGTGTGTGTGTGTGAGAGTGTGTGTGTGTGTGGGTGGGTTGTTGAGTCGGTGACTGTGCTTGAGGAACAAGTCCCTACAGTTCTGTACCTGAACTCAGTCAGGAGTTGGTGAGGAGGAAGAGAGCTGTCTGGAGTCCTGCTGGGTCCTGGGGCTGCTGCTGCTGAGGCTGAGGCTGCGGCTGCTGTTGCTGCCTGTGCGTGTGCCTGTGCTGTTGCTGGGAAGAGGCTCTAATTGGACGATGACGCGAGCTCATCCACAGACGCTGAGTCACCCCGCAGGGTTAGGGCACAGGGTGCCGTCGCCTCTCAGGCATGCTCCAGCTGATCGCACATCAACAATCCGCAACTCCTCCCCCTCCTCCCACACACACACTCTCTCTCTCTCTCTCTCTCTCTCTCTCTCTCTGTCTGTTGCTCTCTTATTCCTTTTCTTTTTATGCATATTTCTAAGCTGAGCTTCTGTCCAGATTCATGTTTCTTCCTCACATTTTTCTTTTTTGCTTTGAAGTAATGATGGGGAAGTACAAGTCCAAGGCCTGCTCAGGACAAACAAACCCTACGCCCATTCTAAACACGCATCCTCCTCAATTTGATTGTGTGCTTTTGAAAAAGATTTCGTCATGATAGATCACAATATGAAACACTGGATGTACAATGTACTATGCCACTAAAGTTGTTATAGTATAGTTAATACTAATGGAAATCTATTGTCTATCCAGGAGCTTCCCCCACAAACTCTCTCCTTGTGCCCTCTTGACTTTGAACTAATGACCTTCCCCATGCATCCTCACATGCACATTCTGTGCCATACAGCAAACTGCACAGGCTCATGTTCTCAGGCCAGGGTGCTAGATCCGACAACACCCCTGTTGCTCATAACTGCGGCCAACCGAAATGGTAAAGTGCCCTCACCCAACTCCCTGCCCCACCACCCCCACCCCAACCGCCACCCCACCCCCATCTTACTACCCAAGCCTGTGGCAGTGAGTCTCCTCTTGGAGTTCCTGTGTCAAGATGTGGACCATGGCAAGCAGGAAATACCTTGTGCAAACTCATGAGGAGATATTTTTGGGGAAGTACAGGGGCCAAGAGAGTTTCTGTTCCCCAATTAGCATCTCCCCTCCAATGGGCATCGCTTGTTCCCAAGGCAGTGGAGATGACTGTGTCAGAAGGTGTGGCGAGAGATTGATCGTGATCATACTCATGTTATCTTTTCCACTGATATACTTCCCAGATGTGTGCAGGAAGGCTGTGAACTTTTTTTTTTAGTTTGAGTAGGCATGTTTTGTGTGGCTCATGACAGAAGAATGGAATCAGATTCAGATTTCATATTGCACAACATTCTCCTGCATGCTCCAATAAAATACAATGTTGGGCATAGATAGAGAGGTGCATGACAATTGACATACCCGTTACAGTGCAGCCACTCATTAAGACTTGTGGAATTTATGTGGAAAAATAACCCAATCACTGAACGCAGACTGAGAAATACTGAGGGTGAGTTTCATTTCCTCTCAAGGCCTGCCAACGTGAGAGAGAGAGAGAGAGAGAGAGAGAGAGAGAGAGAGAGAGAGAGAGAGAGAGAGAGAGACAGCATTCCAATCTATTTCTAGTGAACTTTAACCAGAAGTTCCAGTTTGGGAAATGGAACCATTTTGACTAGTTTTAGACCATGTTCCAGTGTTCCAATGTTCTGTCTTGTATTACAGTGAAGAAAATATCTTACTTTTTATCCTTAGTTGTCATGTCAGCTATTATACCCTCTATGGTATGGATAAGGTGCTATGAATGAATAAAAGTAGTAAATTTGTTCTTCACTCCACTATATGCAGTTCTTCAATTGGATTTTTTTTCCTGGACCATAACTCACCAAATAAAGTGACACATTTGGTTTCCTGATAAAGAGTTGCTTCAAACACAGGAATTACGTGGAAAACCAGTTGAAAACTCATATGTCACTCACCCGGACTTTGGTGTTTACACAGACCTCACCCTTTCCATGCTTGCTCAGTTTAAATCATGTCTGCGTGGACACTAATAGATGGATTTGGGTCCAGACCGGATCTCACCCTGGCCAGCAGACTCCATTTACCACTGGACAGCCTTGATCCTTCAGGAATGCCATCTGACAAATTATGTAAGAAACTCTCCTAGAAGGTCCATTCATCTAAAATATGTCCAATATCTTGGCACACCACACCAACTCTTTTGTGGCAATTGGCAGCTGAGTCTCAATTGCATTTCAATTGCATTTAAGTAACGCTGGATTTTTTTGGTGTTAAAACTAGTGGACCAGCTACAAAACACACCTTCCATGCATGTTCTAGAGCCCTTTTGGACGTAGGACATGGAACATGGAAATTGCTGTTTTCTGCACCAATTCACTTCCAGCAAAGTGATGCTGTAAACTTTTTTATAGCAATTTGTTAAAGAAGAATTTTTTTTCTTTCATTTTGGGTGTCCTATCCCCAACACTGTGCAAATCCATTGATAGCTGGTGGGAATAACACTTTATTTATCCACCCCTCATATGGTGATTTTAATCAATTTGGAGATACAGAAATGAAACGAAGTTAGTGTTAGTGTTGTTTTAGTGCTGCTGCAAGCTGTCTTAATGGTAATACTACTTCGGGTTGGCTGCCGTTTTTAAAGGTGCATATTTCCCTAGTCATTGCCAAGTAGTTATCATTGTTTGAAGGGCCAACTTGATTTCCAAGTGTTCTATACACAGGCTTTTTATATGAGAGTCTACCAGTAGTGGTGGTCCTTTCATTTGTGTTTTCTTTCCAAATAAACCTCTTATCATCTCCATGAACAGATTGAGATGCATGGCTTACAATGAGCCTCTCAGTTCTCTGCTTTGCACAGGTCACTTAAGGTTCAGTTCCATCTTCCAGGGAGAACCTCTAGTCCTAACAGCTGAATGTAGAACCATTTTCTCCCCCTGATGCTTCCAAGTAAAGACTCTCTCTCTCATTTCCTAAAGTCTCTGTTGACTTCATCACTCACCACAATAGCAACATGTCTCGGAAAATCCCCTCTGATTCTTCTTCGGTAATGATATAGAAAGCTCCAGAGAATAAACATGGAGAAATGTTTATAGATCACTGAGAAGAGTTTAAGAAAGTTGTTTTATCAGATAGAAGAACTACCACAACAAGAGTCCGACATGTTAAGATAAGATAAGATAAGATAACATAACATAAAAGAGTACTTTAGTCATCCTGAAGGAAATGTTGAAATGTTGAACTGGACAGAAAGTTTCTCCTCCTGGTTGTTAAAGAGAGGAGTAAGCTGAGGGGTATTTTGACTTCTGAATACATCAAGACATCAAGATAGATAAGATGGGGGTCCTTGTCCTCTCTCTCTCTCTCTCTCTCTCTCTCTCTGTCTGTCTGTCTGTCTGTCTGTTTGTCTTAAATGGTGCCATGTCAGCTGGTTACGGATGTGTCTCTGATAGTTCCTTCCAGCCCCCCCCCCCTCCACTGTGTGTGTGTGTGCCCTCACCCACAAAGTCAACTCTGCCCAGGCACGCCGCTCAGTACTGGGCTGCTGGAGAGCAGAGGGGTTAGCTTGGCATGGCACGGCTGTGCCTTGACGTCTGGAGCTGGCCAAACAGACAGGCCGACCACAAGCGTCTGCACAGCACAGCGAGGGCACAGGACGTGGCGGCCACGGCCCCGGCCCCGTACGGGACGCCAGACACCAGCAGGAGCTGAGAGATGGGGGCTAATCTGCAGAGCAAGCAGCTTTGGGCTCTAACATGAGGCCCTTTGTCAAGCACGGGGTGAATTTGCACTTTCACTGCAGCAGTTTTATATCAGAAAATTGGAGAGATTCCCAGCAAATAGGGTTTTAAAGATTACGACTGCATTTAAATGAAAATTCCACAAGTCGGACAACATATTACTTCCTCAAAATCCCCACATTTTTGGGGTCCAAAATGGGAAAATAACTGGGAACACCCCAAGCATTAAACAGGGGTGGGTGGGGGTAGCAGGGTGTTGATTCAGAACTTTTTGAAACCCCGTCTGGAGACCATTAATGAGATGAATATCAGATGGTCATTACCGTAACACTGTGTCAGAAACACTTGGATGGAGTTGAAATGAAAAGTGAAACCTTGGAAGTGAGTTAGGCTTTTATTTGCCCCTCTAGAGTTAGAAGAAATGCTGTCAGAGGGAGAGAACACCCCCCCTCCCTCCATGTAGTGTGAAGTCTGCCATGACGGGCCAGGGCTGAGGGGAAACCATGCGCCTCAGTGCAGACTTGTCAGAGTTGTTGAATAAATAGTCCTGCACTCAGAATGCCCACTATGGCGGGCGGCTCAGGGGCGGTGGCAGACGTGAGAGAGACGCAGTCTCCGCTTCTCTCTAAAACCTCCCAGACACCTCAGCAAACACCACCTGTAATGTAGCTACCTTGAATGTGTGTGCACACCCCTTCCCTGAACTCATTTTGCCCATGAACGTGTGTGTGTGTGTGTGTGTCTCTGTCATGGTGGGTTGACAGCATCCAGACACTGTTTAGACTCTTTGAAATGCATTAAGTAAAGGTTTGTGAATGAAACAGCCACATCAGTTCTGGTCTTGCTTACTTTTTGAGAAGCCATGCCAAGTGTTTGTGACTCTTTTACTTTCTCTCTCTCTCTCTGCCGCTCACTGATTCCCCTCCTCTTTTACATTCTTTCTTCTATCTTTTTTCTCCAGTCTTCTGGAGTCTTCTCCAGTTTTCTCTCTCTCTCTCTCTCTCTCTCTCTCTCTCTCTCTCTCTCTCTCTCTCTCTCTCACACACACACACACACACACACACACACACACACACACACACACACACACACACACACACACTAATGGCATGAGTTATGTGCACGCTCAACTGAACTCAAACCCCTCCTCAGTTCCAGGAAGTGCACACATGGTTTCCAGCACAGGTGAAGTATGAGACCTCGCCCATACCCCTAACCCTTCCAGCCCAGCCCAGCACAGCCCTTCCCCTCCCAGCCCAGCCTCTTTCCTTAACCCCCTAAACCTCCTTTCCCTTCCTTTCCCACCACCACCACCCACACCCTCACTGCTCACCTTCTCCCCGCTGCTCCAGCCAGGTTTGGGGTGGGGGGGAGAAGGGGGTGCTGGTGGGGGTTTCCCCGTGCAGACGGCTCCTTGGGGCTCTTCTGGTCCGGGTTCTGTTCCCTCACTGGCTCGGCTCCTGGCCCGGTGGGCTCCCATCCACAGTCTAGACAGGAACCACTGACTAATGTGCCGGTTCAGACAGATGGCCGTTCGCTCTTGACTGACCACGGTTTGAAAAATTCCCTGGCCTGGTCAACCAAAGTTTTGTTCTTTTAGTTTTAATTTGTTTGTGTGTGTGTGTGTGTGTGTGTGTGTGTGTGTGTGTGTGTGTGTGTGTGTGTGTGTGTGTGTGTGTGTGTGTGTGTGTGTGTGTGTGTGTGTGTGTGTGTGTGTGTGTGTGTGTGTGTGTGTGTGTGTGTGTGTGTGTGTGTGTGTGTGTGTGTGCTTTGTGTGTGTGTGTGTGTGTGTGCTTTTTCTTTGTCTTGACTGTGACTTTGTAACTTGTAATTTAGCCATTATCATCAAATTGCTCCTCTATTTCTGTATTTATTGCATTTACAAGTCTAAGTATACTTCAAATTATCTGTGGATGATACAGCATTTCATTGTCTTTGTTACTGTGCAACTCTTTGTGTGTGCTTGTGATTGTCCCTCCCCCTGTGTGTGTGTGTGTGTGTGTTTGCGTCTGTGTGTGGGAGATGCTGAGTGCCTGATCCACACGTGCAGGCACATGTGAGTCTTAAGTGTGTGTGTGGGAGTGTGTATGTGTGTGTGTGTGTGTGTGTGTGTGTGTGTGTGTGTGTGGACGATGACTCGACCTGAACGTTTTTCCCAGTGAACCCAAAGCTCAGTCCTGTTTTCTCTCTGAAATTCTAAGGCAGTGAGAGTGAGTGAGGTAAGTGAGGCCAGGGGGAGAGCAGAGCAGAGCAACCCAGGCTGCGCCTGCAGGGGACTGGAGCCTATGCAGTGCTTTAGCCTCTCCACACCACATGCCAATCCAACCAACACTGCCCCCCACCACTGCCTACACTACAGCATTGTCTTATATGGATAAGACTGGACTGGGTTATTATTATGTCATGCTTTGGTTATACGGCAGAGGTGGGCAATGTTGACAGTGAATTTATGACTCACGGAGTTCAGCCTTAGTTAGCCAAGAGAAGTCATGAATTAAAATGCCTGTGTGATTCTGAAAAAGCCCAGCAAGGGAAGAAATAGACCCTCTAGTCTCCTTTTCTGGAATCTTCTTTTATGAGAGAGCTCTTTTCTGCACTTACTAAACTGGAGTCCTTTTTTACTGGACTGTTTGGCAATGATTGTGAAATCTCCTCCTTGCACGCTCTTGCGGTTTGGGCTCTTGGTCTATCTGTCTCCCCCCTCATATACAAACACATGTTTTGGGTGGTATTTTATACAACTCATGATTCTTCCTCAATGCTTCTTTGTTTGTAATTAAAATATTTCTTTCTTTCTTTTTTTCTTTCTTTCTTTTTTTCTTTGTCAATTCCTTTCATTATACACTCGACAAAAAAAAGAGTTTCTTGATAATGTTTACATTTTATCGACATTATATGTAACATTAAAGGAACACTATGCAACTTCTCCTCACTGTTTCCCCACTGAGGTATCCTTTTTATCAGACAATTTGTTTTGGTATCTCCAAATTCAGATGAAGTGTAAATTAAACCAAGTTTTTTTCCCACCAGCCATCTGGGATGTAGTTCTTGGTGGGAGTTAGGAAACTACTTGAGAATAAATGAA